>JARBWK010000021.1:9634336-9799336 GCA_030556195.1 Anolis apletophallus
CTTACCTTCTCAGCGCCTCCTCCTCCTCTTCTACGGACTCCTTCCTTCCTAGGGCCCAAAGGCTGCCCTGGAAAGTGCCTGGAAAAGATCTTTCGGGGCGCTCAGGAGCAGCCTTTGAGCCCTAGCCCGAGAAGGTGGCTGAGGAGGAGGGTGGGGCGGGGGAGGTGGGAGGGGCTGGGGAGGGGGTGGGCGGATCCCCGCCCCCTGGCCCACGCCCCTGCCGCTCCGTTAAACCAGGCGGGAGGGGGGTGAGCGGAGGGGGAGGGGGAGGAAGGGTGGGAGGAGGAGCTGGGAGGGGGGTGGTAGGTCCCCCCTGGCCACGCCCCTCGCTCGCTCCGTTAAACCGGGAGGGGGAGAGGAGAGTGGGAGGGCTGGGGAGGGGTGGGAGGGCTGGGGAGGGTGGGCGAGTCCCCGCCCCTGGCCCGCCCCTCGCGCTCCGTTCGGCCGGGCGAGGGGGGTGAGGGTGGGAGGCTGGGGAGGGAGGGGGGGGGTTTCCCCTCCTCCTTCAGGTTCCCCCCCCGCCGCTCTTCCTGATCAGGAGGAGGCGGAGGAGGCGCTCTGGCTGCCATGTGGCGTTCTAAACGTTCGGCTGGCTAGCAGGCGAGGGTGGGAGTTCGTTGGCAATTTTTGGGGATCGTTTTTGGGTGCTGGGAGGTATGTAGGTCCGTTTTTTGCTGTTGTCTGTAGAGTGTAATGGTCCAGTAGGCTGCCAAGTTTGGTGCTTCTGCGAGCCATAGTTTCTTTGTCTATATCAATCTTTGCACGACCGTGTCTCCTTTTATATATATATATATATATATATATATATACACACATAATACACACATATACATATACATATACACACACACATATATATATACAGTGTATATATATACAGTGTGTCTGTGTATGTATGTATATATATATATATATAAATATGGCTCTCACTGAAATAAATTTCCAAATATTTTGCTTTCATTGCTCTCTGAGTCAAAAAGGTTCCCGACCCCTGCCCTAAACCATTGGAAAGCAAAAGTGTTGCTTTCTCAGCCACCCAATTTCAGAATATTTTGAGTTTTAGAATTAATAATAATAATAAGGAAATGTGCCTTATACTCCGTAATACAGGCTGCGTGCAACTCCCAATACATCTAACCTGCCAAACCAATGTGGTTGAAGGATGATGAAAGCTGCAATAGCATCTACAGGGCCACATATTCCTCACCTCTCATCAGATCCTTGAAAAAGTTACTTTTTTTGGAATGCAGTTCTCAGAATCTCCCACCCAGCACAATGTTTGTTACAGTACTGGTTTCAGGGAGGTTTGTATTGTTTTGCAGTGTACAAACAGAACAATGCGTTGTTGTTGCATGCTGAAGTTGCTCTCTCTGCATTCCCTTACGAAGGGTTGCCTTTTAGATTTTGCTGGACTCCAGTTCCCATTATCCCTGGGATTGGTGGACGTTGAAGGCGAGGGACAGCGGTGGCCTTTAGGAACCTTTCTCGTTGCCCTAATTTGTTGCTTTGAGTGTCAGTCAAGCTTTTGTCGTTTTGCTTTGATGTGTTCTTAGTGATTTGAACTGATTGTAGATTTAATTCCATTTTAATATTTGTATGTTGTGGATTTTAAATTACTTTTTTTTTTAATGTTGTGAGCCACTTTGAGCCTCTGGCAAGAATAAATAGTGGGATATAGATGCATATTATTATTGCTGGCGTATATACCCAGCATTGCCTACCTGGGTTTTGCATTGTCTTTGTGGCAACTTCTTTCCTTCCTACATTTCCCTCATATACCTTCTCTCTTTTTCTTCTTTTCTTTCTTCCCTTGCTTTCCCTCATACATCATCCCCCTCATCTTTCATTCCTTTCTCTTCCTTCCTCTGTCTTTTTCTTCCCGCACTTCCCTTTCTTTCTCATCCCTCCTTTTTCTTTCCCTTCGTTCTTTCCTTCCTTCCTTCCTTCCTGTTTCCTTTTCCCTTCACCTTCACTGGCTTCTTTTTTTGAACCGCAGGAAGGAAGGAAGGAAGGGAGGGAGGGAGGGAGGGAGGGAGGGAGGGAGGGGGGGAGGAAGGAAGGAAGGAAGGAAGGCAGGCACCTGCGGTCCGAGTGAGTGCCTTCCCTTCTGGTGTGGAAGAGGGAGAGAGCCATTCAGGAAGGGAGCCACCTGGGGGTTCTGTGTGGGAAGTTTGGCCCGGTTCTATCATTGGTGGGGTTCAGAATGCTCTTTGATTGTAGGGGAACTATAAATCCCAGAAACTGTAACTCCGAAATATCAAGGTTTTCCCCAAACTCCATCTGTGTTCACATTTGGGCATGCATATTGAGTATTCATGCCAAGTTTGGTCCTGATCCAACATTGTTTGAGTCCACAGTGCTCTCTGGATGTAGGTGAACTACAACTCCAAAACCCAAGGTCAATGCCCACCAAACTCTTATAGCCTTTTCTCTTGGTTATGGGAGTTCTCTTGTGGGAAGTTTGTGTCTTTCTGCCATTCCTGCCAGGAGATCTATGTTGTGTTCATCGAAACAGGCCCAGGTTTGGAAAACGTTTGAAGCGTTTTCGAAGCGATTTAAGCAACCTGGAAATGTTTTTGCAAATTCGAAGTCGCAGCCGCCATTTTCGGAAAGGGCTCGGATCAGATTTCCGCACTTCTAGAGTTGGATTCCCCTCTTTGGCTGCAGATTGGACGCGGGACAACATCCCTCTGCATGAGATCTGGAGGAAACACGGGTCTCCAACCTCTCCCCAGTCTTTTTTAAAAAAAAGTTTTATTTTTTATTTTTTATTTTTATATTTATTGGGTTTTCAAGAATAATACAGTAAAACGTAGGGTAGAAAAGAAAGAAAAGAAAGAAAGAGAAAAAAAAAAGAAAGAAAAAAAGAAGGGAGGGGGGATAGTCGGGAAGGGAAGAGGAGGGAGAGGGCAGTAGGAGGGGGTAGGGAATAAGTGTTAGAAAGAGAGAGGAAAATTTAGAGCAAGTCAGTGATATAGAAAAGAGAGGTAGATGAGGAAGCGAAATTTCCATCTTCTTCCGATCCATTTCACGGAGGATTTCTGGATCTTGATATGTAAGTCCATGATAATAAAGAGTCTTGCCGTCTTGATTTCCTGTTTTTTCTATTGTTGTACTCTTTTAACCAATAAAGTTCTTTATATATTGTGATACAGGTTGCCAGTCTATTGGGTTCTCCTGTGTGCCGTCCTTCAGACTGGTTTTTAGATAGTCAATGTCCATAAACTCTCTTATTTTCAGTATCCAATCTGTCACCAGTAATGGTTCCTTTGCTTTCCATTACTTTGCTATCACCAACCTTGCTGCTGCTGATAAATAAAAGAATAACTTATCTTTTTTCTTATCCAGTAGCTGGCCTGTGAGGTTTAATAAATAATATTCTGGTTTTAATTCCAAATCAATATCCAGGATTTTTCTCGTATGGTGGTGGATAATTTTCCAAATTTTTTTTAAGTCTCTGCATTTCCACCAGCAATGATTAAAGGAGCCAATCTGACCTCTACATTTCCAACAATTATTGTTTAAACCTTTATACATTCTGGCCAGTTTGCAAGGGGTGAGATACCATCGAAAATATAACTTATACCAATTCTCCGTAATTACCGAAGATCCTGCATATTTAGTTTTCTTTTTCCAGTTTTCTTCCCACTCATTGTACATGATTGTATGGCCCAGATCTTGTGCCCATTTTGTCATGTTATCTTTGACCTGCTCGGTTTCTGTATCCCATTCTAACAGTTTCCTGTATACTGTCTTTATTAGTTTTTTGTCTGTCTGCATTATTTTATCCCATGCCGTAGCCTGGGTATTAAAGTCGTTTTTGGCATCATTATTAAAATAGGCCTTTATTTGTGTGTAATGGAACCATGACAGGTCCCTGTCGTTTTTTCTGAGTTCTTCAAGAGATTTTATTGACCAACTCAGGCCTTTCCTCTCAAGGAGTTCTTTGTAGGTGTACCATTTTGTGCTAGGGGTTTCTTTTTTATGTTGTGCCTCCACAGGGGAGATCCACATTGGTGTTTTTTGGTAGAATTTGTGTTTATATTTCGTCCATACCTTATAGAGAGACGCCCTTATGTAATGATTTGAGAAGTTCTTTTCGATTTTGGCTTTCCCATACCATATGTATGAGTGCCAGCCTCTTCTCGTATCAAATCCCTCCAGGAGTAATAGTTTTTTCCTTTTTAAGGTTGTCCAATCTTTCAGCGCTGTCAGGGCGGCAGCCTCCGCATAAAGTTGTAGGTTTGGGAGGGCCAGTCCCCCCCTCTCTCTTGAGTCGGTAAGGACTCTATATTTTATTCTTGCCCTTTTTCCTGCCCACACAAATTTCAAAATATCTCTTTTCCATATGTTATAGTTGTAATTTGTCTTCAGAATGGGGATTGACTGGAAGAGAAATATCATTTTAGGGAGGATGCTCATTTTTATTGCAGCAATTCTGCCCATTAAACTCAGGTTTAGGTGCTGCCATTCCTCTAATTTTTTCCTGATTCTTTTCCAAAATTCTTTTTAAAAAAGTTTTTATTGAGTTTCCAAAAAAGGTAAAAACAAACAAACAAACAACCGTTCCAACCCTCCCCCCTCCCCCTCCCCGATCCCCTCCCACCCTCACCCTCCCAACAAGGAGCATCCTATATATATGTCGACTTCCACTACCATCCTCCCACCCCATTATCTAATAGCTCTTAGATAAATCCGATCATTCCTCCAATCTCTTAGTTTGTACATCCAACCGCGACAATTCAACTAATTGCATATATCAGCATTTATATATCCTTTTATGATCTGGCTACGGTCGTCCACGCTCTGGTCACATCCCGAATAGATTACTGCAATGCGCTCTACGTGGGGCTGCCTTTGAAGACAGTTCGGAAATTGCAATTAGTCCAGCGGGCGGCAGCCAGATTGCTAACGGGAGCTACATACAGGGAGCACACCACCCCCCTGTTGTGTCAGCCCCACTGGCTGCCTGTCCAATTCCGGGCTCAGTTCAAAGTGCTGGTTTTGACCTTTAAAGCTCTATACGGTTCTGGCCCAGCTTACTTGTCCGAACGCATCAGCCGCTATGTCCCACCTCGTAATCTAAGATCATCCGGGGAGGCCCTGCTCTCGCTCCCGCCTACGTCTCAGATGAGGCTGGTGGGGACGAGGGATAGGGCCTTCTCGGTGGTGGCTCCCCGCCTGTGGAATGCGCTCCCTAGCGACATACGATCCACCACATCCCTCCTGGCCTTCAGGAAAAAAGTAAAATCCTGGCTGTGGGACCAGGCATTCGTACACCAGCGCAAGGCAGCATTTTAGATTGGTTTTTAATGAAAGTGGGTGATTATGGCCAATGTTTTTATGGACTGAACATTGTTTTAATCCAGAGTGAATGTGTATGGTGCTAATGTAGTTGTATTTTAATGTATTTTTAATGTATTTTAATTGTTGAAGTGTTTTGGGGGTTTATATTGTTATTATGTGGGCATCGAATTGTGCCGTACTGTAAGCCGCTCCGAGTCCCCCCTTGGGGGTTGAGAAGAGCGGGGTAAAATCCCGAAATAAATAATAATAAAATTTTATATCTTTAAGTCCTTTCACATAATCTATTATCGAAGACCAGTCTGTGGCTACCATCTGATCCGACATTGCTTTTGTCAGGCAGTCCATATTCATCACTTCTAGCAGCTTAAGGATCCAGTCGTCTACTTTCGGGGGTGTTTCATCCTTCCAGCGTCTGGCTATCACCATCCGCGCTGTAGTAATGCAGTAAACAAAAAAAAATTCTTCATTTTTTCCTATTTCAAAATCAAACAGACCCAGTAACATATATCTGGCTTTAAAAGGGAATTCCATCCCCAAAGCTTTCTTGATTCCTCTGTAGACTTTTACCCAAATTTTTAAAATCATATTGCATCTCCACCACATATGTAGAAAATACCCGGTCCCTTTGTGGCACCTCCAGCATTTGTTACTGCACTTATTATTGAAATTTGGCTATACTATATGGTGTAAGATACCACCTATACAGGATTTTGAGGCCGTTCTCCTTCAGATCATAGGCATATAGAAATCTTAAATGTACTTTCCAATATCTTTCCCAGTACTTCAGATGGATAGTCTGACCCAGATCCCTGGCCCATTTCACCATACAATTTTTAATAGATTCGTCTTCTGTTTTCCATTGTAGGAGATATTTATATAGGATAGAAATCCTTCCTTTTTCTTTTAATGTAATTTTATCCCATAGGTGGTCGTTTTCCTCAAACCCCATCGCTTTATCCTTCTTATATATCTCGTAAATCTGTTTGTGTTGGAACCAGTCTAAGGATTCATCTATTCTTTTTAATTCCTCTAGATCAGGGGTGCTCAGAATGGTGATCGGGATCACCAGGGTGATCTTCAGGCCTCATCCTGGTGATCTTCAGGCCCCTGACCAGGTTTTTTGCTGTTGGTCCTCTTCACGCGCCCCTGCACGCTGCAAAGAAGTCCTCCGTCATTGCTCCTCCTCCTCGCGCGCCGCTCCAAAAGCTCCAGAGTCCAAGAGGCAGAATGGGCCCCTCTTTTGGATTCCTCCTCCTCCCTCCGTCCTTCTCCAGCCACTCAGAGTCGTAGGAGACCAAAGGGGGCGGGCCTGGATGATGCAATGCATGGCTGGCCCCGCGCGCATGCTCAGAAGCGCCCGTTCTGCCTCTCGGACTTCTCGTGAGCTCTTGGAGGCGGCACGCATGCTGGCGGCATGGAAATAGGAGCGACGACGGAGGAGGAAAAGAAGGACGCTTTGGGGTCATTTCCTTACCGCATCTCAAAGGTTGGTCTTTTTACTTTGGGGTGGGTGCTTGATTGTTCTGTGGCATGTCTCTTTGTTTATTTTTAATGTTTAAAAATGGCCTTTTAGCTCCAAAGCCTCTCTGCTTGCTTTGTTCCTTGAGAAATATATGTTGGGGAATATGGAAATGTGGGAGAAATGGGGTGGTTGGATGTATTTTTGCATGCCCCTTTGTTTACCTTGTTGAGTATTAAATGGCCTTGCAGTTCAAAAAAGCCTCTTCTTACTTTCTGGCTGATAATATGTGTGGTAATATGGCAGTGTGGGAGAAATGGGGTGGTTGGATGTATTTTTATGCTCTGTTTTATATTGTTGTTATTAAATTGAAACGTTGATGTTTTATAACTTCATTTTATGTAAACTGCCCCGAGCCTGCTGGAAGGAGCGGTACATAAAAATGAATAATAAATATAAATAAATATAAATAAATAAATAAGAAAATAGTTATACGTTTTACATTTCTGAGTAGGTGATCTTTGGGACTTGGTTTTTTAATCAGTAGCTCCAATGCTGAAAAAGTGTGAGCACGCCTGACCTAGATCTTTCATAACCGGACCAGAATCTGAATTTTTGAGAATTGAGTCATATCTTAGCCACTTATTTTTATCATATTGTCTCCTATAGTGCGCCTCCTGGGGTGACAGCCATTTTGGGACCTTTCTGAATATCACGTTTTTTTTTTCTTCAACCATATTCTTAATAGCGGCTTCCTAATGCAATGATTATTGAAATTCTTTTCAATTTTCACTTTATAGTACTAAAGGTACCCATACCACCCAGTCCTTAGGTCGAAACCTTCCAACGCCAAGAGCTGGGTGTCCTCTAATGATGTCCATTTTATAACCCATTCCAGTGTGCTTGCCGCCCCCCCCCCCCCCATCTTCAAATCTCAAACCCTCCCCAACTTCCCATCCCCCAACAACAACAACCCTACACCATCCCCAACTTACCATTTGTAAATCCTCCATTTCTCCATCTCTCCGTCCTCGCTAACTCCGCCGATCAAGCGGCTAGCAAGAGAAGGACGCCTCGCGAGCGTCTCTCTCCGCTGGAGCCAACATGCAGCGGTTGCCCTCGCCAACTCTTCACCCAAGGAAAGACCAAGAAGAGTGACCGGACTCTCCAAGGGCGAGAAAGGGCGCAAAAGGGCAAGAAGACACAGAAAAGAGGTGTGAGGAATTAGATGGAAGAAGAGCGAGGCGGAGGAGGGCTTTTGTTTAACCCAGATTGGACGCAGGATAACATTCCTCCTCATGAGAACTGGGAGAAACCCGCCTTCCCCCCAGATCTCATGCGGAGGGATGTTATCCCACGTCCAATCTGGGTTAAACACGCGTGTCCGCCATTAACAGAGCCATTTGAAATTTTGGCATTTTTACGGATTAATTTTGAAATTTTGCCAGAAATTTTCGGACGTCAGTCATATTTGAAGCGCCAGCGCCCCCTACATCAAAAATGAGTTTTTAACCCATTTTTTTGGATCAACCAGCCCTAATAGATGGATGGATGGACGGACAGACTATTATTTTTAGTATTACTATTCTGTGCTTAAGTCCGTCCAGCAGTTCACCTACCTGGGAAGCATCATCTCTTCAGACGCCAAGATTGATAAAGAGATAGATCACAGATTAGCAAAGGCATAGAGTGCATTCGGAAGGCTTCACAAAAGAGTCTGGAGCAACAAGCATCTGAGGCAAAGCACCAAAATCAGTGTGTACAGAGCTATCGTTTTGTCTATTATCCTCTATGGGTCTGAAACATGGGTCACCTATCGCCAACACCTACGACTCCTCGAACACTTTCATCAGCGCTGTCTTTGCACAATCCTAAATATACACTGAACCAACTATGTGACTAAACTTGCTGTCCTTGAGCAAGCAGGGATCACCAGCATTGAGGCCATGCTATTGAGAACACAGCTGCGCTGGGCAAGGCACAACGTCTCCAGGATGGAGGACCACCGCCTCCCAAAGATACTACTCTATGGTGAACTCGCCGTGGGTCAGCGCAAGAGAGGTGCCCCAAAAAGAGATATAAGGACTCCTTGAAACAACATCTCAGGCTCGGCCACATTGATCACCAACAATGGTCCACCCTGGCCTCACATCGGGAGGCATGGAGACGCACTATCCACAATGCTGCGGCCTCTTTCGAGAAGACATGCCGAACGGGTCTCGAAGAGAAACGACAACGCAGAAAGATCCGCAACTTGGAAACAACATCACCCAAGGAGACTTTCTGCTGTGCTTTCTGCAACCAAACTTGCCTATCTCAGATTGGCCTTTTTAGTCATCAACGCGCTTGTAAAAAGCGTGGGATGAGTCCTTCCTAAGAATCTTCGTTCGCGAAGTAATGCCGAGATTGTGGGTTCCCTGGGGCTGGACTAGGTGACCCTTATTATTCCCTCCTTACCCTGTCATTCTAGTATTTGCGCAGGCATCTCATAGACCAGAATCCCTAGAAGAATACATTGCAATGTCTTTTGCATGTCAAAATGCCGATACCATCCAATGTCAATTTCTTTTCAAGCAGCTCTGATGAACTGAGGCATCTCAGCGTGAAGCTGCGGCAAAGGGGTGGGGAAAACAAAGTTGTGCCGTTTGGTGCATTTCTAGCCATTTGTACCCAAGGGGTCTTTCCGTGTGTGTGTGTGTGTGTTGGAGGAGGAGGAAAGCGCTGGAGTCAGGGGAAATTCTTTTCAGCCATCTGCTTCTCATTCCCACAAAGCAATCTTTGATTCCCTCGCATTCGGGATAAGCAGCCAAATTCTCTCCCTCCCTCCGCACTGCGCGAAATGCAACTTGGCTCCGAAAATCCCTCTTGTCTTGACACGAAGGAAGGAACCTGCAAGTTCAAGGCCTCCTGCAGCCACCCCAGTGGTGTTTCTGTAGCCATCCTTAGCTGAATGGTATGGGGAAAATGGCCCAATATCAAAATATGGGCAAAGTGTGCAATCCAGGGCTTTAGTTTGGCTTCCAAAGTGGCTCTTCAGTCCCAAAGGAGGGTGGAAAGAAAGGCTCTTTCCATCCTACTAGTTGCAAGAGGCCTTTTTGCCAGATTTATCCAAGGAAATACATAATTAGGATTTTTTATCCTTCTTTTATATCAGGGCTGTCCAACTTCTACCGGACCTGTGGCCGGAATTCTGGTCACTGATGACCTGGGGGGCCGAAAGGTCTGCCTCCGCCCCCGGCTCCGCCCCCTCCCCTTAACATAAGGGGAGAGGGAGAGAATGGAACACAATGGGAGCATAAATAAACAATTCCATATATTTAGTATTATCATATGGGGAGCCCCCTGATTCAGCCTACCTTCCCAAACGCGCAGGATCCAGGAGAAGCCGATCCACGAGACAGGCCACGACTGACCGAGACAGGCGCCGAAGAAGGTCTGTGTGGGCCGCAGGGATTCACTAGCCGAGATTTTGGCAACAGGAGGAGTATCGTGAGACTATGCAAGCCACACGGGATTTCGCTCTCAACGCAGGCGTGATCTCGCGTTGAGAGCGAAATCCCGTGTGGCTCGCGTAGTCTCGCGATACTTGCTCCGAAACCCAGAAGTGAGTAATTTTATTATTATTATTTTATTTTTCTATTTTTATTTTTTATTAAAATGCTGAGGGGGCCGGAGGAAAGGGGCTAGGGGGCTGTGTACGGCCCTGGGGCCGCCTGTTGGACAGCCCCGTTTTATATCATGACTAGCCTTCCCCTGCCACGTGTGGCCCAGTCTGTGTATATGTGTTTTGTGTGTATATTATTATTATTATTATATATTATTATACTTTATTTATATTTTTATAGATGTGTGTTTGAGTATATATGTTGTTACGACAGAAGCCCAGTAAACACCAAGCCAGGAGAAGAATCAAACAAAGAGTTTATTGTCCACAATAAACTTAAACTCAAAAGGCTTAAATTCAGCACAACTATAACAAAAGAAAGGTGCTTAAGTCAGCAAAAAAAACCCCCAAAAGAAACAACTTCCGCCAAACGCGGATCTTCCTGGCGTTTGAAACGCGTTAGCACTCCAAACGCCTCAATAGATGTTGAGTAGTGCACAGAAGAAGCTGGAATCCAAAGACGACATCGTAGGCCGGTCCAGAAGTCATACACGAGGGCTGAAGACACAGGTGAAGTCAGGAGGCGGTTCCGAAGGTCGACACAAAGAGGCAATCCCGAAATGCTGCACCAACAGCCGAATTCAGCAACACATCCAAGAGGGAGAAGGCAGGCGGAGAAATGTGAAGACAATCCAAGGGTCCCAAAACCGGAGAGGAGCTTGTAGAATTTAAAAGCACACCACAAGGAATACAGGATACAGAAGGCAAGAAGTCCCTAAATCCCAAGGCAACACCTTGCTAGCCGCAAGGATAAGCCCCAAAAAGCTCCACCCAAATCAGACGACTCCCCACTAGCATCAGCTGCAGCCCTTGACCCACCTGCAGCCTCTTGCCCAGCCCTCCAACTTTTCCACCTTCTATCAAGACTTAGATCACCCCAATCCTCTGAGTACCCTGAAGGCCAGTTGTTGTCATCTGAGAACCCCATGAAAGTGTCACTGCTTGTAGGCTCATTACAGATATCCTGAATTTCCCTCACTTGAACCTAGCGGGAGACGCGAGCCAGCCAAACCTGGCTCCCAGGTAGGGCCTGTTCCTTGCAGGGAGCCTTTCTCCCGGTTCGCGGCTCCACCAAGCCCAGCGAAGCCACAAACTGGGAGAATGGCTCCCCGCAGGGCCCCGGCCCTCCCTCCTCCCTCTCCTCCCCGGTGCACGCAAAACCGCTCTCAGCCTCTCTGCCCTCCGCCGCCGCCTTCCTTCATGCCTGCTTCGCCAGACCCGAGATGGCCGCCCCGCTGACCCCCGAGGACCTGCTCAGGCGGTGAATGAGGCTCCTGCTCATGTAACTCCCAAATGTCAAGGTCTATTTTTCCCAAACTCCATCTGTGTTCACATTTGGGCATATTGAGTATTCATGCCAAGTTTGGTCCTGATCCAACATTGTTTGAGTCCAGAGTGCTCTCTGGATATATGTGAACTACAACTCCAAAGCTCAAGGTCAATTAACTATATGTATTACTGTGTTAGAGTGTCATTTTGTGTCATTTTGGTTGGTGGTTTGCCCCAGGATTTTGTAAATGTAAAAAGTGTGCCGCGGCTCAAAAAAGGTTAGGAAACACTAGTCTAGAGCAGTGTTTCCCAACCAGTGTGCTGGGGCACGCTAGTGTGCCGTGGGAAATTGGAACCTCCAATACCCTTACTTATTAAAGGAGTGCCGCTACATCACAGTACTAAATGCACAATTAATCATACATAATCATACGCAAAAAACATGTTCAAAGTACCCAATCCTGCTGGAGAAAATCAAAAGTCTTGCATAAGGTAGTTCGGCGTGGTCGCCACAGAGAGCGGAGGAGTTGCGAACCAGGAAGTAGCGAGTTCACGGAGCGCTCCTCTACGGAAAACTCGCGATATTTGATGAAATCACGGAAGTGTATCCTCACGATGTTATCCAATGTCAGTTCCGGGATCCGCACAATAACACAGTCAGTTTGCGGAGAATTTAAAGAAGCAGCACCATAATCATAGTGACAAGGTAGAAAATCACGTAGATAATCACATATATTCAAACCGCCAGAGACTGAAGATAGATGTGGCGATGGAATCGAAAGCTGGCATGGGCAAACTTGGACCTTCCAGGTGTTTTGGACTCCAACTCCCACCATTCCTAGCAGCCTCAGGCCCTTTTCCTTTTCCCCCTCAGCCACTTAAGCAGGAGAGGGCCTCAGGCTGTTAGGAATGGTGGGAGTTGGAGTCCAAAGCACCCAGAGGGCCGAAGTTTTCCCTGTTGAGCAAGACCTTCGTGTGTGTCTTTCTGACATTCCTGCCAGGATATCTATGTTGTGTTCATCGAAACAGGCCCAGGTTTCACACTGAGTGTATAAATACATTAGAAAACATATTAACTATATGTATTACTGTGTTAGAGTGTCATTTTGTGTCATTTTGGGTGGTGGTGTGCCCCAGGAGTTTGTAAATGTAAAATATGTGCCACGGCTCAAAAAAGGTTGAAAAACACTGGTCTAGAGCAGTGTTTCCCAACCAGTGTGCCGTGAGCGATCATCAGGTGTGCTGTGGGAGATCATCAGGTGTGCCGTGGGAAATTGGAACCTCCGGGGGGGGGGGGGAGTCTAGTGTGTTGAAGTATAAAAACCCTAAGAAACCTACCTCAATAAAGGCACAAAATTACAAACGCCCCCCCCCACTCATTGTCTACTTGGTCTCTCCTCTCCATGCATTGGGAAGGCCCGCCTCCCTTTCCCCAAGTAGAGACCTCCTCTTGCCTCATGGGTGTTCTGTGTGGGACGTTTAGCCCAGTTCTATCATTGCTGGGGTTCAGAATGCTCTTTGATTGTAGGGGAACTATAAATCCCAGCAACTACAACTCCCAAATGTCAAGGACTATTTCCCCTGAACTCCATCTGCATTCATATTTGGGCATATTGAGTATTCATGCCAAGTTTGGTCCTGATCCAACATTGTTTGAGTCCACAGTGCTCTCTGGATATAGGTTTTTTGTTGTTTTTTTTAATGTGTTTTATTTTTTTTTTAATCAAATATTTTTTATTGAAAAGAAACATATTTGAACAATTAATCATTATCCATTGTAAACATGCATTATCATAAACATTTTTCTATATTTCCTCTTTTTATTCTTAACAGATTCGTTCATGTTTCTTTTCATTTATTATTTTCTCCCAACTCCTCCCACCCCCTTCCCTAACCCCCCCAACCACTTCCCTCTCTAAATCTTTATTTTTAACCACGAACACAATTTTTGAAGTCTTTGTGCAATATCTGTGTTGGCTTCACCTTCTTCTACCCATTTTATATATGTTGCCCAGGTCCAAACGGAAGGTAGCCCGGGAGGACATTTGCACTAGCGATTTGTAGAAAGAAGCGCTAACGCGCTACCTTCCGTTTGGACCTTGAGTCCAGAGTTGATGACCATAATACCGGGGAGGAGCGGCTAAAAGAAACCAGCGCCCTGAGGAAGCGTGGTAAACGCGAAACGGCCTTCTGGCGTCGTTACCTCTTGCCGTAGGCGCCTGCCCATCGAGCAGTTGCCAGCTCGCCCTACTCCGAAGGCTCCCCCGTTGACTCGGTCCCCAATCCGTGAGTGAATTGGCTCCGGATTACCCATGGGGGTACACAGACTGGATGCTTGCGCCTTGATGCCCGATGATTGTTTGTAAGGGCTATATAACTAATTGTGCTCGATTATATATGTTAACACATTGCACTGTAAGTGAGATTGGTTCGACATAGAGCCATATGTTATGTGATATTACATTTTGATATTTTTTGCTATCAAGCGTATTGTGGTTTATGCAGCATACCGGTCTGCCCCTTTAATAGTGTATGGGATAGCGTTGTGTATTCGCAGTTTGCTAGAGGAACATATTATATGTGTATTGGATCACAGATGATGGCAGAGCCAAATAGGGCCTGCTATTGTTGTTGTTTTTTCTGGGTTGCTGTGAGTTTTTCGGGCTGTCTGGCCATGTTCCAGAAGTATTGTCAAAGGCTTTCATGGCTGGAATCACCGGGTTGTTGTAGGTTTTTCGCGCTATATGGCCATGTTCTAGAAGCATTCTCTCCTGACATTTTGCCTGCATCTATGGCAAGTATCCTCAGAGGTTGTGAGGTCTGACCTCAGAGGTTGTTTGTGACCTCACAACCTCTGAGGATGCTTGTCATAGATGCAGGTATCAGGGAGAATGCCTTTAACATGGGCCATATACCCCAGAAAACCTACAACAACCCATGTTCGAGAAGCATTCTCTCCTGACATTTTGCCTACATCTATGGCAGGCATCCTCAGAGGTGGTGAGGTCTAGGAAAGTGGGGTTTCTATATCTATGGAATGTCCAAGATGGGAGAAAGAACTCTTGTCTGTTGGAGTTAGGTGTGAATGTTGCAATTGGCCACCTGGATTAGCATTTGATGACCTTTCAGTTTCAAGGTCTGGCTTCTTACTGCTTGGGGGAATCCTTTGCTGGGAGGTGATTATCTGACCCTGATTGTTTCTTGTCTGGAATTCTCCTGTTTTTGAGTGTTGTTCTTTATGTTGTTGTTATTATGTTTGTGTGTCTTGCTGTTGTTATTATTATCTTTATTTATACCCTGCTTTATATTTCCCGAAGCAGACAGGAAGCTGGTTACATTAAACAGGATCTATTTCACTGGTTCTTTTCCTGTCCCAGAACAGAACGTTCCAAATGACCAAAGTGAAATCTCTCCCTCTCCCTCTCTCTCTGGCTTTTCTTCACGAACAAAGATGCAAATTCAGGATGACTAAGAAGGCCAATCCAAGATAGGCAGGTCCGGTTGCAGAAAGCACAGCAGAAAGTCTCATTGGGTGTTAGAATTCTTTGAGGATGTAAATAAACACATAGATAAAGGGGACCCAGTCGATATCGTTTACCTTGACTTTCAAAAGGCTTTTGACAAAGTCCCTCACCAAAGGCTCCTAAATAAGCTCTTCAGCCATGGAATCAGGGGACAGGTCTTGTCCTGGATTGGAACCTGGCTAAACTGTAGGAAACAAAGGGTGGTAATAAACGGACATTTCTCTGGGTGGAAAGAGGTGAGAAGTGGCGTACCCCAAGGTTCAGTTTTGGGTCCGTTACTTTTTAATTTATTCATAAATGACCTGGATGTAGGAGTGAATTCTGAGGTAGCAAAGTTTGCAGACGACACTAAATTGTTCAGGGTAGTTAAAAATGAAACTGACTGTAAAGAGTTCCAGAAAGATCTCTCGAAATTGAGTGAATGGGCAACAAAGTGGCAAATGCATTTTAACCTAAACAAGTGTAAAGTCATGCACATCGGGGCAAAGAACCCCAACTACACCTACCAATTGATGGGGTCAAAGCTTTCCAAGACAAACCAGGAAAGGGATCTTGGGGTTTTTGGTGGACAGCTCAATGAAGATGTCAACCCAGTGCACAGCAGCAGTGAAAAAGCAAATTCTATGGCATGATCAGGACGGGAATCGAAAATAGGTCAGCAAATGTTGTATTGCCTCTCTACAAATCGATGGTAAGGCCACATTTGGAGTACTGTGTACAATTCTGGTCTCCGCACCTTAAGAAGGAAATAACGGAACTGGAAAAGGTACAGAAAAGGGCAACAAGAATGATCCAAGGGATGGAGCGGCTCCCTTATGAAACCAGGTTGCAACGCCTTGGTCTTTTCAGCCTTGAAAGACGGCGTTTAAGAGGTGACTTGATCGAAGTGTATAAAATCATGCATGGGATAGAAAAGGTGAATAAAGAAAAAACTATTTTCTTTGTCACAAAACACTAGGACTAGAGGGCACTCCCTGAAGCTCCAAGGTAGGAAAATAAAGACTGATAAAGGAAATATTTCTTCACCCAGAGGGTCATTGGGTTATGGAACTCACTTCCAGAGGAGGTTGTGACAGCGGTCAGCCTGGACAGCTTCAAGGCAGGATTAGACAGATTCATGGATACCAAGTGTATCGGTAGTTACTGAAAAGGACATTCAAGTGCCACCTCGGAGTTGGTTGAGGTAGGCAGGATTTCCCTGGGTACTGGGTGTGGGGGTCGGGAGCAGGTGAGGGTTTTGCCCCCTTCTGCTCGAGATCCCCGTGTACAACTGGTGGGCCACTGTGTGATACAGAATGCTGGACTAGATGGGCTGAGGTCCGATTCAGCATGGCTCTGCTTATGTTCTTATGTTCTTATGTACTTATGGTGATGCTGTTACCAAGTTGCGGTTCTTTCTGCGTTGTCGTTTCTCTTCGAGACTCGTTCGGCATGTCTTCTCGAAAGAGGCCGCAGCATTGTGTATAGTGCGTCTCCATGCCTCCCGATGTGAGGCCATTGTTGGTGATTAATCTGGCCGAGCCTGAGATGTTGTTTCAGAGTGTCCTTTTATCACTTTTTGGGGGCATCTCTCTTGCGCTGACCCGTGGTGAGTTTACCATAGAGTAGTATCTTTGGGAGGTGGTGGTCCTCCATCCTGGAGACATGCCCTGCCCGGCGCAGCTGTGTTCTCAATAGCATGACCTCAATGCTGGCGATCCCTGCTTGCTCAAATACAGCAACATTCGTCACATAGTCAGTCCAGTGTATATTTAGGATTGTGCGAAGACCGCGCTGATCAAAGCATTCGAGGAGTCGTAGGTGTTGGCGATAGGTGACCCATGTTTCAGACCCATAGAGGAGAATAGACAGTACGATAGATTTTGGTGCTTTGCCTCAGGTGCTTGTAGCTCCAGACTCTTTTGTGAAGCCTCCCGAATGCACTCTATGCCTTTGCTAATCTGTGATCTATTTCTTTATCAATCTTGGCGTCTGAAGAGATGATGCTTCCCAGGTAGGTGAACTGCTGAACAGACTTAAGCACAGATGTGCCTATGCTGACGTGGGGGTGATGGTGTTCTTCCTGTGGTGTGGGCTGGTAGAGGACTTCCGTTTTCTTCAGATAGAACGGACGTAAGCACAGATTTGTCTATGCTGACGTGGGGATGATGGTGTTCTTCCTGTGGTGTGGGCTGGTAGAGGACTTCCGTTTTCTTCAGATAGAACGGACGTAAGCACAGATTTGTCTATGCTGACGTGGGGATTAGGGTGTTCTTCCTGTGGTGTGGGCTGGTAGAGGACTTCCGTTTTCTTCAGATAGAACGGACGTAAGCACAGATTTGTCTATGCTGACATGGGGATGATGGTGTTCTTCCTGTGGTGTGGGCTGGTAGAGGACTTCCGTTTTCTTCAGATAGAACGGACGTAAGCACAGATGTGCCTATGCTGACGTGGGAGTGATAGTGTTCTTCCTGTGGTGTGGGCTGGTAGAGGACTTCTGTTTTCTTCAGATAGAACGGACGTAAGCACAGATGTGCCTATGCTGACGTGGGGGTGATGGTGTTCTTCCTGTGGTGTGGGCT
The DNA here is from genome assembly GCA_030556195.1 of Anolis apletophallus. Taxonomy (NCBI): domain Eukaryota; kingdom Metazoa; phylum Chordata; class Lepidosauria; order Squamata; family Anolidae; genus Anolis; species Anolis apletophallus. Next base: position 9,652,121 of record JARBWK010000021.1, read on the forward strand.
GGTAGAGGACTTCCGTTTTCTTCAGATAGAACGGACGTAAGCACAGATTTGTCTATGCTGACGTGGGGATGATGGTGTTCTTCCTGTGGTGTGGGCTGGTAGAGGACTTCCGTTTTCTTCAGATAGAACGGACGTAAGCACAGATTTGTCTATGCTGACGTGGGGATGATGGTGTTCTTCCTGTGGTGTGGGCTGGTAGAGGACTTCCGTTTTCTTCAGATAGAACGGACGTAAGCACAGATTTGTCTATGCTGACGTGGGGATGATGGTGTTCTTCCTGTGGTGTGGGCTGGTAGAGGACTTCCGTTTTCTTCAGGCTTTTGCAAAGCGGGATGTGAGGCGCTGCAGGGCTGCTTCTGAATGGGCAACAAGGGCAGCATCGTCAGCAAAAAGCAGCTCACGGACTAGATAGTTTAGAGTCTTAGTGCGAGCCCTCAGATGGCTTAAGTTGACCAAGCTACCATCACTACGTTAGTGTATATATATATGCCGTCTTCAAGAAGAAGATGGCAAAGGGAAATAGAGTGGCACAATTACTTCCTTCCATCTGTCCTTCTATTGATGCAGCCTAGAATTACATTGACCGTTTTTGCTGCTCCATCACATTGTTTCCTCTTCTTTTGGATCCAATCTATTAAGACCCCTATATCTGATTCCAGACATCCTGCTGTCAAGCCAGGCGTCCTGTATCCCAGCAGAGTTAAGAAGGAACCAATAAAGAGAAAAGGAAGGGGCAAGATGAAATAAGTAGGTGTCACACCAAGAGTTCCTAAGCCTGCAATGTATGAGTGTCATAAAACTTAGGGCCGAAATGAATTGTCGTTCCATGTTTGTGTTGACATGGAGCCTAAACCCGCAGAGTGCTGTTGTCGCTCACCTCGGCCTTCTTCAGAAAGACGATCCGGCTTTGGCACCTGCTTTGGGTCCCCGAGCCAAGTCCCGTCTCTCACCTGCCTCTTCTGCAGCCGCCTCTATTTTTATCTTCCCCCAAATCGCAAGCCTGCCGTAAACTAATCAGACATGACAGGGACGCGGCCGGAGGTGCTACAACTGCAGGTATTTTGGCAGGCAGATTGTGACAGCTCTCTCTCGCCCTTCCCCTCAAAACACACGGGAGGAGCATCAATGCTCCATTCAGCTCCACAATGAAACCCAGTTGCAGTGGAGCCTGGGCTCATATCAACTTCACCTTATGGATGAGAGACCACGGAGACACTCCACCCTCAACCGCTCTGCTCAGGCCTTACAAACTCCAGCACCTGTGGCTTCCCCGACTGCGACCTGCCTTCCTCTTTTCCAACTGCCTTCTATTGTGCAAATTTATTTATTTATTTAAAACTTTTCTACCCCAGCGGCCTTCTCACCTCCGAAGAAGGACTCAGACCGGCAAATAGCAGGTATTCAATGCGAACATTTAAAATCTAAAAACACCATAAATTTACAATAAAATACAATACAATAAATACATTTAAAAAGCCTTTCCCCAAAGTCAAATCAAGTCCAACTTAATTCATATATTCGGTCCGTATCAAGTGGTGAGCAACTTTAGTCGATTCGCGATCTCCTCCTTCATTCTGCGAAGGCTTCATTGCACAGCCACGTTTTCACCCATTTCCTAAACGTCAGGAGGGAGGGGGCGGATCTAATTTCATTTGGGAGGGAATTCCACAGCCGGGGGGCTACCACAAAAAAGGCCCTGTCCCTCGTCCCCACCAAAACAACACAACAAGTCACAAGACTTCGATATAAAAGTGTATCTATTTGATTTCCATATAATGCACAGCACTGGTATATATATATATATATATATATATATATATATGTATATATCACAAAAAGGACATACCAGATATAATAGGTATTCTTAGGAGGCGATAATAAGAAAGAACCTTAGGAGAACACAAGTTCTATTTCTTGAAATGTATATTCAGCATTAATTGCAAAGAAACAATGATAATCACAATATAGAAATATAACACAGTGAATACATCAATTATCCAGAGTATAGCACAATACTTCAAAAATCTAAAGTCCATAAAGTCATAAAGTATAGTCACACGACTGTAGAATCATAAAGAGTGGAGCCAATTCATGTGCGGTGGAAGCCGGGTTGACGGAAGTCGCCGGGTTCCCGCTCCGTTTCGTGCTTACGAGCGCTTTATCAAAACCCAATGTGTCAAGTTTGGCGTTTAAGGCATCCACATATCTAAAGTAAATATATGAAAAAGGTTCAGGTAATAACAAGCGGTTCAGTCCAACACATAAATCTCAAATAGTACAACATAATAAGCAATGATACATACCAATCACGATACATGCGTACAGGCACGGGCCACACTCAATGAGTGAGGCACAGTGCTCACATAACACAAAGTATTTAACAGTCAAACACAATTTACATAATGTAACACACCAGTTGTGGGGAGTACTCCATTTAATTAAGTAATGAGGAAATCGAAAGACCTTTCGTTAACCCACGGGGTACTCTGTGGAGAGGGAGGAAATCCAACGGGTTTGGCCCGTATTAAAGCAATATGCAAATCAGAATGCGAACCAGTGGTAACCTTCTCAATGCAAGAAAATTTCAAATCTTCCGGACGATGCTTAAAATCAAAACAATGAGCATATAAAACAGAGTCACGTTTCTCCTGTCTAACGCACGATTTATGTTCAGATATACGCAAGCGAAAGGCTCTTTTGGTCTGGCCAATGTAAACAAAGGGGCGGGGACAACAACATTTGAGGTCGTAAATCAGCCCGGAGGTATTGCAGGTGGCGAAGCATCTAATAGTGGCCTGAGTGTTAGCATGTACGTTTCTAATAATGCGATCTCGGGGTAGGGACAAATGTTAGACCTTTGTTCAATACTTGTAGTTCTAGAGGAGATAGGGAGTATTTAGATAGATTCATAACTAAGTTGGATTGCGTTTGTCTGGGGCCTTGCGAAAATTTTGATTCTGTTTGTTGTGAGGCCTGTTCTTTCTGAACCAGTATTGAGAAGTCACTTTCTGGTTCTGTTTAGGGGGCAGGGCAGCATTAGAGGTAGAAGGAGTTTCCTCCCTGCTAGGGGGAAGGTTTTCTCCTGAGGAATTAGAATTAAGTGAATCACGGGAGAAGGTGACACGTATGTTATAGTATATAGGTCTTTGGGGTTCTCTATACACATTCCCTTCCTTAAAGTCTTTGTCATCCCCTTTTAATTTGCTTAGTTTCCTTTTCTTAAGGTCTCTATATAGTTCATCACATGCTTGTTTAATGCGGGTCAGGTCTGGTACATTGGTATCAGTCTCCAGAATCGTTCTAAAGGAGGCTATCTCACTTCTTAATTCCTTGGCCTCTACCGAGGCCCTTTATACTATAAGGGTCATCAAGTCTAAGCTGCAACGTTCGATAATGCCTCTCCAATTATTGGTAAAGACCTCATCTTTAACATAAACACCTTGAGGGATTTGTACTCTCATACCTCTAGGGATTATTTCTTTATGAACATAATCAGACAACGAAGCTGCATTCAGCTCTACCCTGATTAATCTTAACTCTTTCTCCTCCAGTAACTTTAGAGTTGGTGTAATATCATTTTCTGTCTCATCTTCCTCTGCATCTGGATCCAAAGTCCAATCTGATATGATCTCCTGTCTCGCTTCAGGGAGAAATGATTGAATTCTATTAGTCTCCATTATGGAAACAGCCACCCTGTTTCGTTCGGTACGCCTTAAAGAACATTTTGCTGATATGGCTCCTAGAGAGATATCTTCATTACCTGTTTTCAAACCCAGAAGTACTTTTGTACCCCCTTTGGTATCCTCCTCTATCAGGACATTTGAGAACACTATCATTAGAGAGGCCAATAAAATTGACCACTCACATGATTTACACAAGTCTAATTTGACTAAAGAAGAATGGCTTACTGCCAAAAAACTTGGTAACAATTCGGATATTATTATCAAAAAAATCCGATAAAGGAGGTTCCATTGTGGTTTTGGACAAAGATGTATATGTTAATGAATGTAAACAACAATTGCAAAATGCGAGGTTCTACAAACTGTTGAATTATGATCCCACTACCAAATTCTCTTCTGTGATTAGAGACACTATTGAGGAAGCTGTTGCAACTGGTGTGATTGATGAAAAAACGGGGGAATATCTATATGTAAAACATCCTAGAACGCCTGTTTTCTACGTTCTCCCAAAGGTGCATAAATTAATTTTTCCTCCTCCGGGGAGGCCTATTGTCAGTGGATGTGGGGGTATTTTAGAAACCCTTTCCAATTTTCTTGACTCGTACTTACAACCTATTGTACGTAAGACCAAAGCCTTTGTAAGGGATAGCACTGACATCATCCAAAAACTAGAGAATATACCTATGGCATCCAATCAAACTATTGTGGTTGCGGATATTGTATCATTGTATACTTGCATACCACTTCCAGAATTAAGAGCTGTAGTATATGAGTATTTGATTACCAATGTAGAAGAACTAGAGATGGTGGGCTTTCTTATCCAGATCCTTGATATCATTCTAGATTATAATTATTTTGCTTTCGAGAAGGATATATATTTACAGATCTCCGGGGTCAGCATGGGCCAAGCGGCCTCACCATCGTTAGCTATCCTGTATATGTCACACCTGGAGAACACTTACATATTTCCAGAAACACATAGTCCCTTCTCTAGAGCCATTTCCCATTACCATAGGTATATTGATGATGTCATATTTTTGGTCAATGACACGATTAACTTGAATGACCTGAAGGAATGGCTTAACTCTTGGGATTCTAACATCCAATTCACATTAAACACGAGTCAAGACAAAGTTAATTTCTTAGATCTAACCTTTTTCGTAGACAGAGGCCTCCTTAAAACCAAGAATTATAGGAAAACCGTAAAAAGAAACTCTTACTTACATTTTAAAAGCTTCCATTCGCACCCCCTGAAGTTTAATTTACCTTACACTCAGTTTTCTAGACTCAAACGCAATTCCTCTTTTAACTATGATTTTGAAAGAGAAGCTAGGACTATGAAAATGGAGTTCCTCCAAAGAGGATACCCGGAACACATAGTTTCTAAAGCACTTGCTAAAGCCAGACACTCAGATAGGAATAGCCTACTCATGTGTAGATCAAAAGAACAACCAAAGAACCTGGTGTGGCCTTTAACGCTGACACCCCATTCGGATTCTATTGTTAAATTAATCCGGACATATTGGCCTATTATTTCTCACATCAAAGGGTTAGAGCATCCACCTCTTATAGCTTATAAGTGTACCAGTAACTTAGGTGACACGTTGACCCACTCGAATCACGCTTATGTACACACCACTAGCAACCTTAGTAAGGGCACTAAGATTTGTGGACGGTGCTCTGTTTGTAAAAATATTTGTACTGATACTACTATCAGGAGCCCTTCCCTGGAAAAGAATTTTGAAGTGCGCTGTTTCGCCACATGCGCTAGCTCATACGTGACGAATGCGATCAATAGTTCCTGCCCGTCAGTTTATGTTGGCGTGACTACTAGATCTTTACGCCAACGTTTTATTGAACATAGAAGTAGGATTAATACGGGCAACATTGATTTACCGCTATATACACACTGCCTCCAACATAAACACCACCCTGATTCATTGCGCATTAGAGTGCTTGACAAAATAGAACCACGCTCATATGCGGACCCCTTTAAAGCCCTTTGCAAGCTCGAAAGACTCTGGATTTTACGGTTAAATTCAGAGATTCCGAATGGGTTAAATGAAGTAATTAGCGTTCAATCGCTAATTGCTTAGTGCCTCACCTGAATTACTTTATAATACTCTCCTGATCCTTCCTTTCTTACCTTTATGGTCACCTTGCCGCCGCGGTAAGGTTAAGCCTGAACGCTTCGCTGATTGGTATGTATGCCTTGATTATGTAAAAGATGCTGGGTTTTGTTGTTTGACTACGAGAATTGTGCATTATGTTTATATACACTTTCCTTAGATAATTGGACTACGGAAAATCTATCTATGGCCTTGAAAAGCCCCGCCCGGGGGCGAAACGGGGGAGTGGCCCCGAGAAGTTTGGCATCGCCAGCCCGTCGGCCAACTTTTGAACTATATCACTGGGAGCATATCTAACCTCCTGGGTCCTCTTGTCATCCGCTGTTTGGACTTCACAGCACTGGGAAATTCATCCCCTTATTTGTGGACTACCTTGGATTGTTTCAGGGAGGTTGCGACATTTACTTTCTTATCAATGCTCTACTCTATGTATGTTTACCCATGTTGTATAAGCGCCTCCTAAGAATACCTATTATATCTGGTATGTCCTTTTTGTGATATATACATATATATATATACCAGTGCTGTGCATTATATGGAAATCAAATAGATACATTTTTATATCGAAGTCTTGTGACTTGTTGTGTTGTTTTGGTGGGACCGAGAGTAGGGCCTCTCCAAACAATCTTAGCACTCTTGACGGTTCATAGGAGAGAATACGTTCGGACAGGTAAACTGGGCCAGAACCGTATAGGGTTTTGTAGGTCTACACCAGCACTTTGAATTGTGCTCGGAAGCTAATTGGCAGCCAGTGGAGCTGGCGCAACAGGGGGGTTGTGCGCTCCCTGTACCCCGCTCCCGTTAGTAGTCTGGCTACGGCGCGCTGGACTAATTGCAGCTTCCGGGCCGTCTTCATAGGCAACCCCACGTAGAGAGCGGTGCAGTAGTCTATGCAGGATGTAACCAGAGCGTGGACCACCGTGGCCGAGTCTGACTTCCCAAGATACGGACACAGCTGGTGCACAAAGTTCCCCTGGCCACCGCCGAGACCTGGGGTTCCAGACTCAACAATGAGTCCAGGATCAGTCCCAGACTGCGAAGCTGCGCCTTCAGAGGGAGTGTAACCCCATCAAGCACAGGCTGTAACCCTATACCCTGTTCGGCCTTACGACTGACCAGGAGGACCTCTGTCTTGTCTGGAATTAGTTTCAATCGGTTAGCCCTCATCCAGTCCGTCACAGCAGCCAAGCTCCGGTTCAGGACTTGAACAGCCTCCGACAATTAGAAAGATGGGACCAAACTAACAACATTAATTTCAACAGGGAGAAATGTCAGTTAGTAAATGCACAGATACGGGATGGGCGACATCTGGCTTGAAAACAGTCCGAGCGAAAGGGATCTAGGAGTCTTAATGAACCATCAACTTGAACGTGGGTCAATAGTGTGATGCAACAACTAAAAAGCCCAATGTGATTCTAGGCTGCATCAGTAGGAACCTAGTGTCTCGAGATCATAGGATCAAAGAGTTGGAAGAGTCCACAAGGGCCGTCCAATCCCGTACAACTCCCTGCCAAGTAAGATAATCGAATCAAAGCTCTCCCGACAGTTTAGCCATCTGGGCTTCGAGAGAGAGTTCTTAAAGGGGCAGGTTGCTCAGGAGTTTTAAAGTTTTCAAAGTTGTGGTTCGTTCTGTGTTGCACTTTGTTTTCATATGAGTTACAAACACCTTGGGTGACATATTGCAAGAACAGTGGGATATAAGTAAGATACATACAAGAAAGTAATGAGCAATCTCGATAAAATAGTGAAGAGTAGACATCACGCTGGGAAGTCTGATCTGGCTACGGTCGTCCACGCTGTAGTTACATCCCAAACAGATTACTGAAACATGCTCTACGTAGGGCTGCCTTTAAAGACGGCTCGGAAACTACAGTTGGTCCAACGGGCGGCAGCCAGATTGCTAACTGGGGCAACATACAGGGAACATACCACCCCCCTGTTGTGTCAGCTCCGCTGGCTGCCAGTCCATCCCCGACTGGTTTTGACCTATAAAGCTCTATACAGTTCTGGCCCAGCTTACTTTTCCGAACGCATCTGCCTCTATGTCCCATCTCGCAGCCTAAGATCATCTGGGGGGGCCCTGCTCTCGCTCCCGCCAACCTCGCAAACGTGTTTGGTGGGGACGAGAGACAGGGCCTTCTCTGCAGCGGCCCCTTGCCTATGGAATGCACTCCCAAACAAGATAAGATCGACTCCATTCCTCCTGGCTTTCAGAAAAAATTTAAATTGTGGATCTGGGACTTTGGGCAGCAGACGTAATTTGTACTTTATTGGACATTGACTGGAATGGCGTTGTGGCAGATGACATTGTGCTTTGTCTTATGGTTTTAACTAATACTATATATATTGTTTTTACTGATTGTGTAATTGTGTTTAAGGTTTATGTATGTGTCTTTGATTATATTGTTGAGATGGGCAAGTTCGGTTGCAGAAAGCACAGCAGAAAGTCTCCTTGGGTGATGTTGTTTCCAAGTTGCGGTTCTTTCTGCGTTGTCGTTTCTCTTCGAGACCCATTCGGCATGTCTTCTCGAAAGAGGCCGCAGCATTGTGGATAGTGCATCTCCATGCCTCCCGATGTGACCCAGGGTGGACCAATGTTGGTGATCAATCTGGCTGAGCCTGAGATGTTGTTTCAGGGAGTCCTTATATCTCTTTTTGGGGGCGCCTCTCTTGCACTGACCCGTGGCGAGTTCACCATAGAGTAGTATCTTTGGGAGGCGGTGGTCCTCCATCCTAGAGACGTGCCTTGCCCAGCGCAGCTGTGTTCTCAATAGCATGGCCTCAATGCTGGTGACCCCTGCTTGCTCAAGGACAGCAACATTAGTCACATAGTCAGTCCAGTGTATGTTTAGGATTGTGCGAAGACGCTGATTTCAGTAGCTACTGATACCAAGGGAATCAGTAGCTACTGAAATGGACATCCAAGTGCTCCCTGTGTACAACTAGTGGGCCACTGTGTGACACAGAAGGCTGGACTAGATGGGCTGAGGCCCGATTCAGCATGGCTCTTCTTATGTTCTTATGTTCTTATGTTCTTATGTTAAGCGTTCGAGGAGTCGTAGGTGTTGGCGATAGGTGACCCATGTTTCAGACCCATAAAGGAGAATAGACAGGATGATAGCTCTGTACACACTGATTTTGGTGCTTTGCCTCAGGTGCTTGTTGCTCCAGACTCTTTTGTGAAGCCTTCCAAATGCACTCTATGCCTTTGCTAATCTGTGATCTATCTCTTTGTCAATCTTGGCATCTGAAGAGATGATGCTTCCCAGGGAGGTGAACTGCTGAACGGACTTAAGCACAGATTTGCCTATGCTGATGTGGGGGTGATGGTGTTCTTCCTGTGGTGCGGGCTGGTAGAGGACTTCCGTTTTCTTCAGGCTGACTTCCAGCCTGAGGAAATTGATGCCTCAATTAATCTAATGTTATTGGTATCTATTTTCATTTCAAAATGCGCCAGTAGCTGCAAAATTTCCCACCACTCGAGTCAATCAATTTTCCCAGTTTTTTTGTGGTAAAATTAAGTGGTTTGTCTTATATTTGGGTCGGCTTATATTCGAGTATATAGGGCAATTAGCCAATGTTACATTACCACTTCTTGCAAATGCAGTGATCTCATCTCAGAAAATGCAACCTCCATACCCTGGTTGCCTTGTTGTTCAAGGGGTGAAAATGCCAAAGCTTTTTGCCTTTTTTCTGCTCTGGTTTGACTTGATAGGATCTTGGGACCGGACCGTGGCTTCCCTGGGATATTTGCTTGCTTTGATAGAAGCTGCGGTGGGCTTCAAGGTTTCCTAGGACAAAGAGCCCTCAGTTTCAACTCCGGCCGCTTGGACAAAGGCTGTGGAATGTATCTGGGGTGGAGGCCTTTCATTGGGTGTTTTGGAGAACGGGCGGTGGCTTGGTCAGACAGCCACAAATAAAACAGTGACCAAAGCCATTTCGGCTCAAGCCACGCGGCTCCCCAGCTTTTTCGGAGCCAATAAAGAAATGCCTTGTCTTTTTGTCATCTCTGAAATACAACTTCAAGGGTTTCGTGGCACTTTTTTTCCCCCATGTCAGGAGCGACTTGAGAAACTGCAAGTTGCTTTTGGTGTGAGAGTATTGGCCGTCTGCAAGGACGTTGCCCAGGGGATGCCCAGATGTTTTGAAGTTTTACTCTCCTTGTGGGAGGCTTCTCCCATGCCCCCGCATGGGGAGCTGGAGCTGTCAGAGGGAGCTCATCAGCACTCTCCCCAGATTCGAACCTGCGACTTGTCAGTCTTCAGTCCTGCCGGCACAAGGGTTTAACCCAGTGGTTCCCAAAGTGGGCGGTACCACCCCCTGGTGGGCGGTGAGGCGATCCAAGGGGGCGCTGGGAGGCTCAGGAGAATTTGGGGGGCGCTGAACCCCTGTAAGGGGGCGGTGGCGTGAGCCAGGCTTGCCACTTGCAGGGTCACGTGCTTGCGAGGACGTCCCCATTGGAAGAAAGAGGCCAATACATAGGACTGCGCCATTGGTGGGGCTGGCGAGAGGAAGGAGGCATGCGCTGCTGTTTCCACGGCAACGCCTGCCCGGGAATTCCAACTCGCAGGGGCACAGTCGCAAGCACGCAATCCCCGGGCAGGTGTTGCCGTTTGATCCAGATCTGTCATTCATGGGGATCTTAGTGGTCTGTGGAAGTCAGAGCTGAATTTTATTTATTTACTAGCTTGGGGACCCGTCGGTGCCCGGGTCATTTGAGAAGTGCAGCAGGATGTAGAGTGGGTCATGGGGGGGGGGGGGGTCCTGTGTGCCAAGTTTGGTCTTGATCCATCAGTATTGAGAGTTACAGTGGTATCATGAAATTACTGAAGGTACTGGAAGTCCCATCCTCTGTGGTCCAACCTCCCCCAAATTGCAGTAGGATGTATATTGGGTCATGGGGGCTCTGTGCGCCAAGTTTGATCTGTATTGGTGAATGGATGAGGGTTGTATTGTTTTTAGGAAGTGAGTGAAGGTACTTCAAGTCCCATCATCCGTGGTCCATCTCACACAGAACTGCACCAGGATGTAGAGTGGGTCATGAGGGCTCTGTGTGTCAGGTTTGGTGTTGATCAGTGATTGAATTAGGTTTGCAGCAGTCTTGGAAAGTGAGGGAAAGTACTGCAAGTCCCATCATCCATGGTCTTCCCTCCTCCAAACTGCAGCAGGATGTAGAGTGGGTCATGGGGGCTCTGTGTGCCAAGTTTGATATTTATCGGTCTTTGTTAGGGGCCACAATGGTCTTTGGGAAGCAAAGTGCTTGGAAGTACTACAAATCCCATAATCCGTGGTCCATCTTTCCCAAACTGCACCAGGACGTGAAGGGCATCATGGGGGTTATGTGTGCCAAGTTTGGTTCAGGTCCGGCTGAATAGTCAGGAGAATCAAGTTGAGGAAGCCTTACTGTCAATTCAGGCTGAGGCCTAGTTTTTAAAATCAGCTGAAGGAAGCCTTTTTTGTAAAGAACTCTGTCTGGCATCTGTGTGATGTGGGATGTTGGACTGCTGGCCGATCCATGGTCCATCCTCCGTCAAACTGCACCACGACGTAAAGTGGGTCTTGGGGGGTCTGTGTGCCAAGTTTGGTTTTGTTGTCTCATTGTTGGGGGCTGCAGAGTGTTTTGGACCCACCATGCCTGACTGGCTCAGGCCTTTTCCTTACTTCCCTCTGGCACTTTTGAGTCTCGGAATGTTCGCTTTGGCTGGCCAATGGGAGTTGTTTATGCAAATAACCCCACAGTGGGAGCCAATCCGAAAGCTGCCACATGTCCTTCCGCCCTTCCGCCCTCCGGACACATACAAACATTCAGCTTTATTAAGGTATATACAGACAGATTTATGTATTATGTATTTACTTCAGTTCTATTCCGCCCTTCTCACCCCGCAGGAGACTCAGGGCGGATTACAATGTACACATTACATTTAGACACACAAACATACAAGACAGATAGAGGCAATTTAACATCTGGCCACCAGGGAGAGCTGTTGCACTCCTTCATTCCTCAGCGTGTTTTCTGGAGATTTTTTTATGGCCTCGTAAATCAGTTAAATTTAGCCTCCCCACAAAGTGGTACCTTAATTTCCTACTTGACAGATGCAACTGTCTTTCGGGTTGCAAAGATCAACAACAGGCTACACAATAGGTCGAGAGCTCACCTCGACCCGGGCAGGCCTCGAACTCATGACCTTCTGGTCAGTAGAGATCTTATGCAGCTGACACCCAGCCAGCTGCACCACATTCCCGGTGAATTGGCTGAAGGTACTGCAAATCCCCTCATCCGTTGCTCATACTCCCCCAAACATATTGTTTTTTGTGATTATTTCTGGAATTCAATGTTTGTAATTTACTCCTTTCTTTAATATATTTTACGAAACATTAATACATATATCTTTCTGTTTAATTGCTATAAAAATTTCAAAAAATAATTTCTAGGGGGGCGCTGAGTAATTTTTTTTCTGGAAAGGGGGCGGTAGGCCAAAAAAGTTTGGGAACCACTGGTTTAACCCATCATGCCACCGGGGGCACTTTCCATGTCACTGAGCCATGGGAGTTAAAGTGGTGTCAAACTCAGGGGCGGTCCGAGCTCTCCCGGGGTAAGCGAACATAATTTTGGCGCCCGGCGCTCCCAATGTGCGCTCCATTGTGAGGCGCTGCGGCGCCGCTCGCCCCTGCTGCTGCGCTCCGCGTTTCGCGCGCATGCGCAGTGCCTACGGACCTCGTTTGAGGTCCGTAGGCATTGCGCATGCGCTTGAACCGCTTGAGCGCACATGCGCAGTGCCTACGGACCTCAAGAGAGGTCCGTAGGCACTGCGCTGCGCTCCGCGGTTTTGCAAGACGCGCAGTGCCTACGGACCTTTCTTGAGGTCTGTAGGCACTGCGCGGCGCTGCGGGAGCGCGACATGCGCAGTACCTACGGACCTCAAGAGCGGTCCGCAGGCACTGCGCATGCGCTCCGCGATTTCGCAAGATGCGCAGTGCCTACGGACCTTCTTGAGGTCCGTAGGCACTGCGCATCTTGTAAACCCGGAGCGCAGAGCAGCAGCTGGGCGGGCGACGCCGCGGCGCCTCACAATTGCGCCCCACCCCGGAGCGTCCAAGATGGAGCTCTACGCGGCCGCGTAGGCCGCGTAATGGCAAAGATTGCCCCTGGTCAAACTGCATTAATTCTGCAGTGTAGGTGTACCCTTAGACTTGGTTTAGGTTGAGCGTCCTTTACTCTCAATGTGTTGAACCAGTGGTGTTTGCAAACAGAGTACAGCCTGTCTTCTTGCCTTTATAACTTTGGTAGCAACAAAAGTTTATTATTTACGTATTTATGATGCATCTCCCATTGCTCAGTAGATGCAGCTCACAATAATCGTTTAAAATTCAGTCATTAACATTTACATTAAAGCAATCAATATTTAAAAATGCACTTCATTTTCCTTCCCTTCTTTTTCTTTCTTCCCTTCCTTTCTCCATCATTTCCCCTTCCTTCCTTTCTTTTTCTTTCTTTCCCTTTCTTCAAATCTTTCCCTCTTTCCTTTTATTTTCCTTCATCCACCTTTTTCTTTGAAGTCACAGACTCTCAGCCCCAAAGTGTGACTGTGATGGCTTTTCTTCGCGAACGAACATTCAGATTCAGGAAGGACTCATCCCACGCTTTCTGCAAGCGCGCTGATGACTAAGAAGGCCAATCCGAGATAGGCAAGTTCAGTTGCAGAAAGCACAGCAGAAAGTCTCCTGGGGTGATGTTGTTTCCAAGTTGCGGTTCTTTCTGCGTTGTCGTTTCTCTTCAAGACTCATTCGGCGTGACTTCTTGAAAGAGGCTGTAGCATTGTGGATAGTGCGTCCCCATGCCTCCCGATGGGAGGCCAGGGTGGAACATTGTTGGTGATCAATCTGGCCGAGCATGAGATGTTGTTTCAGAGTGTCCTTGTATCTCTTTTTGGGGTGCCTCTCTTGCACTGACCCATGGCGAGTTCACCATAGAGTAGTATCTTTGGGAGGCGGTGGTCCTCTATCCTAGAGACGTGCCCTGCCCAGCGCAGCCGTGTTCTCAATAGCATGGCCTCAATGTTGGTGATCCCTGCTTGCTCAAGGATAGCAACATCCGTCACGTAGTCAGTCCAGTGTATATTTAGAATAGTGCGAAGACAACGCTGATGAAAGCGTTCGAGGGGTCGTAGGTGTTGGCGATAGGTGACCCATGTTTCAGACCCATAAAGGAGAATAGACAGTACGATAGCTCTGTACACACTGATTTTGGTGCTTTGCCTCAGGTGCTTGTTGCTCTTCTGTGAATGCACTCTATGCCTTTGCTAATCTGTGATCTATCTCTATCTCTTTATCAATCTTGGCGTCTGAAGAGATGATGCTTCCCAGGGAGGTGAACTGCTGAATGGACTTAAGCACAGATTTTCCTATGCTGACATGGGGATGGTGGTGTTCTTCCTGTGGTGTGGGCTGGTAGAGGATTTCCGTTTCCTTCAGGCTGACTTCCAGCCCAAACAGCTCTGCAGCTGTTGCAAAGCAGGATGTTAGGCGCTGCAGGGCTGCTTCTGAATGGGCGACAAGGACTGTCAGCCTCAAAAGTGTGACTGTACTATATCTCATTTTCAGATGTTGTCACCATTATTGTCAATCCGATTCCGTGTTACAATCAATATTCTGTGCCCATTTCGTCATATGATCTTTACACATTCATCTTCTATTTTGGTTTACAATACAATACAATTTGGTTTTCTCAGTCGGGCGGGCATTGTGTTGTTGAAGGCTTCCATAGCTGGAATCACTGGTTTGCTGTGAGTTTTTTTGGACTGTATGGCCATGTTCTGGTAGCATTCTCTCCTGATGTTTCGCCTGCATCTGTCGCTAATGGCATCTTTGGAAGTCTGTTGAAGTGAGGCAAGTGGAGTGTATATATACTTGTGCAATAATTTCCAGGGTGGGACAAAGAACCCTTGTCTGTTTAAAGCAAGTGTGGAAGTTGCAATTAGCAAGCTTCAATAGCATTGAGTAGAAAGAAGGAAACTAATTTAACTGATTTACGAGGCCAGGAAGTATGTAAAACAATGAAGGAATGTAAAACAAGCTGGGATGTTAAAAGTGTCTGTCTATATGTTGTACAGGGCTCCCCTGGTGCCATTTTTAATTTTTTAAAAAAATGGCCAGAAGCTGGGATGTTAAATTGCCTCTGAGTGTCTGTCTATATGTTGTATTCTATGGCATTGAATGTTTGCCTGTATGTGTACATTGTGATTAGCCTGGAGTCCCCTGCGGCATGAGAAGGGCAGAATATAAATAATGTAAATAAAATAAAATAATTAATTAATAAATAAAATAAACTAAGAAAATGAACAAAATCTGGTTACCAGTTTTTTTATTTAAAAAAAAACAACAGAATCAAGACATTAAAAAAGGAACACCACACAGAAACAGGCAAACTCCAAACAGCAAACAATCAAGTGCCATTTAACACCTCCCAAACAGAGGGTGCCTCCAGGCAATAACAGCCAGGCTACCTCTGTGCAGATACCTTCGCTGATTGACTTTGCAGCTTCATGGTTACTTGATGCTATAGAGCAGGCATGGGCCAACTTGACCCTCCAGGTGTTTTGGACTTCAACTCCCACAATTCCTAACAGCTGATCCAAAACACCTGGAGGGCCCAAGTTTGCCCATGCCTGCTATAGAGCTTGCTAATTGCAACATTCACACTTGCTTTAGCAGGCAAGGGTTCTTTCCTGCCTGCTAAAGGCTATTTAACTTTCCGGCTTCATGAGGGTATGCTTCGAATTCTGGCCACCGGGGGTGATGTTGCTTCACCATCCCCTTGTGACACCGATGGAGTACTTCCTCATTCTTTTGCACGCTCCTGGAGATTTTTATGACATCCTAAATTAGTTAAACTAGCCTCCCTGCATTAAGCAGTACCTAAATTTCCTACTTGACAGATGCATCTGTCTTTTGGGCTGCAAAGGTTGACAGCAAGCTAGACTAATGGTCGGGGGCTTACTCCGACCTGGGCTGGCTTCGAAGCCATGACCAGTAGTGATTTTAATGCATCTAACTCCCAACCAACTGTGCCACGACCCGGTCCAACCTCTAAAGATGCCATTAGCCATAGATGCAGACGTAACGTCAGGAGAGAATGCTGCTGGAACATATTTTATAGCTTATGTTTTATGTAATTTATTATATACTAGCTTGGGGACCCGGCCCTGCCCTGGTTATTTGAGAAAGGCATTGTGTGCCAAGGGTGGTCCTTATGAGATGTTTACGTGGCTTGCAGTGGTCTCAGGAAGTTAGTGGATGAGGGGTACTTCAAATCCCATCATCCATGGTCCATCCTCCTTCAAACGGCACCAGGATGTAGAGTGGGTCATGAGGGCTCTGTGTGTCAGGTTTGGTCTTGATCAGTCATTGGATTAGGTTTGCAGCAGTTTTGGGAAGTGAGTGAAGGTACTTCAAGTCCCATCATGCATGGTCTGCCCTCCTCCAAGCTGTACCAGGATGTAAAGTGGGTCATGGAGGCTCTGTGTGCCTAGTTTGTTCTTTTTTGGTAATTGGATGAGGGTCGCAGTGGTCTCAGAAAGTGAGTGAAGGTACTTCAAGTCCTATCATCCGTGGTCCGTCCCACTCAAAACTGCAGCAGGATGTAGAGTGAGTCATGGGTACTCTGTGTGCCAAGTTTGGGCCTGGTCTGTGATTTGTAGGGGCTTCAATGCTCTGTGGGAAATGAATCGGGTGAAGGTACTGCAAATCCCATCATTTGTGGCCCATCCTGCCCTACACCGCACCAGGTTGTAAAGTGGGTCAGTGGGCATCTGTGTGCCAAGTGTGGTCCTGATCCTTCTATGGTGTGGGCCAGACTGCTCTAAGCAAGTGAGTTAAAGTACTGCAAGTCCCATCATCCATGGTCCACCCTCCCTCAAACTGCACCAGGATGTAGAGTGGGTCTTGAGGGTTCTGTGTGCCAAGTTTGGTCTTGTTCTCTCATTGTTTGGGCTCGCAAAGGGGTCGCAAAGTGTTTTGGTCTGAAACTCCCACCATGCCTGACTGCCTCGGGCCTTTTCCTTACCCCCTCTGCCACTTTAGAGTGTCGGAATGTTCGTGTTGGCGACTGCCTCAGGCCTTTGCCTTATCCTCCTCTGCCAGTTTAGAGGGTCGGAATGTTCGTGTTGGCTGGCCAATAGAGGCGTTATGCAAATGCTCCCTTACTGGCAACCAATCATGTTGTCAGAATGTAGAGGCCGGGAGCCAATCGGAACGCTGCCACATACATACATACAAACACACACATACATACAAACATTCCGCTTTATTATATACTAGCTGTACCCGGCACGCGTTGCTGTGCCCTTTTTAGGAGATGTGAGAAAGTGCAATCATCCACGGTGTGCCCTCCTCTAAACTGCAGTTGGATGGAGTGTGGGTCATGGGGGCATGGTGTGCCAAGTTGGGTCTTTATTGGTCTTGGTTTCTGGGCCACAGTGGTCTGGGGAATGATGGGTTTTGAAGTACTACAAATCCGTTTTCCATGGTGGTACTTCAAGTCCCATCATGCATGGTCAGGGCTCTGTGTGCCAAGGTAGGTTACTGTAAATTCAGGCCATACACAATGTCCCATGAGCTGAGGCCTAGTTAGGAACAGCAAGTTAATTAAGCCTTACTGTCAATTCAGGCCATACACAATGTCCAATGAGCTGAGGCCTAGTCGGGAGAATCAAGTTAATGAAGCCTTACTGTCAATTCAGAGCGTAAACAGCTTCCCAGTAAGTGAGGGCTAGTTAGGGAAATCAAGTTAATGAAGCCTTACTGTCAATTGTGGGCGTGGTCTGTGATTTTTCGGTTGGAAGTGATTTGGGTGTTTGTGTTGGGGATTGGCAGTTTATTATGGATCAGAATTTGCATGTTGGCTACCCAGTACAGCAGTTATGCAAATCCGCCCTTATTGGCAGCCAATCATGTTGTTCAGAATGTAGAGGCTGGGTGAGTCTTTGGCTGCCCCGGAGGATGCTGGTAAATGTAGTTTTAGTTTTACTCGTTGTTTTGGGGGCCTTTTAGGTTTTGGGGGGGGGAGTTTCTTTGCGACAAACGTACCTTGCTTTGAGGCCTATTTCTGATGGCAAGTATTGTGTTTCTGCGTTGTAAGGTTTCTTTGTTTGAGGTATACATCACATGACGTGAACCCATTTATATAATAGATAGAGATATTGTTTTATGTTTGATTTTATTTTGTTGTTGTGTTATCCGGCTTGGCCTCATGTAAGCCACCTCGAGTCCCTGTTGGAAATGGTGGCGGTGTACAAATAAAATGATGATGATGATGATTATTATTATTATTATAGCCATACAGCCCAAAAAGCGCACCGCAACTCAGGTGGACATTGTCTTTCCACCCAAATGCTTTTCAAAACAAACCAGGAGGAGTTTGGCCAAGATCTTCTTGGGTTTTGCAGCGTCTTAACATCCTTGCTTCCTTTCCTTTGCAGAGATGGGATCCCGAGGGAGAAGCGCCAGGATGCCCAGCCTTCTGTGCCTTGGGTGACGAAGAGGA
This sequence comes from Anolis apletophallus, assembly GCA_030556195.1. Taxonomy (NCBI): domain Eukaryota; kingdom Metazoa; phylum Chordata; class Lepidosauria; order Squamata; family Anolidae; genus Anolis; species Anolis apletophallus. The sequence continues at coordinate 9,670,471 of JARBWK010000021.1, forward strand.
GCCCTTTACCTGCTGAATGCGCCTCTTCTGATGCTTGCACTCGGTCCCGGAGAGACTCAAACACGGATCCACGGGGAGAGCCCGGAACACGATGAACAAACTGAACTTCCACAATAACAGAGTCATGCAGGACCGACGCAGTGTGTGTATTTTCCTCCCCAATGATGATTCCCTCAACATCATCATTAATGTAAGTTGGCTAGCAGCTCCTTTCCCAAAGAATGATTTGGGCCAGAAACCAGAATCCCATTGGTGTCCAATAATAATCATCATCATCTATGTATATAATAAAAGTCAGTGTTTGCGGGCGGTGGTGCGGAGGGAGGAATATGTGCCAGCGTTTTGATTGGCTGCCACTGTGGGATTATTTGCATAAAGGGCTCTGATTGGCCAGCCTCAGAACTCCAACATTCTACGGCCCCAGACAGAGGGGATTGGTTGCCACTGAAATGGTATTTGCATAAAGGACTCCGATTGGCCAACCACATTCCAACATTCTAAAGTGACTCAGAGGGAAAAGAAAGGCCTCAGGCAGTCAGCCACTGCGGCCAACAGCAATGTCGGATCAGGACCGAACTTGGCAAACAGGGACTCAATGGCCCACTTCACAACCTGGTGTGGTTTAGGGCAGGATGGGCCACGAATGATGGGATTTGCAATACTTTCACCTCATTCACTTCCCAAACAACACTGTAGCCCCTACAAATCACAAACCAGACCCAAAATTGGCACACAGAGTACCCATGACCCACTCTACATACTGGTGCTGTTTGGAGGGGGATGGACCACAGCCAATGGGACTTGCAGTGCCTTCACTAAGTTCCTGAGACCACTGCAAGCCACATAAACATCTAATAGGAACCAACCTTGGCACACAATGCCTTCCTCAAATAACCCGGGCACAGCCGGGTCCTCAGCTAGTAATAATAATAATATGTTGCAATCCCAGGCGACAGCAGGATTGAAGAGAAACAACTAGAAAAGCTGATACGATACGAGGATTTAAAGATCGACTCTGGCGCAAGCCAGTAAAGGTAGTCCCAGTGGTGATCGGCACACTGGGTGCAGTGCCTAAACACCTTGGCCTGCTCTTAAACACAATCGGCGCTGACAAAATTACCATCTGTCAGCTGCAGAAGGCCACCCTACTGGGATCTGCACGCATTATTCGGCAATGCATCACACAGTCCTAGACACTTGGGAAGTGTCCGATGTGTGATCCAATACAACAACCAGCAGAGTGATCTTGTTTGCTGTGTACTCATCTTGTTGAGTTTCAAGGGGACTCAGGGTGGAACGCAGTACACAGACATGGCAAACATTTCATGCCATTTGATGCAGTCCTGTGTATCGGCCTCTTCCTTCCAATGGGGACGTCCTCGCAAGTGCGCAACCCTGCAAGTGGCAAGCCTGGCTCACGCCACCGCCCCCTTACAGGGGTTCAGCACCCCCCAAATTCTCCTGAGTCTCCCAGCGCCCTCCTGGATTAACCCCACTACCCACCAGGAGGTGGTACCGCCCACTTTGGGAACCACTGATCTAAGGGATCGGGCCGGTACAAGGAAGGGGAAACGGTCACCAAGGTAGGTGGGTCCCAAACCGTTTAGGGCTTTAAAGGTGATGATCTGCACCTTGAATTGGGACCGGAAAATAAACGGCAGCCAATGGAGCTCCTTAAACATTGGGGTTGACCACTCCCTGTAATTCGCCCCTGTTATTAATCTGGCTGCCGTTTAATAACCGTTGAAGTTTCCGGGCCGTCTTCAATGCGGCTGTCAGTTTGGGTTTGTTGTGTGGTTTCCAGCTTGTCGTGGCGGGGAGCTTAACTGCTCCAAGGATGCTGAGAGCTGTGCTGGCTATAGTGCAGTGTTTCTCAACCAGTGTGCCGTGGCACACTAGTGTGCCGTGAGTGATCATCAGGTGTGCCGTGAGAAAAGCTCTCTGCCCCCTTCCTTCCCCCTCCAACCGAACTCCTGCTGCTTGGGAGAGGAGGAGGAAGGGAAGGGGCGGCAAAAGAAAAGAAGAAGGGACCAGGAGCCGCCTCCTTCGGCCATTTCCCCAACCAGCCTCCAATCTGCCATGACTCCCACCATGATTGAAGCCGCGTGGAGGAGGAGCCCGCCTACTGAAGCCCATCCACCGCTCATGCTCCTCCTCCTCTGTGGGAGAGCTGAAGCCAGGGGGGGATGACACAGCCTGGCTCTGCCCCTCCCCAGCTTCAGCACTCCCACAGCTTTGCCAGCCTTGAGGGGGCAGTGCCAAGCCAGTGATGGCAGAGCCAGCACAATGCTGGCTTGCCCACTGCCCCCTCAAAGCTGGCAAAGATGTGGGAGAACTGAAGCCGGGGGAGGGGGTGGGGCATGATGCAGCCTGGCTCCGCCCCCTCCCCAGCTTCAATGCTCCCACAGCTTTGCCAGCCTTGAGGGGGCAGTGCCAAGCCAGTGGTGGCAGAGCCAGCACATTGCTGGCTTGGCACTGCCCCCTCAAGGCTGGAGAAGCTGTGGGAGAACTGAAGCTGGGGGGGGGCGGGGCATGATGCAGCCTGGCTCCGCCCCTCCCCCAGCTTCAGCACTCCCACAGCTTCACAAGTCTTGAGGGGCAGTGCCAAGCCAGCGGTGGCAGAGCCAGCACAATGCTGGCTTGGCACTGCCCCTCAAAGCTGGCGGCTGTGGGAGAACTGAAGCCGGGGAGGGGGAGGGGCATGTTGTGGCCTGGCTCCCTCCCCCAGGTTTGGCACTCCCAGCAGCTGCTCCCAGCAGCTCACCATTCTCCAGCTGTTCTTTACTGTGTTACAGTGTCATTTTGTGTCATTTTGGTTGGTGGTGTGCCCCCGGATTTTTTTAATGTTAAAAGTGTGCCGTGGCTCAAAAAAGGTTGGGAAACACTGCTATAGTGTAACTCAGGGCTGTCCATACACGGCCCCCAAGCCCCTTCCCTGCGGCCCCCTAACTTGTTTTAATAAAATACAAATTAAAAATAAAAAATAAAATAAGAAAATAAAAAAATACCTACTTCCGGGTTTAGGCAAGCATCGCGAGACTACGCCAACCACAGACGGGATTTCAAGGGAGGTCGAAATCCCATCTGTGGCTGCGTCATCTCAAAGCTGCCGAAATCTCGGTCCCGCTGGATTTGCGGCCGGCCTGGGCGCGCCTCCTCCTCCCGCGGCTGCTTCCAGGCCAGCCCCATTCCCTCAGAGAGAGGGAGGAGGGAGGAGGCAGAAAGCCCCTCCTGGCTCTGTCCTCTTCCTGTGGAGGGCCCTCGCTTCCCGCCCCATGGATGGGAGAGCCACCGCGCCCGGCCTGAGCTTAGCCTCGGCTCCAGCGGGGCTCTTCGAGGATGGCGGCAGCATTGGCGCTTCGGCCCTGTGGCGGGGCTCCCACAGTATGGGTAAGGGCCTGGCTCAAGTGACAGCGGGACGGTGGGTGAGTGGGGGGGAGGGGTCCCTCAGTGGCGGGTTCCTTGGCCAAGCTTCCTTCCCCTCCGCCGCGCCCCCACCCCCTTGTGTGGCAGCCTTCCCCCGCGTGCAGGGCGCAACGTGGCTTCTTTGCGCCTGCCCCGCGGCTTGTTTTCCCTTCAGGGAGGAGGGAGCTCTTTGGGCCTCCACCCGCCTCTGGCAAAGGAGGCCCCATCCAGCCCTGCGACGGCTTTGAGGTGTTTGGTTTTTTTTTTGGTGTGTGTCCCAATTTGAGTGTGGACTCAAATAACTCAAAGGTATTAGGAAACATTCCCCCAAATCCACCAGTGTTCCCATTTGGGTCTATTGAGTATTCATGCCAAGTTTGGTCCAGATCCATCATTATTTGAGTCCACAGTGATCTCTGGATGGAGGTGAACTACAACTCCACAACTCAAGGTCTATTGTAAGTAAATTGGAGCCGGGAGGGGCGGAGCCGGGGGAGGGGCGGAGCCAGGGGCGGAGGCAGACCCTTCGGCCCCCCAGGTGATCAGTGACCAGATTTCCGGCCCTTGGGCCCGTAGAAGTTGGACAGCCCTGGTGTAACTATTAGCAGGTCCTACCAAATCGGAGAGGTCTCAGCTGAGGAGTTGAGCTTAGAGCACCTAACCCTATGGAGAAAGAAACCAAAACAAAGTCTATACTGGCTTGGTCGATGCCCAAGATATAAATGACTGTGGTGGGTGCTTCTGATTCTGGACATCCACCGACAAGTGGGCTTCAGAATCAAAATACAAATGAACAGCCACAGAAGCGGCAGAAATATACAACGCCAGAAAACCACACTATTATTATTATTATTAGAATGAAAACCATATTATTTATTTATTTATTTCGGGATTTTACCGCTCTTCTCAACCCCAAGGGGGACTCAGAGCGCTTACAGTACGGCACAATTCGATGCCCACATAATCACAATATAAACCCCAAAACACTTCAACAATTAAAATACATTAAAAATACATTAAAATACAACTACATTAGCACCATACACATTCACTCTGGATTAAAACAATGTTCAGTCCATAAAACATTGGCCATAATCACCACTTTCATTAAAACCAATCTAAAATGCTGCCTTGTGCTGGTGTACGAATGCCTGGTCCCACAGCCAGGATTTTACTTTTTTCCTGAAGGCCAGGAGGGATGTGGTGGATCGTACATCAATAAGAAGCACATTCCACAGGCGGGAGCCACCACCGAGAAGCCCTATCCTTCGTCCCCACCAGCCTCATCTGAGACGTAGGCGGGAGCGAGAGCAGGGCCTCCCCGGATGATCTTAGATTACGAGGTGGGACATAGCGGCTGATGCGTTCGGACAAGTAAGCTGGGCCAGAACCGTAGAGAGCTTTAAAGGTCAAAACCAGCACTTTGAATTGAGCCCGGAATTGGACAGGCAGCCAGTGGAGCTGACACAACAGGGGGGTGGTATGCTCCCTGTATGTAGCTCCCGTTAGCAATCTGGCTGCCGCCCGCTGGACTAATTGCAATTTCGAACTGTCTTCAAAGGCAGCCCCACGTAGAGTGCGTTGCAGTAATCTATTCGGGATGTGACCAGAGCGTGGATGACCGTAGCCAGATCAGACTTCCCAAGGTACGGGTGCAGCTGGCGCACGAGTCTTAACTGTGCAAAAGCTCCCCCCGGCCACCACTGAGACCTGGGGTTCCAGGCTCAGCGATGAGTCAGGATCACTCCCAAGCTGCGAACCTGCGTCTTCAGGGGAGTGTAACCCCATCCAACACAGGCTGTAACCCTATGCCCTGTTCGGCCTTGCGACTGACCAGGAGGACCTCTGTCTTGTCTGGATTTAGTTTCAATTTGCTAGCCCTCATCCAGTCCGACACAGCAGCCAAGCACCGGTTCAAAGTTTGGACAGCCTCCTTAGTGACAGGTGGGAAGGAGTGACAGATCTGGACGTCATCTGCGTACAGATAACACCTTACTCCGAAACTCCGAATGATCTCTCCCAGCGGTTTCATGTAGATGTTAAACAACATCGGGGACAGAACTGAACCTGAGGGACTCACACGACAACGGCTGTGGAGCCGAACAGGTGTCACCCAATGACACCTTCTGGGTACGACCTTCCAGGAAGGATTGGAGCCACTGCAGAGCAGTACCCCCAAGCCCCATGTCTGCAAGGTGACCCAGAAGGATACCGTGGTCAACGGTATCGAAAGCCGCTGAGAGGTTCAGCAGAACCAATAGGACACACTCCCCTGTCGAGTTCCGGCGTAGATCATCTACCAAGGCGACCAAGGCTGTTTCAGTACCATGTCCCGTCCTTAAGCCAGACTGAGCCGGATCAAGATAATCAGTGGCTACCAAGAACCCCTGGAGTTGCGAAGCCACCACACGTTCCATGACTTTGCCCAAAAAGGGGAGATTGGAAACTGGCCGATAGTTCACTAATTGAGTGGGGTCCAGGGATGGTTTCTTCAACAGCGGTTTTATCACAGCTTGCTTTAAGCTGGCTGGAAGTTTGCCCTCCTGTACGGGGGCATTAACCCCCACCTTCACCCACTCTGCCAAACCCCCTCTGGCTTCCTTTATCAGCCAGGATGGGCAGGGGTCTAGGATGCATGTGGTGGGCCTCGCCTCCAAGGATCTTGTCCACATCCTCGAGCTGAACCAATTGAAACGAATCCATTAAAACCGGACAAGCAGATGCTCGTGTCACATCCTCAGAGACTGCCGTTAAAGTGGTATCGAAATCGGACGGATCAGCGCCACATTATCCACGAAGGCCTTAGCAAATTCTTCACAGCGTACCACCGAGCCGTCAGGGATCTCGCACTGTGGCGGATTTAAAAGACCCCTAACGACTCGGAACAGTTCCGCTGACGGTTCTTCGTGGCGGCCACCTTGGCCGCGATAGATGTTTTTGCGGCTTTGTTGCTGCGTCATAAGTCCTCAAAGGGGACCAGGCGCGCACGAGCTGATCTGCTCCGCTTCCGACGCCACACGCACTCTAGCCTCCTCTTTTTCGCTTCATTGCTGCCAGCTCCTCAGTAAACCAAGGAGCTGGTTTAGCTCGGTTACTCGAGAGGGGGTGTTCTGGAGCGATCGTGTCAATAGCCCTTGTCATCTCCCTCTCCCAGAGAGAAACAAGAGCCTCGACAGGGTCACTTAGGAGAGAGGCGGAAAGTCCCCAAGAGCCGTCAGGAATCCATTCGGATCCATAAGTCTCCGGGGCGGACCATTCTAATAGGTCCACCACCCCTGCGGAGGTGGAAAGGCACAGTGAGTCTAAACCTGATCAGGTGGTGGTCGGTCCATGGCAAAGGAATGATGGTCAGTTCCTCCACTCCGCCACCTTCATCCCATCCCTGGCAGAAAACCAGATCTAACGTGTGTCCTGCACTATGGGTGGGACCTGATATTAGCTGGGACAGGCCCATGGTTGCCATGGCGGCCATGAAGTCCTGAGCCGCTCCTGATAGAGTGGTCTCGGCATGGACGTTGAAGTCTCCCAGCACGATGAGCCGCTGAGACTCCACGGCCAGGCCCGAGACCACTCCAGCTAGCTCAGGTAAGGAGACTGTAGTGCAGCGGGGTGGTCGGTACACTAGCAGAATCCCTATCCTGTCCCGATCACCAACCCTTAGGCCGACACATTCGAACGTGGTTGACTGCGGGATGGGGCACCTGGTCAAGGGGATGGAATCCTTATAGACCACTGCGACTCCCCCTCCTCACCCTCCCGGTCTCGCTTGGTGCTGTACGGAATAACCCAGTGGGCAGAGCTGGGAGAGATTAACCCCCCCAGCCTCATCCAACCAGGTCTCCGTTATACAGGCCAGGTCAGCTTGTTCTTCCAGAATTAAATCTTGTATTGTTGATGTTTTACCATTGACTGACCTGGCATTAAACAGCACCACTTTCAACCGGGGGGGACCGCCTTCCTGGGTACTCAGCTTAGCTTTGTCAGGAGCCCGGTTCAAAGTTATTAAAGTTCTTGCACAGATTTTTGGCCGGGTGAAAATTTTGAGTGTTCTCTTCTAGGTCGAATTGGTAATTTATATCCATCACAAATTCTAGGCCGAATCCATACTTTGGGTCTCCCTTTCCCGCATCTTCCTCTCCCAGTCACCACCCCGATAGGAGCCCCCCACCTGGGAACCATCCCTCCTGCATGTTCTCTCTCCATATCACCCAGTTGTACGCCGTAAAGGGAATCCTGGTTTAGTGCACTCATATAAAATGTAGATCTTTCGCCCGTAACCCTTCCTTCCCTGCAGCTTCCACCTCCCTCCAAGTTGTTGTAGACTATTAACAATGCACAAAGTGCAAGTGCCAGCATAAAGTGCGACAGACTTGGTCGTAACATTAGTATCATGGAAGGCCGTGATAGCGGTAAAGTGCAGAGTAGGCTATTGGTCTATAAAGTGCGAGAAGGCAGATAGCGGGTCACGATGAGCACCACAGTTCAGGATCAGGTCTAGCACCAGGCTGAAATTACCAATAGCAGCAATCCATAGAGTTGGCACACAATGCCTTATAGTGTGGTAGTAGCGTCTTAAAGTTCCAGTTGTTAAGGCAATTAAATTCAAAGTGCTGATGGTGCATAATTAAATGGATAGAACATTCACACACACACACACACCCCACACCCACCCACACACACACACTCACTCACTCACTGAACTCCACACCCCAAACAGCCCAATCAATACGCCAAGCCTACAAGACAGCAGGCCACAGATGTTGGAGACGAGGTCATAGAACCCTAGGATTAGAAGAAACCCCAAGGGTATCTAGTCCAACCCCCTTCTGCAATGCGGAAATACACAATCAAAGCCCTCCTAACAGATGGCCATCTAGCCTCTGCTTAAAAGCCTCTAGAACAGGGGTGCCCACACTTTTTCAGCATGCGAGCTACTTATAATAAAACCAAGTCAGAAAGATCTATCTACCTCCTCAAGGCTGGAGAGGGGAGGGGGCGGGGCTTTGCATGGCCAGGCTCCGCCCCCCCTCTGGCTTCGGCTCTACCAGCAGCTTCTCCAGGCTTGAGGGTGGCAGTGCCAAGACAGCCCTGTGCTAGCTTTGCCAGCACTGGCTTGGCATTGCCATCCTCAAGCCTGGAGAAGCTGCTGGTAGAGCGGAAGTCAGAGGGGGTGGAGCCAGGCTGTGCCAAGTCCCGCCCCTTCCCTCTAGCTTTGGAGCTCCCAGCAGCTTCTCCAGGCTTGAGGATGGCAGTGCCAAGCCAGTAGCGACATAGCTAGCACAAGGCCGGCTTGGCACTGCCATCCTCAAGCCTGGAGAAGCTGCTTGTAGAGTGGAAGCCAGAGGGGGGGTGGAGCCAGGCCGTGCCAAGCCCTGCCCCCTCCCCTCTGGCTTTGGAGCTCCCAGCAGCTTCTCCAGGCTTGAGGATGGCAGTCCCAAGCCAGTGGAGACATAGCTAGCACAAGGCTGGCTTGGCCCTGCCCTCCTCAAGCCTGGAGAAGCTGCTGGGAGTGCTGAAGCCGGGGAGGGAGTGGGGCCTGGCTCTGCCCCCTCTGAAAAGCACCCCATCTGGCTGGGATCAGCCTCTTTCGGTCCCGGGATCGACTGGTCGATCGCGATCGACTTCCTGGGCAGCCCTGCTCTAGAACAACTCCATTGGATTCTGAAGTAGAAGCATATTCCACTGTCAAACAGCTCTGACTTTCCGAAAGCGCAGGTAGAATCTCTTTGAATTCATTTCTTCATGCCCTAGCCTTTCGAGCAGCAGAAAACAAGCTCGCTCCCTGCTCAACGTGGACGCTGGGTTGCCCATGGAGTGCCATTGCGCATGGATGTGCATTGCGCATGGATGGGCATGTGCATTTATGCATGGATGTGCTTTTTCAAGGGGAATTTGGTGGCACCTTTACTCTTACGCAACAGAGCCATTCAGCCGAAGGATTGCGTTGCAGAATCAGTGCGTAACTCATAAAGAAGCAGGAAAGGAGGGAGCAAAGATAAAGACATATAGCAGCGCCTTTCAGCCTGGTTTAAGTCGGCATGCGGAGATTTGTGGTGCTCAGTCCAGATTTTCAACCTCAACTACGGATGTGTACAGACTCTGCATTTTAATTTTTCCCAAAGGGGAATTGATCATGAGGTACATACCTGCGGATTGAGCGAGCTCTGCATCATTTAATGCATAATTTAAGAACAAAATGTCGCTTTCTTATATAGGTTTTCAATTCCAGTGTTTTTAGTGTTGTGAGCTACTTTGAATCTCAGATAAAACAGGTAAATAATAGCAATGGTGATGAAGAAGGAATAAGTCTAATTTTTGTGTGTGTTGTCAAAAGCGTTCATGGACATAATCACTGGGTTGCTGTGAGTTTTCCGGCCTGTCTGGCCATGCAGCGTGTCTCGCAGCGTGTTGAGTGGCGAGGCCAAGTGTCCAAGAAATCCACCCTGGACTGTGGAGTCCCCAAGGCACCATTTTGTCACCAACGCTTTTTAACATCTACGTCCAACCCTTGGCAAGCATAGCCAGAAGTTTTGGATTTGGGTGCTACCAATATGCAGATGACACCCAGCTCCTGCTGAAGCTTGAGCCAGGCGTAACATCGGTGCCTGAGAATTTCAGACAAGGACTAGAGGCAGTGACCAGATGGCTCCGCTCATACAAACTCAAGATCAATCCATCAAAGACTGAGATTCTATGGCCGGGACGCCCAGAGCCACCCATTCCGCTGCCTCTCTTTGAGGGAGAGCCGCTGATCCCGGCCCGTCGGTGAAGAGTCTCGGTGTGATACTAGACTCGCGACTCTCGCTGGAGGCCCAGGTTGCTGCGACAAGTAAGGGAGCTTTCTTCCACCTACGCCAGGCACGTCAACTGGCACCTTACCTTCCATCAGATGCGCTGGCTATGGTGGTCCATGCCACAGTGACATCGCGGCTGGACTACTGTAATGCCTTGTACGTGGGGTTGCCGCAGTCAACCACTCGTAAAATCCAGCTAGTGCAGAATGCAGCCGCCAGACTCCTCACCGGGACACCGCTGAGATGCCATATCGCGCCATCTCTACAGCGCCTGCACTGGCTGCCAGTCGAGCTCAGAGCCATCCACAAGATCTTGTCGCTTACCTTTAAGGCCCTCCATGGCGCCGGCCCAGCTTATTCAAAAGACCGCTTGTCCGAACCAGTCCATTTAAGGTCGCCGCGTTCTGTGAACAGGGACCTTCTCCGCATTCCAGGTGTGAGTGAGGCCCGCCTCGACATCACAAGACGGAGAGCCTTTTCCATCGCGGCCCCTGTTCTTTGGAACCTGGTGCCGGCGGAGCAGAGAGCTATCCTGGACATGCCCCAGTTCCTGACCGCATTGAAGACCTGGCTCTTCCGAAAGGCTTATGGCTAAGGACACCTCCCAGACTTAGCCTGAGTTACTGGAACTATTTTAATTAATTTCCTATTCTTTTAGCTTTTAACTATTTGAACTGTTTTATGTGTTTTATGTGTAAGTCGCCCGGAGCACTGACGTGGAGGGCGACTCATAAATAATAAAATCAATCAATGTTCCAGTAGCATTCTCTCCTGACGTTTCGCCCACATCTATGGCAGGCATCCTCAGAGCTTGTGAGATCTGTTGCAAACTAGGAAAGCGGGGTTTATATATCTGTGGAATGATGTCCAGGGTGGGCGAAAGAACTCTTGCCTGCTTGAGGCAGGTGCGGAGGATGGAAGGCCGGCCGGACTCCATACCCGATTATTTCCATCGGTGCCTTGAAGCCGTGACTGGGTGGCTATGGGCCAGCAGGTTGAAGGTGAACTTGTCGAAGATGGAGATCCTATGGCTGGGTCATCCGGGGAGGCGGGAGCTCCGATTGCCTGTTATGGACGGCGAGGCAATTTGCCCGTAGTCCCTTGTAAAAAGCCTGGGGGTCCAATTGGACCCTCTGCTCACAATGGAGGCTCAGGTCTCCACGGTGAGCAGAGCGGCATTTTTCCATCTGCGCCAGGCCAGGCGGTTGGCGCCCTACCTCTCTGGGAACAACCTAGTCACTGTGATCCAGGCCACGGTCATCTCGAGGCTAGACTACTGTAACTCCCTCTACATCAGCCTTCCTCTGTCAGTGACCGGAAACTCAAGCTAGTGCAGAATGCTGCTGCTCGACTGCTGGCTGGTGTGGCATCGACATGTCACATCACACCAGTCCTTCAGCGTCTGCACTAGCTTCCCATCGAGTACCGGATTGCCTTCAAGGTGTTGGTGTTAACCTTTAAGGCAGTGTTTCCCAACCTTTTTTGAGCCGCGGCACACTTTTTACATTTGCAAAATCCTGGGGCACGCCACCAATCAAAATGACACAAAACGACACTCTAACACAGTAATACATATAATTAATATGTTTTACAATGTATTTATACACTCAGTGTGAAACCTGGCCCTGTTTCGATGAACTCAACCTAGATATCCTGGCAGGAATGGCAGAAAGACACAAACTTCCCACACAGAACTCCCATAACCAAGAGAAAATGCTGTAAGAGTTTGGTGGGCATTGACCTTGAGTTTTGGAGTTGTAGTTCACCTATATCCAGAGAGCACTGTGGACTCAAACAATGTTGGATCAGGACCAAACCTGGCATGAATACTCAATATGCCCAAATATGAATGCAGGTGGAGTTCAGGGGAAATAGACCTTGACATTTGGGAGTTGTAGTTGCTGGGATTTATAGTTCCCCTACAATCAAAGAGAATTCTGAACCCCACCAATGATAGAACTGGGCCAAACTTCCCACACAGAACCCCCAGGAGGCAAGAGGAGGTCTCTACTTCGGGAAAGGGAGGCGGGCCTTCCCAATGCATGGAAAGGGAGAGACCAAGTAGACAACGGGTGGGGAAGGGGACTTTATCGAGGTAGGTTTCTTAGGGTTTTTATACTTCAACACACTAGACTCTTCCCCCCTCCCCCCCTGGAGGTTCCAATTTCCCACGGCACACCTGATGATCGCTCACGGCACACTAGTGTGCCCCAGCACACTGGTTGAGAAACACTGCTTTAAGGCCTTACATGGTCTGGGGCCAGTGTACTTGAAGGACCGCCTTTCCCCGTACATTCTCCAGAGATCACTACGGTCTGAAGAACAAAATCTCCTGGAAATCCCATCTATCCGACTTTGCCGGCTAACATCCATGAGGCAGCACGCCTTCTCGGTGGCAGCGCCCAATCTATGGAACGCCTTACTGGAGGAGGTTCGAGCTATAACAGATCTGCCCTCCTTCCGAAGAGCTTGTAAGACCAACCTCTTCTGGCAGGCGTTCAGCTTATAATCAGTCTGTAATCGGTCCGGCCTACTCACCTCCTTTAAAAAATTTTACTGTGTTATAAATTGCTATTTTATTATTGTTTGTGTTTGTATTGTGAACCACCATGAGCCATTGGGAATGGTGGTATACAGGGCCGTAGCCAGGATTTTGATTCAAGGGGGGGGGGGCTGAGTTTGGTTCGGGGGGGGGGCTGAGACTGGGTGGAAGAGGGTCTACCCTAGCAAACCTTTTGTATTGTTATCCCAATAACCCCATTAATGTGGGATATAATGAGCATGGTGATCAGATCATGATATGAATAAACATAACAGTTTAAATAATGTACCAGTAAGGCCTTCTCGCGGACCAGCATGAGAATTTGGGGGTGGGTGGGTGGGCTGAAGCCCCCTTAGCGCCCCCCCCCCCCGGCTACATGCCTGGTGGTATATAAATTTGAAATAATAAATAAATAAATAAAATGTTGCAATTGGCTACCTTGATCAGCATTGAATGGCCTTGCAGCTTCAAAGCCTGACTGGTTACTGCCTGGGTAAGTCCTTTGTTGGGTCGTGTCAGCTGACATCCCGACAAAGGGAGGGGAATTCCAGCCAAGAATTATTTATTTATTTATTTATTATTTACATCGTTTTTACCCAGCCCATATCAGCCCAAAAGCAGCGAACAGTTGGCACAATTCGATGCCATATATAAATACTTGGGCTGTTCTACAATTTCGGATATGCCCGAATTTTGGAAGTTTTTCGGATACTTCCGACTTTTTTAGCAGTTTCGAGAGCAACCCTCCCAACAGAAATTCCAAAATCCGAAATTCTGAATTTTGAAATTCCAAATTCCGAAATTTGGATGTCATTTCCGAATTTTCTTGCTGAGTGCTCATTGGCTGATGGCTAACAGCTGACTCTCCCTTTTGAAAGCGGGCACCATTTCCGAAGACTTCCGAATTTCGGAAATACTTCCGAATCAATTTCGAAATTTCATCAGAAATTTATCGGAAGTCCATATAATCCGAAACGACAGCTACAATTAGATCCGAAACGTCGAAACACTGAACAATAAAAATTTTATAAACTATGTCATCATATTCAGTCCTTATCCGTCCCGTCATCTTAGTCGTTCCTGGGTCAATCACTCAGGGCCAGCTAACACCTCCCAACAAAGGACTTCCCAGGCAGCAACCAGCCAGGCCTTGAAGCAGCAAGGCCATTCAGTGCTAATCAAGGTAGCCAATTGCAACATGCACACTTCTGTCAAGCAGAAAAGAGTTTTTTTCTCCCATCTTGGACATTATTCCACAGATATATAAACCCCATTTTCCTAGTTTCCAACAGACCCCTCAACGTATGAGGATGCCTGTCATAGATGTGGGCGAAACATCAGGAGAGAATGCTGCTGGAACATGGCCAGGCGGCCTGGAAAGCTCACAGCAACCCAAGTCTATTTTTGCCTGCCAATAATGGTTCTTGCAATAAGCAGATAATAGAATTCTTTCTCTTTTTTCCTACCAGGTTAAAATATTGTGCCACGAGTTACTTGTCCAGGTGTGTGATCTGTTGCGACTGAAGGACTGTCACCTTTTTGGACTCAGCGTCATACAAAGTATGTCATAATGGAGCAGTCCGTCTTTATTCTATATACTGGGGTTCCTTTTGCATTTGTATGTCACTGTTCTTGCCTTTGTACCATCATGTGGCTAAGTATTTTTCCATCGAGTTCCTGCTGGGTGGTTCTTGCAAATCTGGAAAGGTTTGAGGGTACATCTGTGTGTTTGCTCATTGTGGTTATCTTAGGACAGGGGTGGGCAACCTACAGCCTGCGGGCCGGATCCGGCTTGGCAGCCGATTCTGTCCGGCCCGGGGAGAAGGGCGTCTGGGACGGGGCCAAGAGGAACGGGTGCCGTCTTCCAGGTCGCCAGGGCGATTAGCTGCCTCAGATCGCTGAGTTTACAGCCTGCGGGCCGGATCCGGCTTGGCAGCCGATTCTGTCCGGCCCGGGGAGAAGGGGGACGGGGTCAAGAGGAACGGGTGCCGTCTTCCAGGTCGCCAGGGCGATTAGCTGCCTCAGATCGCCGAGTTTACAGCCTGCGGGCCGGATCCGGCTTGGCAGCCGATTCTGTCCGGCCCGGGGAGAAGGGCATCAGGGACGGGGCCAAGAGGAACGGGTGCCGTCTTCCAGGTCGCCAGGGCGATTAGCTGCCTCAGATCGCCGAGTTTACTGCCTGCGGGGCGGATCCGGCTTGGCAGCCGATTCTGTCCGGCCCGGGGAGAAGGGCATCGGGGACGAGGCCAAGAGGAACGGGTGCCGTCTTCCAGGTCGCCAGGGCGATTAGCTGCCTCAGATCGCCGAGTTTACAGCCTGCGGGCCGGATCCGGCTTGGCAGCCGATTCTGTCCGGCCCGGGAGAAGGGCATCAGGGACGGGGCCAAGAGGAACGGGTGCCGTCTTCCAGGTCGCCAGGGCGATTAGCTGCCTCAGATCGCCGAGTTTACAGCCTGCGGGCGGATCCGGCTTGGCAGCCGATTCTGTCCGGCCCGGGAGAAGGGCATCAGGGACGGGGCCAAGAGGAACGGGTGCCGTCTTCCAGGTCGCCAGGGCGATTAGCTGCCTCAGATCGCCGAGTTTACAGCCTGCGGGCCGGATCCGGCTTGGCAGCCGATTCTGTCCGGCCCGGGGAGAAGGGCATCGGGGACGAGGCCAAGAGGAACGGGTGCCGTCTTCCAGGTCGCCAGGGCGATTAGCTGCCTCAGATCGCCGAGTTTACAGCCTGCGGGCGGATCCGGCTTGGCAGCCGATTCTGTCCGGCCCGGGGAGAAGGGCATCAGGGACGGGGCCAAGAGGAACGGGTGCCGTCTTCCAGGTCGCCAGGGCGATTAGCTGCCTCAGATCGCCGAGTTTACAGCCTGCGGGCCGGATCCGGCTTGGCAGCCGATTCTGTCCGGCCCGGGGAGAAGGGCGTCGGGGACGGGGCCAAGAGGAGCGGGTGCCGTCTTCCAGGTCGCCAGCGCGATTAGCTGCCTCAGATCGCCGAGTTTACAGCCTGCGGGCTGGATCCGGCTTGGCAGCCAATTCTGTCCGGCCCGGGGAGAAGGGCGTCGGGGACGGGGTCAAGAGGAATGGGTGCCATCTTCCAGGTCGCCAGGGCGATTAGCTGCCTCAGATCGCCGAGTTTACAGCCTGCGGGCCGGATCCGGCTTGGCAGCCGATTCTGTCCGGCCCGGGGAGAAGGGCGTCGGGGACGGGGTCAAGAGGAACGGGTGCCATCTTCCAGGTCGCCAGGGCGATTAGCTGCCTCAGATCGCTGAGTTTACAGCCTGCGGGCCGGATCCGGCTTGGCAGCCGGTACTGTCCGGCCCGGGGAGAAGGGCGTCGGGGACGGGGTCAAGAGGAACGGGTGCCGTCTTCCAGGTCGCCAGGGCGATTAGCTGCCTCAGATCGCCGAGTGCTCCATTAGGCCCAGATCGCCTCCAGGAATGGGAAGCACTCCAAAGCTGCCGTTCCTCCGGCCTGTCTGCTGACACAGGCCCCACAGAGCCTGCAATGGGATGGCGGCAGCGGCACCCCTTCCTCTTGGCCTCCAGGGATGGCAGGCAGTCCATAGCAGGGCGATCAGCTGGGGAACAGCTGGGGGTGAGAGCGGGCGGAGGCCTGCAGCCTCCGATTGCCTGTTGCTCTGCTCTCCTCTGCTGCGGCGGCGGCTGGGTCCGCTTTGCCGTCCTCTGGGCTGGGTCCATTGGGCCATTCCATCTTGGGATCCTTCCTCTCTTAAGGATGTCAGCCTCTATCTTGGTTCGCACCTTGTCTTCTTGAATTTTATTTTATTTTAGTGGTTTTTATTATTATTTTATAATAATTTTATTATAATAATATGATAATATAATAATATAATATTACGTTATATTATATTATAATTTCAATATATTATAATGCCTATATATACACACACTATAATATAATAATTATGATATTAATACTAATAATATATGAATATTTCTTGATATATTAATATGTTAATATTAATGATGTGTAATATATAGTAAATATAGTAAATAAATAAATAAATTATGTAGATTAGAATGTAGTTCCGCCTTTAGGTGCGGCCCTCCATAACATTTTTTGGCTCTCGTGTGGCCCCTTGGAAAAAATAATTGCCCACCCCTGGCTTAGGACGTATCTACATGGTAGAATTAATGCAGTTTGGCACTGCTTCATTGCTATACAATCATTGGGAGTTGTAGTTTGTTGGGGCATCAGAACTTATTAGCAGAGAAGGGCAAGAACAATATGAATTTATTATTATTTCTTTATTTGTTTGGTACATTTCTATACCACTGCTCTCAGCTCGGAGGCAACTCGGGCGGTTCACAAGGCAACAATTCAATGCCTACAAAGAAGCACAAGGCAGGGGTGCTTGCACAATATATGCACACAAGTAGGGAAAGCAAACCAAAAAATTCAAAGAAATGTCATGCAATTAAAGCATACAATGCAGTAAGGATGAGTGCACCTCTAAGTTAAGATAATAGTAAGCAAGAGAAGCGTCACAATTATATATAAAGCATTTATCAAAAGCACATGTGTGAATACACTTTAAATATTACAAAAATACATAGCTCAAAGCACATAGCATGTGGCATCAATAGAAGTGTTAACAAATAAAAGAAATGCAGCACATCCAGTATGGAGCCTAATCAATGGTAATGATACACATCAATTAAAGAAGCAGTGCAAGATATAGGTAATCGTTCAACACATGGTAATACATTTAGATAGAGCTACACATATGAGTATCCTGGGATGTGAAGAAAGGACGCAGCAAACCAGGTATATGCCTGGGAATGCAAGGCGGACAAGCCACGGCTTCTCTGGCGCCAATGGCGAGAAAGTTTGTTGTTTTGGAAGAGGTGGGACACCGTCGTGTACTGACGTGTCCTGGGTCTACACTGGCAAGGTGACAAGGTGCGAACCAAGATAGAGGCTGACATCCTCAAGAGAGCAAGGATCCTAAGATGGAATGGCCCAATGGACCCAGCCCAGAGGATGGCAAAGGGGACCCAGCCGCCGCTTCTGCAGCAGAGCAGAGCAGCAGATGATCGGAGACTGCAGGCCTCCGCCCGCTCTCGCCCCCAGCCGTTCCGTCAGAGGCGTTCCCGATGAGCTGATCGCCCTGCCATGGAGTGCCTGCCATCCCATCTTTGGAGTGCCTGCCATCCCGGGAGGTGATCCGGGCCTGCAGCGGGAGCAGTCAGCTACCTGAGGCGGCTGATTGCCCTGGCGACCCGGAAGACGATCAAGTCTTCCGGATCGCCAGGGCGATCAGCCGCCGCAGGTCGACGACTGCTCCCACTGCAGGGCCGGATCACCTCCTGGGATGGCAGGCACTCCAAAGCCGCCACTCCTCCGATTGTTCTCCGGAGCGGAGATGCAGGCCCCACAGCTGATGATGGGATGGCAGCAGCGGCACCCTTTCCTCTTGGCCCCGCCCCAGATCAAGTCTTCCGGGTCGCCAGGGCGATCAGCCTCCGCAGGTCGCCGACTGCTCCCGCTGCAGGGCTGGATCACCTCCTGGGATAGCAGGCACTCCAAAGCTGCCGCTCCTCCGATTGTTCTCTGGAGCGGTGGACTGCCTGCCGATGCAGGCCCCACAGCCTGTGATGGGATGGCAGCAACGGCACCCTTTCCTCTTGGCCCCGCCCCCAACGCCCTTCTCCCCGGGCTGGACAGAATCCGCCGGGGGCCGCATCCGGCCCGTGGGCCGTGGGTTGCCCACCCCTGGCCTAGACACTAGACTCCTATTGATGCATTTGCTTTTTGTCTCGAGGGGCTGGAGTCCAAAAAACCTGGAGGGCCCAAGTTTGCCCATGCCTGGTATATTGAGTATACTTCAATGTCAGTTTTCTAAAGAGGAACATGGGAGTGAGTTCCTTCCTCCTGCTTTCCCTGTCCTCAGTGGAAGCAGTTAAACTAATTCACGAAGACAGCCTTAACAAAGCGTAGCAGCTTCAATCTGCAAATGCATCATGACTGTTTTGAAAGAAAGCTAGCTTGCCGTCTCGTCCAGCTTACTCCTGTTTGTTTCCTTTTGCAGACAATGAGCAAGTCTATATGGAGTTGTCCCAGAAGCTCTACAAATACTGTCCGAAGGAGTGGAAGAAGGAAGCGAGCAAGGTAAGGAGCAGCTTTATTTATTTATTTATTTATTTATTTATTTATTTATTCGAACTTGTGAGTCGCCACTCCCGGATGGCTCGGGGCGACTTACAGTGAGTTGAATATTCAACAGTGTAAAAACAGAGTAAAAACACCATAAAACAAAACAGAACAACAGACAGTAAAACGCCGTAAGTACATCAATGTGATATACCCAGAAGGCAGGGGCCTGCCAGCCTTATTGTTAAAACCCAAAGGCCTGCCGGAACAGCAGGGTTTTACACGCCTTCCGGAAGGCGACTAGATCCGTAAGAACCCGGACTCCGGAAGGGAGGGCATTCCACAAAGTCGGAGCGATTATTGAAAAGGTCCTCCGCCTTGTAGCTGTCAGGTGGTACAATTTGACACCGGGCACCTCTAATAGCTGACCCACCTCAGAACGTAGTGACCTAGCGGGGCAGTATGGGATAAGGCGGTCCCTAAGGTACGCTGGCCCCAGACCGTTCAAGGCCTTAAAGGTCAAGACCAACACTTTGAAGGTAATCCGGTGTTCCACTGGTAACCAGTGCAGCTCCTGCAGGACAGGTGTTATATGGGCAGACGTCGGAACGCCAGCCAGGAGTCTAGCTGCCGCATTCTGGACCAGCTTCAATTTCCGGATCACCGACAGAGGAAGGCCGACGTAGAGAGCATTACAGTAGTCTAGCCTCGAGATGACCGTGGCTTGGACCACTGTGGCTAGGTCGTGACGGGAGAGGTAGGGAGCCAGCTTCCTCGCCTGACGAAGATGGAAGAAGGCAACTCGACTGACGGTGGAGATTTGAGTCTCCATCGTCAGTCGAGAGTCCAGAGTGATGCCAAGACTTTTAACTGCCGACGACGGACATAGTGTCACGCCGTCCGGGGGAGGAAGCTGGATCTCCACCCCACCCGGACGACCCAGCCACAGGATCTCGTCTTAGCTGGATTCACCTTCAACCTACTGGCTCGCAGCCATCCAGTAACGGCTTCGAGGCACAGATGGAAATTATCGGGTACGGTTCCGGGTCTGCCCTCCATCCCCAGAACGAGCTGGGTGTCATCAGCGTACTGGTGGCACACCAGCCCAAAGCTACGGACCAGCCGAGCAAGTGGTCGGACATAGATGTTAAATAATAGAGGGGACAGGATTGCCCCTGGGGCACCCCACAAAGAAGTGGGGAACCCCCGAGACATCCCCCCCTCCTCACTCGCTGCGAGCAGTTCCGGAGGAAGGAGGAATGCCAACTTATGGCCGTCCCCCTCACCCCATCCCCGGCAAGGCAGTGGGTCAAAAGATTGTAATCGACAGTATGAAACGCTGCCGTGAGGTCCAATAACATGAGCAGCGCCGATCCGCCCTGATCGAGTTGGCAACGCAGCTTATCCGTGATGGAGACCAGGACCGTCTCCGTCCCGTGCCCCAAGCGGAAGCCGGACTGGAAGGGGTCTAACCAAGTAGCGTCCTCTAGGAAGGACTGCAACTGCTCCATTGCTGCTCTCTCAATTACCTTGCCCAGAAATGAAAGATTCGAAACTGGGCGGTAATTGGAGGGGACCGTAGGGTCTAAACCCGGCTTCTTCAGCAATGGAGTGACCACAGCCTCTTTCAAACCCTCTGGAAACACTCCTTGCTCAAGGGAGGTGTTAATTAGTCTCAACAGAGGGTCTCGTAGCCCCTCCAGGCAAGCTTTCACGAGCCAGGAGGGGCATGGATGAAGGGAGCATGTGGTCGACCTAGTTGCAGTCACTACCCTATCGACGGCTCCTGCGTCCAGTGGCCGAAACCGGTCGAAGATGGGCCCAGCAAGAGGCCACGGAGTCTCGAGTTCACTAACTGTATCAAGGGTGGCAGGAAGGTCCCGGCGGAGGGCCGAAATCTTGTCCGCAAAAAAGCGGAACTCGTCGCCACAAGATGTGTTTATTTGACCACTAGCTGGGATCACATAGAAAGGTGGGGGGTGGGGTAGATGTCTTCATGGAGGTGGGCAATAACAAGTCTTAGCCATGCTAAAACACCACAGAAAGCTGATTGATTTTCTCTTTGGTTTGTTTGTTTTTGTTCGCAGGGCATCGACCAGTTTGGTCCCCCGATGATCATTCACTTTCGAGTGCAGTATTACGTGGAGAATGGACGGCTGATCAGGTAAAGCAGAAGAACGCAAAGAGGACATAGTTTCCCCAAAACCTTATTTTCAACCAAACCTCAGTCACGGTTCTGGTCATCAGTCACTTTTCACAGGCTTGCATCGGCTGTTTGGCATCTGGCATCTGGTTCCTCCGTCCATCGATCACTCTCACCCCCGCACGTCTTTACAGTTGCATATCAGTCACTCCGGCCAGCATTCCTCCAATCCGGGCTGTAGTCAGAACACTGGCTCAACGGGTTAGCGCAGCGGAAGCGTGCTGGGCCCATAACCCATTGTCATGGATAAATCATCAGAGCCAGGGCTGAACCATAAGTTCATTTTATTTGTAAAGAAAACAAAACATGTGGGGTCCCTCAAGGTGCCATTCCCTCCCCTTTATTCTTTAACATCTATAGGCGACCACTTGCTGGTCTGGTTCGAAGCTTTGGGCTGGAATGTTATCAGTATGCTGACGACACCCAGCTTGTACTGAGGATGGAAGGACGACCAGACTCCGTACCCTATTATTATTATTATTATTTAAAGATTGAACTGCAAAGACTGGCACAAGCTGGTCAAGGGGGTCCCAGTGGTGATCAGCACACTGAGTGCAGTGCCTAAAGACCTTGGCCTGCACTTAAAAAAATCGGTGCTGACAAAATTACCACCTGTCGGCTGCAAAAGGCCACCCTATTTGGATCTGCACGCTTTATTCGCTGATACATCACACAGTCCTATTTATTTTATTTATTTATTTACTTACTTTATTTTTATTCCGCCCTTCTCACCCCGCAGGGGACTCAGGGCGGATTACAATGTACACATTACATTTAGACACACAAACACACAAGACAGACAGAGGCAATTTAACATCTGGCCACCAGGGGGAGCTGTCGCACTCCTTCATTCCTCAGTGTGTTGTCTGGAGATCTTTTTTTATGGTCTCGTAAATCAGTTAAATTTAGCCTCCCCACTAAGTGGTACTTTAATTTCCTACTTGACAGATGCAACTGTCTTTCGTGTTGCAAAGGTCGACAACAGGCTACACAATAGGTTGAGAACTCACCTCGACCTGGGCAGGTCTCGAACTCATGACCTTCTGGTCAGTAGAGATCTTATGCAGCTGACACCCAGCCAGCTGCGCCACATTCCCGGTGCGCACCATATTCCCAGTCCTAGAAACTTGGGAAGTGTCTGATGTGTGATCAAATACAAAAGCTAGCAGAGTGATCTTGTTTGCTGTTTACTAATCTTGTTATGTATCTTATTATTATTGTTGTTATTATTATTACACACTGCAGGCAAAACACTGAAATACTGTGTGTGTGTGTGTGTGTGTGTGTGTGTGTGTGTGTGTGCATATATATATATATATATATATACTAGCTTGGGGACCCAGCGTTGCCCGGGTTTTTAGGGAAAGGTATTAGTTCGTGTGCAGTAGTTTGTATGTGGCTCACAGTGGTGTCAGGAAGTTAGTAAAGGCACTGTGAGTCCCATCATCCGTGGTCCACCCACCTCCAAACAGTACCAGGACGTAGAGTGGGTCATGGAAGCCCTGTCTGCCAAGTTTGGCCTTGATCCCTCATTATTGGGAGTTTCAGTGGTATCCTGAAATTAGTGAAGGTACTGCAAGTCCCATCATCCGTGGTCAACCCACCTCCAAACTGCACCAGGACATAGAGTGGGTCATGGAAGCTCTGTCTGCCAAGTGTGGCCTTGATCCCTCATTATTGGGAGTTTCAGTGGTATCCTGAAATTAGTGAAGGTACTGCAAGTCCCATCATCCATGGTCAACCCACCTCCAAACTGCACCAGGACATAGAGTGGGTCATGGAAGCTCTGTCTGCCAAGTTTGGCCTTGATCCCTCATTATTGGGAGTTGCAGTGTATCATGAAATTAGTGAAGGTACTGCAAGTCCCATCATCCGTGGTCAACCCACCTCCAAACAGTACCAGGACATAGAGTGGGTCATGGAGGCTCTGTCTGCCAAGTTTGGTCTGGATCCATCAGTATTGGGAGTTGTAGTGGTATCATGAAATTAATGAAGGTACTGCAAGTCCCATCATCCATGGTCCGCCCTCCCCCAAACTGCAGTAGGATGTAGAGTTGGTCACTGGGGTTCTGTGTGCCAAGTGTGGTTTTTATCAGTGTGTGTCGGGGGCCGCAGTTGTCTGTGGGAACTGAGGGTTGTGAAAGTACTACAAATCCCATCATTCATTGTAAGCTCCCGCCCCCAAACCTCACCAGGACGTGAAGGGAGTCATGGGGGCTATGTGTGCCAAATGTGGTCTCGATCAGTAATTGGATGAGGGTCGCAGCGGACTTAGAAAGTGAGTAGAGGTACTTCAAGTCCCATAATCCATGGTCCCCCCGCCTCCAAAGCGCACCAGGACGTAGAGTGGGTAATGGGGGATGTGTGTGCCAAGTGTGGTCTGTATCGGTCCTTTTAGGTGGCCGCAGTGGTCTGTGGCAACCAAAGTGTTTGAATGTACTACAAATCCCCTAATGCGTGGTCCACGTCCCTCAAACCGCACCAGGATGTAAAGGGGGTCAGGGGGGTTATGTGTCCCAAGTTTGGTGCAGGTCCATCACCCGGGCTGGTTGCTGTGGCCTGTGAAAGTGGCAGCCAATCAGAACACCGCCACATACATACATACAAACACACATACAAACATTCCGCTTTATTTTTTTTATATATATATATATATATATATATATATATATATATATATATATATATATATATATATATATATATATATACACATACATACACACACACACACACACACACCAGGAATGTGCAAACTTGGGCACTCCAGGTGTTTTGGACTTCAACTCCCACAATTCCTAACAGCCTACCAGAGGGCCCAAGTTTGCCCATGTCTACACTAAAGTGTCACGACACACAGTTTGGAAAGCCGTGGTGTAGGTACATCCCCCAGACTTGGGTTTTTCTTTTTCGACTGGGTTAACACTTTCATTTCCTTGACAGTGCCTTCTCCGTTCTTCTTCCGTTCCCTTTTTCTCCTTTGCAGCGACCGAACAGCCCGCTACTATTACTATTGGCACCTGAGGAAGCAGGTCCTGCGCTCCCAGTGCATGTTGCGGGAAGAGGCGTACTTTCTCCTCGCCGCTTTCGCCTTGCAAGCCGACTTGGGCAACTTCAAGCGGAACAAGCACTTTGGGAAATACTTTGAGCCTGAAGCCTACTTTCCCTCATGGGTAAGCAGCACACTTCCTTTTAAATGCATTCATGTTTTGTTCCCAAATGTACTGTAAATAGTAATACAGTATATAGTAGAAAATCAACAATAATTCAAAAAGAACGCCCTGCCGCGCGTTGCTGTGGCCTGTAGACCTGGCTCTGTGGCCAGGCGTTTGATTAGATCAGTGTTTCTCAACCTTCCTAATGCTGCGACCCCTTAATATAGTTCTTCATGTTGTGGTGACCCCTAACCATTATTTTCATTGCTACTTCATAACTGTATTTTTGAAGGGGGGTTGGGTTGATTTTGTCATTTGGAAGTTGCTGGGATTTATAGTTCACCCACAATCAAAGAGCATTCTGAACTCACAAACAATGGAATTGAACCAAACTTGGCACAAAAAACTCCCATGACCAACAGCAAATACTGGGAGTGCTTGGTGGGCATTGACCTTGAGTTTGGGAGTTGTAGTTCACCTACATTGAGAGCACTATAGACTCAACAATGATGGATCTGGGCCACACTTGACACTCATCCTCAATATACCCAAATGTGAACACTAGTGAAGTTTGGGAAAAATAGATCTTGACATTTGGGAGTTGTAGTTGCTGGGATTTATAGTTCACCTACAATCAAAGAGCCCCTTGCACCCCACCAATGATAGAATTGGGTCAAACTTCCTACACAGAACCCTCATGCCTTGAAGGGACTAGCTGGCGTGAGCCTCCATCTCACCTCACACACATATGCGCATCATGTTGCCATGCGCCAAGCACGCCTGCTCTCCCCTCTCCGCTTGGAGTCTCAGAAACAGCCCTCCCCTTGGCTGGGAGGCCTGCCAATCACCGCAGAGGAGAGCTTTAGGTGGGAGAATTCACAGTCTGTTTCCAAAAAGAAAGAGAAGGACAAGCAGAGAGATCTTCAAACTTCTCTGCCAAATATATGTTTTCTGATGGTCTTTGGCGACCCCTCTGAAACCCTCTCGCGACCCCCCTGGGGGTCCCGACCCCCAGGTTGAGAAACATTGGATTAGATGAAGTGACAATAGGAAAGGAATTGGGGTTTGCGACATTGGATTTCCCGGCTTGATTTTTTGATTTACTGGCATTCCAATATTATTATTAAACTAGCTTGGGGACCCGGCATTATTTGGGGTGCCCGGGTTATTTGAGAAAGGCATTGTATGCCAAGGTTGGTCTTTGGTACTTCCAAGTCCCATCATCCACGGTCCACCCTCCTCCAAACTGCAGTAGGAGATAGAGTGGGTCATGGGGGCTCTGTGTGCCAAGTTTGGGCCTGGTCTGTGATTTGTAGGGTCTACAGTGTTCTGTGGGAAGTGAATCGGGTGAAGGTACTGCACATCCCATCATATGTGGGCCATGCTGCCAAGTTTGGTCCTGATTTGTCATTGGTGTGGGCCACAGTGCTTTAAGGAAGTGAATTAAATTACTGTAAGTCCCATCATCCATGGCCCATCCTCCCTCAAACTGCACCAGGATGTAGAGTGCATCTTGGGGGATCTGTGTGCCAAGTTTGGTCTTGCTCTGTCATTGTTGGGGGCCTAGTCAGGAAAATCAAGTTGAGGAAGCCTTACTGTCAATTCAGGCTCTAAACAATATCCCATGAGCTGAGGCCTAGTCAGGAAAATCAAGTTAAGGAAACCTTGCTGTCAATTTTGGACCTGGTTTGTGATTTATAGGGGCTACAGTGTTGTTTGGGAAGTGAGTCAGGTGAAGGTACTGCAAATCCCATCATTCATGGCCCATCCTGCCCTAAACCACACCAGGCTATGAAGTGGGCCATTGGGCCCCTGTGTGCCAAGTTTGGTCGTGATCCGTCATTGCTGTGGGCCGCAGTGACTGACTGCCTGAGGCCTTTCCTTTTCCCTCTGTGTCACCTTAGAATGTTGGAATGTAGATGGCCAATGAGAGTCCATTATGCAAATACTCCCTCAGAGGCAACCAATCCCCTCTGTCTGGTGCCTTAGAATGTTGGAGTTCTGAGGCTGGCCAATCAGAGTCCTCTATGCAAATAATCCCACAGTGGCAACCAATCGAAATGCTGCCACATATTCCTCCGCACCTCCACCTGCAAACACTGACTTTTATTATATACATAGATGAATTTATTGGCTGATTTGTATGATGCATTAAATATTTTTTTTACTGTTTTACTGTTTTAATTGTATTTTTATGATGTATACATTGCAAGCATCGTTGATGCCTATGTGCGGCCGCCCGGAGTCCCCCTTGTGGGGAGAAGAAGGGCAGGATAGAAGAATCTATTATATAAAGGGGTTCCCGTCATGGAACGACAGTCCCAAACAGCGAAACCTTACAACGCAGAAACACCAAACTTGCCAACAGAAATAGGCCTCAAGCAAGGTATGTTTGTAGCAAAGAAACTTTCCCCCCCAAAACAACGAGTTTAAAAAAACTACATTTCCCAGCATCCTCCGGGGCTGCCAACGACTCTCCCAGCCTCTACATTCTGACAACATGATTGGCTGCTAATAAGGGCGGATTTGCATAACTCCTGTACTGGCCAGCCAACATGAACATTCCAACCCATAATAAACTGGCAGAGGAGGATAAGGCAAAGGGCTGAGCCACAAACACAAACACCCAATTCACTACCTACAGAAAATTTACACCCCTACAAATCACAGACCACGCCCAAAATTGACAGTAAGGCTTTATTAACTTAATTTCCCTGACTAGGCCTCACTTAATTGAATGCTGTTTACGCTCTGAATTGACAGTAAGGCTTCATTAACTTGATTCTCCCGACTACGCCTCAGCTCATTGGACATTGTGTATGGCCTGAATTGACAGTAAGGCTTCATTAACTTGCTGTTCCTGACTAGGCCTCAGCACATGGGACATTGTGTATGGCCTGAATTTACAGTAACCTACCTTGGCACCCACACTACATTCTACTACAGTTTGGAGGAGGGTGGACCATGGATTATGGGACTTGAAGTACCTCCATGGATAATGGGATTTGTACTACTTCAAAACCCATCATTCCCCACAGACCACTGTGGCCCAGAACCAAGACCGATAAAGACCAAACTTGGCACACAATGCCCCCCATGACCCACACTCCATCCGACTGCAGTTCAGAGGAGGACACACCATGGATAATGGGATTTCAAGTACCTCCACTCACTTCCAAAGTTAACTTCCAAGCATCCACCTCTACATCAACACAGCAGATGGAAAGACAAAAAACATTGTATATCCACAAGCTATGCAGAACGCCAGCAACACCACACACCGACAACTCCCCAGGACTTCAACATTCCACCCACCAGAACAACCCACAACGACACAGCCATGGCCCCAACAACACCATAACTAACAACAATTCCAACCCTTACATACTCAGACTTTCTCGCATCTCCTAAATAGGGCACAGCAACGCGTGCCGGGTACAGCTAGTATGAAATAAATAAATAAGGCCAGGATATGCAACTGCAAAGCGCTTGGTGTCCTCTGCTCACAGAGCGCTTGTTAGGCTCCAAAAATAAGCTGTAAATAAATGCCAGAAGTGGCCAGGAGTTGACTCCGGGTTCTAATTTAGGCGTTTCTGGAGGATTCAGGGGCGTGGTTGGTTTCACTCACTGCAAAGTCCCTTTTGCGGCGCTCTATGTATGTGTGTGTGTGTACCAGAATTCCGAGCGCATAATCGCAGCAGCTGCTGCTGTGGGCATCTCCGAAATAGCTCCTGGGATATAAAGAGAGGGTGATGTCACGGGGAAAGCACAACGGCAACATTCATGCGCCTCGTTGTTGTTGTGATGAGTAGGGCTGCATGGGTGAGGCAAGGACTAGAGCCAGCCACAGGCAGGACATTTGTGCTCAGCTTCTTGTCTCTGTCCATAAGAGTATTTTTTATAAGCAACGTTCGTATCTTGCCTCTCCTTTACAATGATGGGCTTGTTCGTCTTTCGTCCTATTTTACCATCACAACATTCCTGCGGAGTGGGCCTAAGCGGGAATCGGAGAGTGACCTAAAATTCACCTACAGTGGGGGGAGGAAAAGTATTTAGTCAAATACCAATTGTACAAGTTCTCCCACTTAAAAAGATGAGAGAGGCCTGTAATTGACATCACAGGTAGGCCTCAACCATGAGAGACAACATGAGAAAACACATCCAGAAAATCATATTGTCTGGCTTTTAACGAATTTATTTGCAAATTATGGTGGACATTTATTTATTTTATTGTTCACTTTTGTATTCCGCTCCTCCCAGCAGGCTCGGGGCGGATCACAGCAAAATACATGGGCGGCATGTTGTAACATGTCAACATGCGACCCTACAATTGATAAAAACATAAAAACATAAAACCACATTTAAAACAGGTTACATCGTCAGAACATGGGGTGAGAGGACATATATCGTAGTTCTTAATCCGGTGTGCCTAATTAAAGGCCAGCCCGAAAAGGGCCGTCTTACAGGCCCTCCGGAACGGGCCCAGTTCTGAGATGGCTCGGGTACTGTCCGGGAGGGCGTTCCAGAGCACCGGTGCCGCCACAGAAAAAGACCTTTGTCTAGTCGTCGACAGGTGGCAGGAGCAGACTGATGGAATTAACAACAGATTTTGCTCATCTGAGCGCAGTGATCTCGGGGGCAGGTACGGGGTAAGGCGGTCCTTCAGGTACGCAGGCCCTAGGCCGTGTAAGGCCTTAAAGGTCAAAACCAACACCTTGAAGGCCATTCGGTACTCAATAGGAAGCCAGTGCAGTTGCCGGAGAGTAGGTGTGATATGCTCCCTCACCGGCACTCCTGCCAGCAAGCGAGCAGCGGCATTCTGCACTAGCTTGAGTTTCCGGATTGTCGACAAGGGAAGGCCAACGTAGAGGCCATTACAGTAGTCTAATCTCGAGATGACCGTCGCTTGGATTACCGTGGCCAGGTCGTCCCTAGACAGGTAGAGTGCCAGTCGCCTAGCCTGTCGGAGGTGATAGAATGACGTCCTGCTGACCACGGAGACCTGGGCCTCCATGGTCAGCGAGGAGTCCAACACAACCCCCAAGCTCTTAACCGACGGCGATGGGTTAAGCCGCTTGCCGTCCAGGGTAGGCAACCGGCACCCACCCAGTCCAGGCCGACCGGGCCACAGGATCTCCGTCTTCGATGGATTCACCTTCAGCCGGCTGGCACGCAGCCAGCCAGTCACGGCTTCGAGGCATAGATGGAAACAATCGGGTACGGAGTCCGGCCTGCCGTCCATTCTCAGCAAAAGCTGGGTGTCATCAGCGTACTGATAACACTCCAGACCAAAGTCACGGGCCAGCTGAGCCAGGGGGCACATGCAAACATTGAATAATAAGGGGGAGAGGATGGCCCCCTGGGGGACCCCACAGTTAAGTGGGAGTCTCCCGGAGACCTCCCCGCCCCCCTCCACACGTTGTCCCCGGTCCCGGAGGAAGGAGGCCACCCATTGAAGGACAGTCCCCCCAACCCTGGTGGGTCAACAGTACATGGTCTACAGTATCGAACGCTGCTGTCAGATCTAACAAGACAAGCAGTGCTGATCCACCCTGGTCCAGCTGGCGGCGAAGTTGGTCTGTAATGGCAACAAGCACGTCACTTCTGGTGTGAGAGAATGGGCCGTCTGCAAGGACGTTGCCCAGGGCAGTGTTTTTCAACCTTTTTTGAGCCGTGCACATTTTTTACATTTGCAAAAACCTGGGGCACACCACCAACCAAAATGACACAAAATGACACTCTAACACAGTAATACATATCGTTAATATGTTTTTAAATGTATTTATACACTCAGTGTGAAACCTGGGCCTGTTTCGATGAACACAACATAGATATCCTGGCAGGAATGGCAGAAAGACACAAACTTCCCACACGGAACTCCCATAACCAAGAGAAAATACTACAAGAGTTTGGTGGGCATTGACCTTGGGTTTTGGAGTTGTAGTTCACCTATATCCAGAAAGCACTGTGGACTCAAACAATGTTGGATCAGGACCTAACTTGGCATGAATACTCAATATGCCCAAATCTGAACACAGATGGAGTTTGGGGAAAATAGACCTTGACATTTGGGAGTTACAGTTTCTGGGATTTATAGTTAGCACACAATCAAAGAGCATCCTGAACTCTTGCAACAATGGAATTGAACCAAACTTCGCATATTGAATTCTCATTACCAACAGAAAGTACTGAAAGGGTTTGCTTGGGAATTGACCTTGCGTTTGGAAGTTGTAGTTCACCCGCACCCAGAGAGCACTGTGGACTCAAACAATGTTATGTTGTTGTTGTTTTTTATCCAGAATCACAATGTTGGAAGGAGGCTCACCACTTTAAGGTCCCTAAAACAGGCATGGGAGAACTTCGGCCCTCTGGGTGCTTTGGACTCCAACTCCCACCATTCCTAACAGTCTGAGGCCCTTTCCTGCTTGAGTGGCTGGGGGGGGGGGGGGAGGAAAAGGGCCTGAGGCTGCTAGGAATGGTGGGAGTTGGAGTCCAAAACACCTGGAAGGTCCAAGTTTGCCCATGCCAGCTTTCGACAGAGACCTCTTCCTCCCCCTTCCCCTTCACGCCCTTTCTTCCCCTTCCTGCCGAACACTTACTTTTTCTTCTACACTGCCGCTTCTGCCGCCATTTTGATATGCTTACCTAGCCAAATGGGGTTGGACTGGATGGCCCTTGGGGGTCCCTTCCAACTCCGTGATTCTCCAAGTTCTGAATTGTGTGGCCCGTTTTCAGCGCTTGCTACTTCAACCTGATCCAACTCCCCAGACAACTCTCAGGGCAAACCTGCCAGGGATAAGCGGATTAGGTGCTTACGGCAATGTTGACTCACCCGTTTCCATTTTAAGCCCCGCTTCCCTGGAGTGTTTCGTTTCGCCTCTGTTTGGAGTTTTTCTTTTCATGCCAGGCAGACTTCAGATGCAGTCCACAACAGCTGGAACAATGCAGTCATTCAGGAAGAAACCCAAAAAAATTGGTTCTGAAACCCACTGGCCATAGGAAAAGCCCTCTTTTCAATGCCTCGGCTCACTGGGAATGGATTTGAATATTCAAATGTCTTGGCCATGTTTAGGATTTGGAGACTGTTGGCACCTGTCTTCTGGCTTCATCGTGGTCTTATAAGAGGAGGAAAATAAGACATATCTAATGCATTGTTGCATCTAAGTATTCCGATTGTATGTTGACATTGCATCATCATTGGTGATCCTTCGTGGCCGAGTCCGATTGCCTTCCAAGTGTAGGGCCAGGAGTTTAGCACAGCGGTTAAATCAGCAGCTGTAGCTGCAAGCTGTAAGCTATAAGATCCGAACATGGCAAGTTCGACTCCCGGGCCGACCTGGGTAAGTCAGCTGTAATCTCTGCCCCTGTTGACCTAAGCCAGTGTTTTTCAACCTTTTTTGAGCCGCGTTACACTTTTTACATTTACAAAATCCTGGGGCACACCACCGACCAAAATGACACAAAACGAC
Organism: Anolis apletophallus; assembly: GCA_030556195.1. Lineage (NCBI taxonomy): Eukaryota > Metazoa > Chordata > Lepidosauria > Squamata > Anolidae > Anolis > Anolis apletophallus. The sequence continues at coordinate 9,702,146 of JARBWK010000021.1, forward strand.
ACTCTAACACAGTAATACATATAGTTAATATGTTTTTAAATGTATTTGTATACACTCAGTGTGAAACCTGGGCCTGTTTCGATGAACACAACATAGATATCCTGGCAGGAATGGCAGAAAGACACAAACTTCCCACACAGAACTCCCATAACCAAGAGAAAATGCTATAAGAGTTTGGTGGGCATTGACCTTGAGTTTTGGAGTTGTAGTTCACCTGTATCCAGAGAGCACTGTGGACTCAAACAATGTTGGATCAGGACCAAATTTGGCATGAATACTCAATATGCCCAAATGTGAACACAGATGGAGTTTGGGTAAAATAGACCGTGACATTTGGGAGTTATTTATTTTATATTTATTTATTTATTCGGGTTTCTATGCCGCCGACTCCCGAAGGCTCGCGGCAGCTTACAAGAGCCGAAGGCACAATAAAATACAGAAGGTTAAGAACAATTAAAAACAAGCAACACAGTAAAAACAACAACACAGTTGAGGTAGTGGCAGTTTCAGTTTCTGGGATTTATAGTTAACACACAATCAAAGAGCATCCTGAACTCTTGCAACAATGGAATTGAACCAAACTTGGCATATTGAACTCTCATTACCAACAGAAAGTACTGAAAGGGTTTGCTTGGGAAAAAGTGTTCGGCGGGGGGGAGGGGGGAGTATTGGAGGTTCCAATTTCCCACGGGACACCTGATGATCGCTCACGGCACACTAGTGTGCCATGGCACACTGGTTGAGAAACACTGACCTAAGCAGTCGAAAGCAACTAGTTGCAAGTAGAAAAATTAGGTACTGCATAAGCAGGGGAAGTATCCTAAAGGACTTTTTAACTTCAATAAATATTGAAGACGAATTCCGGAAGTGGATTTGACTGGCTGGCAGGCTCTTCGTCAAAAAAGGAGGCGGAGGTAGCAGGAGGATGGAACATCAGCGCCCCCCTGTGACGAAATGGAGCAGCAGAACCCAGTGACGAATATAACAACAATACCCGGTTGGAAGCAAAAGAAAGAACAATGCTCGGTCTAGAAGATATTCCTGTTACATGTGTGTATGTCTTGTATGTCAAAAACGGCAGGGATTGTCAGCTGATTTATTTATTTATTTATTATTCGGGTTTCTATGCCGCCGACTCCCTGAGGCTCGCGGCGGCTCACAGGAACCGAAGGTACAACTACACAAGCAATGCGATAAAACCTCTAAGACAATTAAACAGTTAAAACAGCAAAATACAAAACCCCCAGGTACAGTTCAGAAATTAGATAGCGTGACACCCCAGGACAGCGGCTAAAGCGGAACATGGGCAGGACCTACTCACCAAAGGCCTGCTTAAACAAATAAGTTTTGCAGGCGCGTCTAAACGGGAGCAGGTCCTTTATAGCCCGCGTTCCAGCCGGAGGGCGTTCCACAGCATAGGAGCTATAACGGAGACCGCCCTCCGGCGAGTAGATGTCAGTTTGCTTGATTTCGCGAGGGTATCTCTAACAAATTAGCATCCTCGGAGCGTAGTGATCTCGGGGACAGTGTGGGGTGAGTCGGTCCCTCAAGTACGCTGGCCCCAGGCCATGCAAGGCCTTAAAGGTAAGAACCAACACCTTGAAGGAGATCCGGTGCTCGATTGGGAGCCAGTGCAGATCCTGCAAAACAGGTGTGATGTGGCGGCCTGCTGGGGTTCCAGACAGGAGCCGGGCGGCAGTGTTCTGCACCAGCTTGAGCTTCCGGTCGCCGACAAAGGAAGGCCAACGTAAAGCGTTACAGTAATCCAGCCTTGAGATGACCGTAGCTTGATCACCGTGGCCAGGTCATTCCGGGAGATATAGGGGGCCAGCCTCCGAGGCCTGTCGCAGATGAAAAAAGCAACCTTGCTGACCGCGGAGACCTGGGCCTCCATGGTCAGCTGGGAGTCCAGATGGACCCCAGGCTCTTAACGAAGGCGATGGGCATAGCGCCCACCGTCCAGGGTCGGAAGCTGGACATCTACACCACCCGAGGCCCGACCACAAGATCTCCGTCTTGCCGGATTCACCCTCAACCTACTGGCACGCAGCCATCCAGTAACGGCCTCGAGGCAGTGTTGGAAATTATCGGGCCTGTCCTCCATCCTCAGAATGAGCTGGGTGTCGTCAGCGTACTGGTGGCACTCCAGCCCATAACTCCGCACCAGCTGTGCAAGCGGCTGCATGTAGATGTTGAATAACAGAGGGGAGAGAATAGCCCCTTGCGGAACTCCACAAACTAATGATTGTTCTGTGAGCCGCACTGAGTCCCCTTCGGGGTGAGAAGTGCGGAATATAAATAAAGGGTATTATTGTTTATTATTATAGTGTCTTGGTGGTGTATCCGAAGGTGGCTGTAGAGACCTATTCTAGAAGGGCAGATCGAGTGGAATTGTTTTTAGTGGCAATGTGGTTTTATGCTTGGGCTTTTTATGTACTTTAATATGTTGTTGTAGTTGTTTTTAAATTGTATAGCATTGAATCTTGCTGTAAGCCGGTCTGAGTCTCTTTATGGAGGTGAGAAGGTCAGGGTACAAAAGTTTTAAATAAATAAAAATAAATAAATTGCTGAGAACAATGCAACCTTCTGATCCCCCTCCCTCCCCAATATTGCTCCTTCTGCCCCTCTTATGGGGGGGGAGGTCTTCGCATACCCGGCCCGGCACAGCGGTGTTCCGGCATGCCCACTCGACAGGGCCATGGCATCCGCCTCCCTGGGAAAGACCCCCGCCCAGTAGCAGCACCAAGGCCGACGATGGCAACGATGCTGCTGCGGTTGCGGGCTTCCCCGATCGCCTCCCCCGCCAGGAAAAGGAAACAGACATTATTGTGACCTTAGTTTTGGTTGACAGTGCATCTACACAACTGATGCAGTTTGACACCCCTTTATGACATCCTGCTTTGCAACAGCTGCAGAGCTGTTTGGGCTGGAAGTCAGCCTGAAGAAAGCGGAAGTTCTCTACCAGCCCGCACCACAGGAAGAACACCATCATCCCCACGTCAGCATAGGCACATCTGTGCTTAAGTCCGTCCAGCAGTTCGCCTACCTAGGAAGCATCATATCTTCAGACGCCAAGATTGATAAAGAGATAGATTACAGATTAGCAAAGGCATAGAGTGCATTCGGAAGGCTTCACAAAAGAGTCTGGAGCAACAAGCACCTGAGGCAAAGCACAAAAATCAGTGTGTACAGCGCTATCGTACTGTCTATTCTCCTCTATGGGTCTGAAACATGGGTCACCTATCACCAACACCTACGACTCCCCAAACACTTTCATCAGCGCTGTCTTTGCACAATCCTAAATATACACTGGACCGACTATGTGCCGAAAGTTGCTGTCCTTGAGCAAGCAGGGATCACCAGCATTAAGGCCATGCTATTGAGAACACAGCTGCGCTGGGCAGGGCATGTCTCTAGGATGGAGGACCACCGCCTCCCAAAGATACTACTCTATGGTGAACTCGCCACGGGTCAGCGCAAGAGAGGCACCCCAACAAAGAGATATAAGGACTCCCTGAAACAACATCTCAGGCTCGGCCAGATTGATCACCAACAATGGTCCACCCTGGCCTCACATCGGGAGGCGTGGAGACGCACTCTCCACAATGCTGCGGCCTCTTTCGAAAAGACACGCCGAACGGGTCTCGAAGAGAAATGACAACGCAGAAAGAACCGCAACTTGGAAACAACATCACCCAAGGAGTCTTTCTGCTGTGCTTTCTGCAACCGGACTTGCCTATCTCAGATTGGCCTTTTTAGTCATCAACGCGCTTGTAAAAAGCGTGGGATGAGTCCTTCCTAAAGAATCTTCGTTCGCGAAGTAATGCCGAGAGAGAGATTTGTCCTGAATCAATGCTCTGCGATTCTTGTATCTGTAGTTTGGCAAGGCACCACGTCCCTTCAGCACTGCAGTGAAGGCTTTAGCAAACTACAGCTCACATTACTCCATGGCATTGAGCCACGGCTGCGTCAGGCTTCAAGTGGTGTCAGACTGCATTAATTTTACAGTGCAGATCCATCCTGATTTTTATTTAGTTATAAAGTTTACTCTTTCCTCGCATTAATTTCTTTAATGCCCAAAGCCATGAACAGCGGAACAGAGAATTAAAGCTCTGTTATCTTTTATGGACCGTGCAGCATTTAAAACTAAACACAAATTTAAACTCCGGAACAATAAAATGCCTATTTAGAATTAAGCTCTTCTCGGGCGTCTGTCTGGGACTATTTCTAAATTTAAAAAATTCCGGAACCAAAATGTTTTGACTGGCAAAGAACACTGCGAATAATTATTATTGGAAATGGGGATTAATACTTTATTAATAACTAGCTGTACCCGGCACGGGTTGCTGTGCCCTATTTAGGAGATGCGAGAAAGTCTGAGTATGTAAGGGTTGGAATTGATGTTACTTATGGTCTTGGTGGGGTCATGGCTGTGTCGTTGTGGGTTGTTCTGGTGGGTGGGATGTTGAAGTCCTGTGGAGTTGTCGGTGTGTGGTGTTGCTGTCGTTCTGCAGAGCTTGTGGATATACAATGTTGTGTTGATGTAGAGGTTCTGTGGTTTCCCAACTCTGGAGCACGCTACGTAGAGTTGTCCGTGGGAGAAGCATTCTGTGTCAAGGTCTATGCCACAGATTTGTAGTGTTTGTCCTTGAGCCTTGTTTATGGTGATGGCAAAAGCTAGTGTAGTGCAGTGTCTTTCTGTTCTGGCGTTTGTTCTGCCCTTTTTTTGTGTGATGTAAAGCTAGTGTAGTCCGCAGTGTTCTTTTTAGGAGGCATGCTTGTCTTTTTGGTCAGCTTATGCCTGTGTGGAAGGAAGGAATGGCATACAAATGGGTTGAGCAGTAGACGCAAGGTTGTGTTATGTGCGTATTGTGTTGTGTGTAGGTATTACTTTTGTGTTGTTCTGGGGGTATGTGTTTGTCAGTGGTGCCTGTGTTCCTGGTGCCCTATTTGTCTCCCTCCTAGATGGCCTTGGCAGTTTAACCCTCAAACACCAACTGACTAAACTGAATTCACTCAGTATTCTAATCTAGCCTTGTCTGGCTTTGGCCACCGTTACTATGGTAACTGATGTTGGCCAATGGGTTTCACTGGCGGCCGCAGAGGATGCGGGGAAATGTAGGTTTTTTTGTATCGTTGTTTTGGGGGCCTTCTAGGTTTTTTGGGGGGGATTTATTTGCTAAAAATCTACCTTGCCTGAAGCCTATTTTTGTTGCCAAATTTGGTGTTTCTGCCTTGGATGGTTTCTCTGCCTAGGACGGTTGTTCCATGACGGGACCTCCTTTATATAATAGATTGCTAGTAATAAATCCACAAATTTCCTAGGTTAGAAACTAGAGCTCTCGTTGCCTAGTAATTTCAAAAGCCAAGGGATTTGACTCAATTGACACAGAGATGTACAGTCATGAACACATAAGAGGGGATGTGATAGTCATGTTTAAAGACTGAGTGGCCATCTGTCAGGAGGGCTTGGATTGTTTCTTCCCTCATGTCAGAATGGGTTCAACGGAATGGCCTGGTCTTTGGCATCGCATTCAGCTCTGTGACTCTATTACAGTGTTTCCCAACCTTTTTTGAGCCGCGACACACTTTTAACATTAAAAAAAATCCGGGGGCACACCACCAACCAAAATGACACTCTAACACAGTAAAGAACGGCTGGGGGATGGTGGCCTGCTGGGAGCAGCTGCTGGGAGTGCCAAAGCCAGGGGAGGGGGAGGAGCCAGGCCAGGCCATGCCCCGCCCCCTACCCCCGGCTTCAGCTCTCCCACAGCTTCTCCAGGCTTGAGGGGGCAGTGCCAAGCCAGCAGTGGCAGAGCCAGCACAATGCTGGCTTGGCACTGTCCCCTCAAGGCTGGAGAAGCTGTGGGAGAGCTGAAGCCAGGGGGAGGGGGCTGAGCCAGGTCGTGCCATGCCCCACCCTTTCCTCCCGGCTTCAGCTCTCCCACAGCTTCTCCAGCTCTCCCACAGCTTCTCCAGCTCTCCCACAGCTTCTCCAGCTCTCCCACAGCTTCTCCAGCCTCCTTCTCTAGAGGTTTTGAAACAGAATCTGGATGGCCATCTGTCCCTCCATTTGTGCCTCTTCAAATTCCACAGCACTGTTGATCACAAGGGGTTGGACTAGATCAGGGCTGTCCAACTGGAGGCCCGGGGGCCGTATACGCCCCCCCCCCAGCCCCTTCCCTGCGGCCCCCGCTTACCCCGCAAAACATAATATTTTTTTAAATAATTTTTTAAAAAAAATTCGATCTCTGGGGGGCGGGGCTGGGTGATATTAGGTGTGGCGCTGGCGCCGAGCCTGATGTCACCCATCCCTGCCCGCTCCCTTCCATCCCGCCTCTCCCCCGGCGCACCAATCGGGAACGCCGGGGGGGGGGATCGGTGCACCGGAGGGAGAGGCAGAACAGAGGAGGAGGCTGGCGTGACCCTTTAGAAGGGAGGGCAAAGCCATGGAGGGCTCCCCTTGGCTTTGCCCTCCCTTCTAAAGGGTCACGCCAGCCTCAGAAGCGAAATCGCCGCTTCTGAGGCTGGCGTGACACTTTAGGAGGAGGGGCCGGGGGCATGGCCGGGGCGGGGCTGGGGGTGGGGCCCGGGGCAGGGCGGAGTGGCGTGGAGCGGCCCCCCAGGTCATCCAGTGACTGGAAGTCCGGCCCTAGGTCCGGTAGAAGTTGGACAGCACTGGACTAGATGGCCCATGTGGTCTATTCCGACTCTATTACTGTATGACCAGGGGTAGAGAACCTATGGCTTCAGTTAGACCAGCGGTAGGGATCCTATGGCTCGAGAGCCAAATATGGTTCTTTTTATGATTGCATCTGGCTCTCCAGAGCAGCCTGGACCTCGGTTTCCCAGCATGCAGCGGGGAGGAGTGACGCAAATGCGCCGCGACTGCCGCTTCCACGCTGCCAACGCCGCATCTTCTTCATTCCCCGCTGCTCTCGGGGCCCTGCGCCCTCTTCACTGGGGATGGCGAAGCCTGGCAGCGGTGCCTCATCCTCATCTTCCTCTTTGTCCTCCACTACGGGCCTCGGGGGAGGCGGCGGAGGCGGGCCTGGCCCTGGTGCTGCAGCCCCAGCCTCGCTGCCCCTGGGGGACGCCCAGCTCATCACCCTTATTGTCGGGCAGCTCAAGAGACGCTGCCTCTTCAACGCCTTCCGGAGAGACTGCCTCGCCAACGTCGACACTAAGATCCACCTTCGCTCCGCACCCTCCTCCCTCTTCCTTCCTTTCTCTTCCTTTCTTTTTCCCTCCCTTTTTCCTCCATCCCTCTTCATTCCTTCCTTCCTCTTCCATTCTTTCCTTCTCTCCTTTTCCTTCCCTCTCTCCCCTTCCTTCTTTCCTCCATTATCTCTCCCTCCCTCTTCCTTCCTTCCTCTTCTATTCTTTTCCCCAAGTTTTCCTTTCCTTCTCTTTCCTTTCTTTTCACTTCCCTCTTTCTCCCCTTCTTTCTTTTCTTCTTTTCCCTTCATTATTTTACTTTTTCTTCACTCCCTTCCCATTCCTTCTTTCTTTTCCCCTCCTTGTCTCTCACCTGCTTTTCTTTTCTTCCTTTTCCATAGTTCGTTCTTCTTTTCTTTCTTCCTCTCCCCCTCCCTCCTTTATTTCCTCTGTTTGTCTGTCTGTCTTTCTTTCTTTCCTCCTTCCTTCCTTCCATCTTCTCTTCCTTCCCAGAGTCCTCAGCGTGCCTTTTGCAGAGCCAGGTCTGAAGTGTCTATTCCTTCTTCCGGGGGAATCCTTTTCTCATAGTATGTACGTTTATACTCACATTTAGTTGAATTCAGTCTTAACATCTATCTATCTATCTATCTATCTATATATATATATATATATATAAAGAGAGTGGTCGTGGTACCCGGCAAATAGGCACGAAAACTACATGTCTAAGATCCACGAAAATCGCCAGGCCACTGACCCATATCATGAGGTCCCTATAGGGCCCACAAAAACACCCCGAAACACAACCCACCACCCTCTAAAAGAACCCCGAAAAACAACCTTTCCACGCATGCGCAAACTGCGAACGGAGGTGGCCGCGGCGGCAGCTACAATGCCCCGCACATCCTCCTCCTCCAACACACCCTCCCACCCCGGCTCCCCTTGGCACCGCCCCTCCGCCCTCCCACCCCACCCGCGCCGCCGACTCCTTACCCACCTCCTCCGCCGCTTCCACACCACTCCTCAACACGGGACACCCGGCTGCCACCTTGGCCGCCTTCTCCGCCGCATCATTGGCCTTCCTCGGCGGCTGCCATCCTGTTTTGGACCCGGGCCACATCATCGCCTCCTCGACCTTCTCCGCCGCCTCTTACCCAGTCCCTGACCCGGGCCGCGCGGAAGACACCTTGCCCGTTTCGCCACACTTGCCCCGGTCCAGGACCGGCTTGGAAGCGGCAGAGGACAGGGGCAGAAGGCCAAAGAGGCGACGGCGCGGCCCAGATCCACAACAGGATGGCAGCCGCCGAGAACGGCCAAGGACGCAGCGGAAAAGGCACCCACGCGACCCGGCTCCATGCGCCGCCTGAAAGAAAACTGAACTACACCTCCCAGAAGGCTCCGCGCCGCTCCCTGAGAAACCGGGGAGGGGCTTTCTGGGAAGTGTAGTCCCATGCCTACAAAACGTGCCCGATGAAGCAACGCCCCACCTCCCAGCCACTCCCAGAAGAAGAGGCCGAAGGATGAGACACCCTCCTACCGAAGATCCCCCATCGGCCCCCCCACACCGCAGGGAGCTGTTGAGTAACGACCAACAGAAGAAACGGACAGGCGAACTAACAAAACACATTACTTATGACACCCATACAAAAAAAACCCAAACATTACCACACCTACACAAAACATACACATACACATATATACACATAAATACACACACATATACATATACACACACATACACTCACATCTATATATACACATATACATACACATAAACCCACACATACACATATATACACACACATATATACACACACATAAACACATACACACATACATATATATACCCACACAAATCAATACAAAAAGAAATATATACACGTACACATATATACAGACAAAAATATACACATATACTGTACATACACACACATACATACACAAACACACACATATATATATACACATGTATACACACAAAAATTAACACACACACACATATATACACACAAACATACACATATAAACACACACAAAACACATAGTCACATCATTTCCAGCACTTACATACCCAGACTTCCTCATATCTCCTAAATAGGGCACAGCAACGCGTGCCGGGTTCAGCTAGTATATTATATATATTATATGGCTCTCACTGAAATAAATTTCCAAATATTTTGCTTTCGTGGCTCTCTGAGTCAAAAAGGTTCCCGACCCCTGCTCTAGACACATTTCTCCCCCCTCAATTGGGGAATGCGCTGTCCTACACACTTGATATTTGATTGCTGAATGATGTTTGATACTTGAGGACGACACTACTTTGATCTCTGGCCCTGAGGAAGTCCCGTTTAGAAGCGAAACGGCCTGGACAAGCCGGCACTGGAATAAAGCGCTTTGCCGTCGGCAGCCTCCCTCCGAAGAGTTCTGTTTATTTTGTCCCAACGGGGATACTTCTATCTTGCGTCGCTCTGTTTACATTGCCCCTAATCGAGTGTATTTATATTCATCTAGCCCCGAAGACTAAGGATATTTTGGTTGCTTATTTGCTACGGATTTTCATATATAATACGGGCTCTCTCCACTTGATTTGAGTAGCCTTCTTCCCCTCCACGTAATGGACTGACGTGGTTTCAGGAACTGTGCTGGGGAGTGGCTATCCCGGACTTTCTGTTTCTACCTCTGGCGTCTTTCTTTTGGATATTGTCATAATGAACTATTATTCTTGTTGTTACTTTGAATGTATAATATAGTGTTAGCTCGAGGCTGGACTACTGTAACGCCCTCTACATTGGCCTTCCCTTGTCGACAATCCGGAAACTCAAGCTGGTGCAGAATGCCGCTGCTCGCTTGCTGGTGGGAGCACCAGTGAGGGAGCACATCACTCCCATCCTCCGGCAACTGCACTGGCTTCCTATCGAGTACCGAATTGCCTTCAAGGTGTTGGTTCTAACCTTTAAGGCCATACACGGTCTAGGGCAGTGTTTCTCAACCTTCCTAATGCTGCGACCCCTTAATACAGTTCCTCATGTTGTGGTGACCCCTAACCATAACATTATGTTTATTGCTACTTCATAAATATATATTTGGGGGGGGGGGGGTTGATTTTCTTATTTGGAAGTTGTAGTTGCAGGGATTTATAGTTCACCTACAATCAAAGAGCATTCTGAACTCACCAACAATGGAATTGAACCAAACTTGGAACACAAAACTCCCATGACAAACAGCAAATACTGGAAGGGTTTGGTGGGCATTGACCTTGAGTTTGGGAGTTGTAGTTCACCTACATCCAGAGAGCACTGTGGACTCAATCAATGATGGACCTGGACCACACTTGACACGAATCTTCAATATACCCAAATGTGAACACTGGTGGAGTTTCGGGAAAATAGATCTTGACATTTGGGAGTTGTAGTGGCTGGGATTTATAGTTCATCTACAATCAAAGAGTCCCTTGCACCCCACCAATGATAGAATTGGGTCAAACTTCCTACACAGAACCCACATGCCTTGAAGGGACTAGCTGGCGTGAGCCTCCATCCCACCTCACACTCTCTCCTCACCCACACATGCGCATCATGCTGCCATGTGCCAAACACGCCTGCTCTCCCCTCCCTGCTTGAGTCTCAGAATCAGCCCTCCCCTTGGCTGGGAGACCTGCCAATCACAGCAGAGGAGAGCTTTAGGTGAGTGAATTCACAGTCTGTTTCCAAAAAGAAAGAGAAGGACAAGCGGAGAGATCTTCAACCTTCTCTGCCAAAGGGCTTCCTAAGACCATCAGAAATACATGTTTTCTGATGGTCTTTGGCGACCCCTCTGAAACCCTCTCGCGACCCCCCTGGGGGTCCCGACCCCCAGGTTGAGAAACACTGGTCTAGGGCCTGCGTACCTGAGGGACCGCCTTGCCCCGTATGTTCCCCCGAGATCACTACACTCAGAAGAACAGAATCTGTTACTTGTTCCATCAATCCGCTCTTGCCATCTGTCCACAACCAGGCAGAGAGCTTTCTCTGTGGCGGCCCCGGTGCTGTGGAACTCCCTTCCGGACAGCACCCGAGCGATCCCAGAGCTTGCCCCCTTTCGAAGGGCTTGCAAGACTGCCCCCTTCAGACTGGCTTTCAATTAGTCTGGCTTGTCCTGGCGTGTCCTGTGCCTTGAGTTCTAAGGAATTTGTAACTCCTCTGAATTTATTTCTGTAACCGTCTCGTGTTTTTATGCTTTTATTGTATGGCTGCATGTTTTTGTTACACGCAGCATGTTTTATGGTACGTCGTGATCCGCCCCGAGCCTGCAGGGAGGAGCGGAATATAAGATTGAATAAATAAATAAATATTACTGATGTGTTGCCTTTGATGTGAGAATATATTTGATATTACGACTCTTGAATTTATTGCTTTCGTATTTAACCCCTGCTGTTTGTGGCTAGTTTACCACGGTGACACCCTCCGCTTGTTGTTTTGAAGTTAAATAGCTTGCCATCTATCTCAGGGCTGTCCAACTTCTACCGGGTCCAGGGCCGGAATAGAGGTCACTGATGACCTCGGGGGCCGCTCGGCCCCGCCACCAGGCCCCGCCCCCAGCCCTGGCCCCGCCCTCTCTCCTAAAGCTGTCATTCTCCCTCCTCCTCCTACTACTCTTTCCCGGGCACCGTGGCTGTCCCAGCGCCACGGCGCCCGGGAAAGTCACGGCGCCCAGGAAATTGGGAGGAGGCAGCAGCGGCGGCGCCAAGGGCAGCGCGTCACAGGCCTGGCGTGGACGCGTTGCCCTTGGCGCCGCCTACCCTTTTTCGGTGGCCCCCGCCCTTCCTAGGGGGGGGAGCCGCCGAGGCAGAAGGCGGCGCCAGGGCAGCGCGTCACAGGCCTGGCGTGACGCGCTGCCCTTGGCGCCGCCCCTCCCTCCTTTTCGGCGCGGAGAGAGAGGGACGGGGGGCGGTGCAGGGAGGAGGAGCTAGCTCTCTTCCTCCTCCCTGCCCCGCCTCCCCCCTCCCGGCCGCCATTTTAAAAAAAAAATTAGAATTTTTTTAAAATTTAAAAATGGCGGCTGGGGGCATAGCTGGGGCCGTGCCCAACAGGCTGGGGGGCCGGATCCGGCCCCAGGGCCGCCAGTTGGACAGCCCTGATCTATCTGATAGATGATTTCCATGCCAGTTCACAAGAGGGTTGGACCAGATAGCACTTGGGTTCCCTGCCATAACCCGTGACACCATGAATTGTGGTGTTTCTTTACCTGGGATTTCCCCTGACTTCAGGTGCGTCTCCTGTTTCTCTGTCCAGGTGGTGGCCAAAAGAGGGAAGGACTACATCCTGAAGCACATCCCCATCATGCACAAGGACCAGTGTGCTCTGACCGCCTCAGAAGCCCACCTGAAGTACATCAAGGAGGCTGTGCGGCTGGACGACGTGGCCGTGCATTACTACAGGTTGTACAAGGTGAGCGTATATTCCCATGGATGAGGGGGGGAAGGAAAGGGCCTGAGGCTGTTAGGAATTGTGGGAGTTGAAGTGCAAAATACCTGGAGGGCTGAAGTTTGCCCATGCCCGTACTAGACCCTATCTGATCTTGGAAGCTAAGCAGGGGCAGCCCTGGTTAGTACTTGGATGGGAGACTCCAGGTGCTGCAGGCCTGACTTCATGGAAAGGAACTGACAAAGCCACTGCTGAGTATTTGTGCGTAAGGAGACACTATGAAATCCATGGGAATGCTATAGGTTCACAGGCAACTTAAAGGCACACACACCTTTTCTCATCCCTGAAAATAACTACTTCAAGTTCCAATTTGGGAGGGGAGGTATAAAACAACAAACTACAATTGCCTTATATATCAGTATTGATGCATTGATATAAATGCACAAGAGGGTGGAGCATTTATCGCTGCTTGACCATAGAAACCCAGTGGGTGACCTTGGGTGAGTCATACTCTCTCAGCCACAATAATTTATTTATTTATTTATTTATTATTCGGGCTTCTATGCCGCCGACTCCCTGAGGCTCGCGGCGGCTTACAGGAGCCGGAGGGCACAGTAAAATACAGGCAATAAGCAGTTAAAAACAATTAAAAACAACAGCAGTATAGTAATTAATAACACAGTTAACACAATGAACAGCACATCATCCTCAGAAGAACGAATAGATGGAGGGGCATGGGCAGGACTGACTCACCAAAGGCCTGCTTAAACAGGTATGTTTTACAGGCCCGTCTAAACGGGAGCAAGTCCTTCAGAGCCCGAGTTCCGGCCGGGAGGGCGTTCCACAGCGTAGGTGCTATGACAGAGAACGCCCTCCGGCGGGTAGCAGTCAGCCTTGCGAGTTTAGCTGAAGGTGTCTCCAGGAGATTGGAGTCCTCAGACCGAAGTGATCTCGGAGGGCAATATGGGGTGAGACGGTCCCTCAAATACGCTGGCCCCAGGCCGTGTCAGGCCTTAAAGGTGAGGACCAACACTTTGAAGGTGATCGGTGCTCAATTGGCAGCCAGTGCAGATCCTGCAAAACAGGTGTTATGTGGGCGCCAGCTGGCGTGCCAGACAGGAGCCGGGCGGCAGTGTTCTGCACTAGCCTGAGCTTCGGGTCACCGACAGAGGAAGGCCAACGTGAGCGCGTTGCAGTAATCCAGCCTTGAGATGACTGTGGCTTGGATCACCGTGGCCAGATCGTTCGGGAGAGATAGAGGGCCAGCCTCCTTGCCTGTCGCAGATGAAAAAAAGCGATCTTGCTGACCGCAGAGACCTGGGCCTCCATGGTCAGCTGGGAGTCCAAATGGACCCCCAGGCTCTTTACGGAAGGCAATGGGCATAACACCGCACCGTCCAGGCTCGGAAGCTGGACATTAACATCACCCGGGCGACCCAGCCACAAGATCTCCGTCTTCGCGGATTCACCCTCAACCTACTGGCTCGCAGCCATCCAGTAACGGCTTCGAGGCAGTGTTGGAAATTATCGGGGACAGAACCCGGCCTGCCCTCCATCCTCAGAATGAGCTGGGTGTCGTCAGCGTACTGGTGACACTCCAGCCCATAACTCCGCACCAGCTGTGCAAGCGGCTGCATGTAGATGTTAAATAACAGAGGGGAGAGAATGGCCCCCTGGGGGACCCCACAGAGTAGTGGGGAGCCCTCGGAGACCACCTCGCCCCTCCTCACACGCTGAGACCGCTGGTGGAGGAAGGAGGTCAGCCACTTAAGGGCTGTCCCCTTCACTCCAGCCACGGCCAGGCGGTGGATCAATAGATTGTGGTCGACCGTGTATAATGTACTTTATATATATTCCACTCTATCTCTGCAAGGGGACTCAGGCAGGCCCGGATTACCCATAAGGCCAACCTAGGCCATGGCCTAGCAGTGCAGGCCAGGGGGGGCGGGGGCGCAGATCACGGACCAAAAAAAAAGTTGAAACAAATAAAATAAAAACGCCGTGGCCGGCCCCTGGGGTCTCTTCCAACTCTCGGAGCTTGCGAATGCCAAGGGGGAGTTGGTTGTGTTGGTTGTGGGGAGGGTGCCTGGCTGTGTCCCCGGGTCCAATCCCGAGGACCTGGCCCTCTTCTCCCTCCCTCCCTCCCTTCCGGTTCCAGACATGGCCTCCTTTTTGGAGGGAGGGAGCGAATGGTGTGTGGGCGGGCACCCCGGCCTGGCTGGCCCCTTCCCTCCATCTTTCCTGGGGAGGCTGTCCCCGAGGCTCTTGGCTTCTCCCTTGGCTGGGAATGAGAAGGAGGCCAGGTGGGGGGGCTCTGCTTCTTGGGAGGGAGGGAGAGAGGAAGAGCTTCCTGACTGTGTGTGTGAGAGAGAGAGAGCTATTGTTCACCAGGGGAACTCTCTGCTTTTGTGCAAATAATGACCCTTACGAGTGTGTGTGTGTGTTCTGAATGGGTTGTGGGAGGGGGCAGTCCCGGGGGGAGGGTCTTTCTTGCCGGAGTGTCGTCCAGGGCTGGTGAGTTGCCCAGTCTTTCCTCATGGCTTCTATCATCAAAACATGGGTGGGGAGAGTGGGTTCAGCTGCTGAAACATGGCGTGGGCGGGAGGGAGGGGGCCCCTTTCGCTCTCGTTTGACAACGGACCCGCCCCCTCGGGGAGCCTCTGTCCTTGAGGGCACATCTTTCGGGGGGGGGGGCAGCCCAGGACCTTTGCAGCCGGCAGGCAGGAAGGGAGGGAAGGAGGAGGCTCCTCCAGAGGACTTGGGCTGAGCGAGGGTCGGGGTCAAGGCTCGGGGGGGGGAGAACACGTTTTCCGCCGAGAGGAGGTAGGGCTGGCTGTGGGCGTGGCTTGCCCTTTGCCCTGCCAGGCGGGACTCTTCTGCCTTCCTGGCACACTGGCCAGGCATGGACGGATGGATAAACACAGGGACGGAGGACACCCGTCTGCCCGCTCGCTTCGCTTCGGCTCTCCTGTCCCGGCCCCTGGCTCTCGGCTGCCCGGGACACTCCTCCTTTCCGCCTGGCCATGGGAAGCGCCTGCTGGAGCCTCCTGGTGGCCTTGGCCTTCCCCGGCGGGTGAGGAGGGGCCCCGGCCCTTTTTGGGGCGGGGCGTGCGGTAGAGTTTGGCTTAAAGGGGACGTAATTCCAAAGTGTGGCCTAGGGCGCAAAAAGGTGTTAATCCGGGCCTGGACTCAGGGTGCATTACAGAACACATATGTGGCAAACATGCAAAGCCATTATACAATTAACAAGGACAGACAACATATAAACAGAGGTTAAGGCTTTCCCCATATTTCCCATTTCCAGCATTTGGAGGCGGAGGTGTTGCTTCATCTTCCATGCCAAGGAGCTTTGTCGTCCTCCTTAGATGCCCTCCCGATTGAATCACCACATGTCCTTATGGGCGCCTTTTATTACCTCCCCACTAAAAGTGATACCTATTTATCTACTCACATTTCTGTTTTTGATCTGCTAGGTGGGCAGGGAGCTGGGGCCTACGTCGGGTGCTCACCCTGAGCTGGGCTTGAACTGCCAACCCACTGTGCTAAGCCCAACCCTTAAATCAGTGTTTCTCGACCTTCCTAATGCTGCGACCCCTTAATACAGTTCCTCATGTTGTGGTAACCCCTAACCATAACATTATTTTCATTGCTACTTCATAACTGTATTTGTGTGGGGGGGGGTTGATTTTGTCATTTGGAAGTTGTAGTTGCTGGGATTTATAGTTTCTTTTCGTGGTCAGCCGTGAATAGCACCTATGGTATTTCCTGCGCCCTGCGCAGACAGTTCGGAATCTTTAAAAAGTTAATATCACTTTAAACTGTAGCCCCGCCCACATCCCCTCGAGCATATATAGCCAGTGGGAGGGGCTGCCACCTCAGATCCTCTTATCCGCCGCTGCTGGAACAGCTAGGATTCTTATCTCATATTTCTTGACTAGTGTTAAGGACTACAAATTGTAAATTTCTAATATTCTTCATATTGGTGGTGTTTTGCCACCACCAATTATTAATTGGAATTATATTAATTATTCATCTTGGTGAAAATTAGCCATCACCATCGCCATCACCATGTATTATTAATTAATTATTACCTTTGATTAATCTTCTGATATTATTAATTACCTTTTGGAATTATTAATTATTACTTTTTTGATATTAATTATTACCTTTTGATAAGAGGTGTTTTGTTACCACTTATTTTTACTGAAAATAATATTAATAAAATGTAACATATTAATATTTAATATTAATATTAAATAATGAAATTCCATATTCATCATATTGGTAGTTATATATTAACACCACCTGAGTTGATAGTTGGTGGCAGCAATGGTAAAAAGGCTGAAGAGAAGTGCTGCCAAAATGGCCGCCAACCTCCCCGGAATGCAGGAGTTCTGCAACGTCGAAGACTGAAGCACAGCTCCCCGGGCCACCACTTTAAAGAGCGCCTCTGTCCCACCTTCGGGTGTGCGACATGCAGCCAAAATGGCCGCCAACCTTCTTTGAGCCCATGTGTCTAGCAACATGGAGATTAGCGCCTCTGCTCCCTCCACCCTCGGGTGTGAAGCATCGCCGAGGCCGTCGGGGCTGGAGTTCCCCATTCGGCGCCTCTGATCCCTCCACCCTCGGGTGTGAATCATGCGCAAGACGGCTGGGACTGGAGTCCCTTCAACAGCGCCTCTGCCCCACCTCTGCCCCCATGTGAGGCATGCGCGAGGGCAAACGGAGGAAACAGAGGCCCTCCGTCGAGCTCGGGCGCTCAATGGAGGCCCTCTATCGAGCTCAGGCCCACCATCGATGCGGGTCGTTCCGGAGAGGCCCGCCTGAACTGGAAGCCCTCCATTTAATGCTGCCAGAGGCCAAAGTGTGCCCTTCTATCGAGGCCCGACCGTGTGCCAGCAGCTCTCTCTGCCTTACCTCTGTACGAGCAAGGCTCCCGGAGTGAACAGCCGGCGCCAGGAACCACTGCGGGAGGGAGGAATGGCCTTTGAGGCATAGAGGGCGCGGGCGCTCCTCCTCGATGGTGCAAGGGGAAGGAAAGTCCTTCGAGCCCTGGAGGGACGCTGGCTTAGCGAGTGCGCTCCTGACCTTTCTCGCAGTATCAAGGAGCCCTGGAGGTTTCATTCATAGATATCGAGGGTGCTCGGTCCCGAGAGCTTGCTTGGGCTCGAAAAGACACATGCATGCGCCCCGGGTCCCTCTCTCCTCTTGTCGATGGAAGGGGCTCGAGAGCGCCATCTACTGGGAGCATGCCGGGTGCCTCTATCCTTTTCGACGACGTCGGAAGAAGGAAAGGAAGAGCGTGAGCATGCGCAGTGGATCCTCCACCATCAAGATGGAGCGCACGCAAGGGACGCGTCCCTTAGCCGGGAGCCTGAAGACTGTCTCGTCGAAATGGCTCTCAGGCTTTGCGTGGCACAGATATAGTAGGAATCCCGCAGTGTCATTTTAAGTGTGACGTGCCACAACGACTGATGGGTAATCTGGCCACGTGGCAAGGGTTGCTACTATGGCATCTCAAGAGGTCACCCTGGCATTCGCCAACCTACCAGTTCAAGGCAGGTTAATGTGAGTTCAAATTCACAAAGTCCCAGACACTTTATGTCAAGGGAACCCTTACTTGAGCCTATGATATTATAGAGGAAGTTCCTACTTGTCATTGATGGCACTGAAAGTATAGTGTGCCATATATTGTATCAGCCATGGATTGGGGTGCTAGGAATTTAGCCAGCCATTCAGAAGCATGTAAATATGAGTAGGTCAATAGGTACCACTCTGATGGGAGGTAACAGCAATCCATGCAGTCATGCCAGCCATATGAATTTAAGGTGTTTCAGGACAACAACGGCTCTCAAAATAAATGGAGACGTGAAACAAAGTGAAATAATAATAATTACTTGAGCCTAACATAATTATAATATGTTTACTTATCCATGAGGACACTGGAGTGCTGGTGCCTTAAATAACTGAAAGCAGGCATGGATTGAGATACTGTAAAATTGGTATGAGTCCAACTACAAACCTAAGAGCTTGTTTTAGTTTACCAAGAGAACGTTCCTCATACCCTCCTCGAGACCACAACAGGTGTCATCACCTTTACTTATGGGACTCTCAACATTGCTTCGCGAATGAAGATTCTTAGGAGGACTCATCACACCCTTTTTACAAGCGAGTTGATGGCTGAAAGGCCAATCTGAGGAAAGCAAGTTTGCTTGCAGAAAGCACAGCAGAAAGTCAGCATTGATGTCTAAAAGACCAATCTGAGAAAAGCAAGTTCGCTTGCAGAAAGCAAAGCAGAAAGTCAGCATTGATTACTAAAAGACCAATCTGAGAAAAGCAAGTTCGCTTGCAGAAAGCACAGCAGGAGGTCAGCATTGATGACTAAAGACCAATCTGAGAAAAGCAAGTTCGCTTGCAGAAAGCACATCAGGAGGTCAGCATTGATGAATAAAAGACCAATCTGAGAAAAGCAAGTTCGCTTGCAGAAAGCACAGTAGAAAGTCTCTTTTGGTGAGATTGTTTCCAAGTTGCAGTTCTTTCTGCGCTGTCGTCTCTCTCGAGACTCGTTCGGCGTGTCTTCTCGAAAGATGCCACAGCATTGTGGATATTGCATCTCCATGCCTCCAAATGTGACCATTGCTGGGCCTGAGATGTTGTTATAGGAGCCCTTTTTGGGGATGACCTGGAGCGAGTTCACCATAGAGTAGTGTCTTTGGAACCGGTGTTCCTCCATCTTATAGATGTGCCCTGCCCAGTGCAACTGTGTTCTCTATAGCATGGTCTCGTTGCTGGTGACCCCTGTTTGCTCAAGGACAGCAACATTCGTCACATAGTTATATTTCTTCGTATATGTTTGCTGAGTTATTATATGTTTCTTGTATCAGGAGCTAACAATGTATTTCAGAAACATTGGTATTAAAACCTGACTGGTTTCGTCTGAGCCTATAAATTGAACAGAATGTATTACTTGGTAACATTAGCGTCCCTTACTAGATGTCAGGATGATACATGAACTGATCGCAACTGTCTCATCTACTTCAGTTGACTCAGCGGTAGGGGCCCTTGTTGCAGACTTCATGGGCCTTAAGTGAATGTGACCCCTTGACATGGTGGTTATTCACCTGGATTACACTGTTTCTTCGGGTACACATCTGGCCCTCCGATGAACGCGAAGGAGGATAGCATGAATGAGTTTGTTTTACCAATAGCCAGGATGACTATGGAGTCAGGGAACTTCAAATACCCTGTGGAGATTCATAAGATCTCTACTAACAAGAAGTTCATGAAGTTGAGGCCTGCCCTGATCAAGGTGAACACTCGACCAATTTGTGTAGCTTGTTGTCAACCTTTGCAACCCCAAAGAGCAGTTACATCTGTCAAGTAGTAAGTTTAAGCTCCACTTTGTGATGAGGATCAATTGAACAGATTCGGGAATGTTAAATTGCCTTTATGGGCTATGTGGCAATGACATTGAATGTTTGCCTGTATATGCATTGCGGTCTGCCATGGGTCCCCTTTGGACTGAGAAACGCGGAATACGAATGAGGTAAATACATAATGTATAAATAAATAATATTATTAACAATACCTCCATGTGATGTCACATGACATTATTCTCTGGCCACTGATTGCTGAGGATATCAATCTTGAATGGTCTGTCACCAGACCACAGATATCCATTACTGCTCTCCTCTTGCACTCTCTCAGTTATCTCTGACTATCTAACAGTAATGACCGCTAATGAACTTTACTGAACCTAAGAAACATCACCTGCTACATCTTTTCTCTCAGCTTTGAATGGTATTGCTATATAATAGTCTTACCTGTTGATAACGACACTTCGTTTGCTAAAACTGATTCCAGGGGTGTTTATTGTCAATACATCCTTCTTACATCGTATAGAACCAGTCCTTTGCTTAATGCATGTAAGTTGGTCTCACCCTGGCTATAGGGCTACCATGGCAACCCATTTTCACATTAGTAACATAGCTATCTGTGTATCTGTAACTGGATACTGGCGACTAAATCGAAGTTTCTATTCCTTTTAATATCTGGTTTATGTGGTTTTCCCTTATATGACTTTACAATCGTTACTCTGCATGCATGGTCCTATTTCGGCCCATATAGACCTTATGTGACTTTACAATCACTACTCATCATGCATGGTACTGTTTCGGCCATATAGACATGTTTCTCCCCTTATTTGTTATTTGGTATAGGCCTTGATTCCTGAGCGACCTGACGCAAGATAAAGGTCGCCAGACAATATTCTATTGTAATAATTATGTTATCACATTCTTTTGTTCTATCATTTCAGCCCTAGACTTCTTGCATCTCCTCTTGGAAGAGTTCAAGATCTCTTTAATTAACTCTCATTCTGAAAATCAATAGTAGACCACAACATCTTGGAGTTCATATGCTTACTTTGACTTGACATATTTGTACTAAATATAATATATTGAAACATATTTACTCATCCTCATATCAACAATGGGATTTGCAGAAAATAATATTATATTCGGTATTGTATCACTGTTACGGCCCAGACACTCTTCCTGTTATGTCTTTCCAGACATTGTACCATTTACTGAAGGAGAAAATTCTTACTTCTGCCTTTGCAAGCAGACTTGATTTGGTGAATCAACCTAGATGTTCTATGAACAAGCATAATCTTGGGAGTGCTCAATCCTTCTTCCGTCAATTTCCGCGCCTCTAGAATACAGTCTTCATCGACTATATGTTTAATTTCCAGAACTGTAGAAGATCTCTGGTAGACAGTGGTTCGTCTATTCTCTTCTCCTTCGACATGCATAGCATGGTTACACTTAACGTACTGGGAGGATGCCAGTGGCCTCCATGTGTTTATGGAACCGTTGCCTTTCTGGATTGTCTCAGGGGCATATCTGACTTACCATTTGAATGGTTGTACTTATCTGAGTAGTTTAAGGATCATTCCATTAGATCTATGGTAACCCCACTACTCGTTGAGGGGCTTCCTTTGGAAGACCTAGGCTACTGCTGGATAGATGCTTGGTCTACTCTGCTCACCTTCATCTTGCACAGGATGCATTCTGTGGCAGAGCAGTCCTACACTACGGTGGCATGATACCCACCAGCCATGTTATTAGCTCGCTAGTCTACCAGGTGCTATTCACGGCTGACCACGAAAAAGAAAATATGGGTTGCTTACCTGTAACCGTAGTTTCTTGAGTGGTCAGCGTGAATAGCACGCTCCCGCCCATCCTCCCCGCTGATATCATGCCTCGGTCCTTCAAGCTGCTTTTGCGGCGGAGTAAAGGATCTGAGGTGGCAGCCCCTCCCACTGGCTATATATGCTCGAGGGGATGTGGGCGGGGCTACAGTTTAAAGTGATATTAACTTTTTAAAGATTCCGAACTGTCTGCGCAGGGCGCAGGAAATACCATAGGTGCTATTCACGCTGACCACTCAAGAAACTACGGTTACAGGTAAGCAACCCATATTTCACCTACAACAAAGAGCATTCTGAACTCGCCAACAATGGAACTGAAACAAACTTGGCACTCAAAATTCCCATGACCAACAGCAAATACTGGAAGGGTTTGGTGGGCATTGACCTTGAGTTTGGGAGTTGTAGTTCACCTACATCCAGAGAGCACTATAAACTCAACAAGGATGGATCTGAACCACACTTGACACGAATCCTCAATATACCCAAATGTGAACACTGGTGGAGTTTGGGGAAAATAGATCTTGACATTTGGGAGTTGTAGTTCACCTACAATCAAAGAGCCCCTTGCACCCTACCAATGATAGAATTGGGTCAAACTTCCTATACAGAACCCTCATGCCTTGAAGGGACTAGGTGGTGTGAGCCTCCATCCCACCTCTCACACTCTCCCTCACCCACACATGTGCATCATGCTGCCATGCGCCAAGCACGCTTGCTCTCCCCTCCCTGCTTAGAGTCTCAGAAACAGCCCTCCCATTGGCTGGGAGGCCTGCCAATCACAGCAGAGGAGAGCTTTAGGTGGGAGAATTAGCAATCTGTTTCCAAAAAGAAAGAGAAGGACAAGCGGACAGATCTTCAACCTTCTCTGCCAAAGGGCTTCCTATGACCATCAGAAATATATGTTTTTGATGGCCTTTGGCGACCCCTCTGAAACCCTCTCGCGACCCCCCTGGGGGTCCCCACCCCCAGGTTGAGAAACACTGCCTTAAATGTTCTTAAAGTCGAAATGACAACAACCACAATAGTGGTTCCCATTTTGGTGTGAAGAGGGTCGGGCTGGAGTTTGAGAAGCAGTGCAGAGATTGTAAATTAATTTGTCTGAACGTACCTGCTTCTACGTCCCACCTTGTAACCTAAGATCATCCGGGGAGGCCCTGCTCTCGCTCCCGCCAACTTCGCAAACGCGGCTGGTGGGGACGAGGGACAGGGCCTTCTCGGCGGTGGCCCCCCACCTGTCATACGCGCTTCCAAATGAGATACGATCGGCCCCATCCCTCCTAGCTTTCAGGAAGAAAGTAAAATCGTGGTAGTGGGAGCAGGTTTTCGGTCAACAGACATAAAGCAGCACTTTGGTTGAAATGGACTGGAAAGATTATTTACATGAGGATATGGTCTTACTAGTAATTAAGGTTTTATACTGTTTAATTAATGGCGTATGTATTTATTAGGCATGAGAAAAAAGTAACGGAAATCAAAAGAATTCGTAAGTGATTCGTATGTAATGGGACTTTTGAGCTTTTACGGATCGCAAGGCCAATCCCGGAAGTGGACTTTCTTTTTCGAACCCCTGGGCCCAAAATTTCGTTAGAATTCTAAATATTTCGGAAGGCTCCCTATTACCCCCTCCAAAATCCCAAATCCCAGACATTACTCACAGTCAGATGGGGCCTTTCCATGCTCGAGGCCTACTTTAACTGAAAGGCCTTGCCTCCAGGAAGAGAAAAACCAGCCAGAACCATAGAGAGATCGAAACCGGAAGTCCTATAGCGGCTGGGGGACTCAGGAAAAAAGCACTTTAAACTGCAGGGAAAGGAGCCTGGAAAGGGCTGCCGTGCGGGTGGCCCCTTCCCCGCTAAGAAATAACCCGACCCAGGCTTGGGTCGGCTTATATCTTAGCGGGGAAAGGACTGCCGTGCGGGCAGCCCCTTTCCTGCGAAGATATAACCCGACCCAGGCCAGTTGGACAGCCCTGTTCTAGTTTACCAAGAGCACGTTCCTCATACCCTCCAGGTCACTATCACCCTTACTACATTCTTATTATTAGAATTTATTATTTAATTCTAATAAATGCTCTGGAGAAGCAAGCCTTGACTATTTTATTTAATAATAATAATAATAATAATACTAATAATAATATATTAATGCTTTATATCTCCCTGCAAGGAAACCAAGGGAAATGTTGCCCCTTGATTTGCCTGTGCTTAAAACCGTGTCAGCCCTGTTTCCCTGCTTTTCAGACTTTAGAACTACTAACGAATTTCGTTAGTAATTACGTTACATTTTAGAACTTTTTGGAAATTTTTTTGTAAGTCTTTCTATTACTAATCAACCCCCCATTTGATTTTAGAATCGCCATTTTTGGGTTCTAAACCATGCCTAGTATTTATGTATTTTATGAATTTTAATGGTTATGTTTAATGGTTATTGTATTAATTGTACATGTAAAGGCATCAAATTGCTGCCTATGAAAGCCGTCCTCCTTTTCGGGATAGAGAAGAGACGGGTTATCAATACCAGAAATAAATAATAAAAATAAATGATAATTTTTTTTCATCTGTAGGACAAGAAGGAAATCGATGCTTCCTTGACACTTGGGTTGACCACACGGGGAATCCAGATCTTTCAGGTACTTATCCCCATATTTACTTATCCCCAGTGTTTTTCAACCTTTTTTGAGCCGCGGCACACTTTTTACATTTGCAAAATCCTGGGGCACACCACCAACCAAAATGACACAAAATGACACTCTGACACAGTCATACATATAGTTAATATGTTTTTAGATGTATTTATACAATCAGTGTGAAACCTGGGCCTTTTCCGATGAACACAACATAGATATCCTGGCAGGAATGGCAGAAAGACACAAACGCTCTCTCTCTCTCTCTCTCTCTCTCTCTCTCTCTCTCCTCCCTCCCTCCCTCCCTCCCTCCTCCCCTCCCTCCCTCCCTCCCTCCCTCCCTCCCTCTCTCTCTCTCTCTCTATATATATATATATACAGTATATATATACAGTATAGTAATGTTCATTTGTGGAATTAACATAACTCAAAAACCATTGGACAAATTGCTGCCAAATTTGGCCACAAAACATACTAATACTAACCCAAGGAGAGACCATCAGTCAAAAAACTGATTTTGTCATTTGGGAGTTGTAGTTGCTGGAAGTTATAGTTCACCCGCAATCAAAGAGCAGTCTGAACTCCACCAATGATGGAATGGAATCAAACTTCCCACTCGGAACTCCCATAACCAAGAGAAAATACTATAAGAGTTTGCTGGGCATTGACCTTGAGTTTTGGAGTTGTAGTTCACCTATATCCAGAGAGCACTGTGGAGTCAAACAATGTTGCATCAGGACCAAACTTGGCATGAATACTCAATATGCCCAAATGTGAACACAGATGGAGTTTGGGGAAAATAGAACTTCACAATTGGGAGTTACAGTTTCTGGGATTTATAGTTAACACAAAGAGCATCCTGAAATCCAGCAACAATGGAATTGAACCAAACTTGGCACACTGAACTCTCATGAGAAATAAATAAAATCATATGATAGATTTTCTTTCTTTCTTTTTTACTTGGAAAAGGCTTACTTTGTTGGTAAGATAAACCACTGTCCTGGTCAAGCAAGTATGAAAGCAGCATTATATTCATTCTACTTTGAAAAAAATCAGCCAGCTGTGCCTGTATCTTGGGAAGTCGGATTTGGCCACGGTGGTCCATGCTCTGGTTACATCCCATATAGACTACTGCAACGCTCTCTACGTGAGGTTGCCTATGAAGACTGCCTGGAAGCTGCAATTAGTCCAGCGCGCAGCAGCCAGACTACTAAGCGGTGTACAAGGGAGCGCATAACTCCCCTGTTGCGCCAGCTCCACTGGCTGCCAATTAGCTTCCGAGCACAATCCAAAGTGCTGGTGTTGACCTACAAAACCCTATACGGTTCCGACCCAGTTTATACGTCCGAACGTATTCTCCCCTATGAACCGTCAAGAGTGCTAAGATCGTCTGGAGAGGCCCTGCTCTCGGTCCCACCACCTTCGTAGGCGCGTCTGGTGGGAATGAGGGACAGGGCCTTTTCTGTGGTGGCCCCCCGGCTGTGGAAGTCCCTCCCAAATGAAATCAGATCCGCCCCCTCCCTCGTGACTTTTAGGAAGGAGGTGAAAACGTGGCTGTGTAATGAGGCCTTCGCAGAATGAAGGAGATCACGAAGCGACTAAAGTCGCTAACCACTTGATACGGACCGAATATACGGACTGAGTCGGACTTGATTTTGCTTTGGCGAAAAGCTTTTTAAATGTATTTATTGTATCTGTATTTGATAATTTTATTGTAAATTTATGATGTTTTTAGATTTTAAATGTTAGCATTGAATACTTGCTGTTTGCCGGTCTGAGTGCCTCTTCGGAGGTGAGAAGGCCGGGGTAGAAAAGCTTTAAATAAATAAATACTAAATATTTCTCCTTTCTCTTCCTTCCATCGCAGAATGCAAACAGTGAAAGGCACTTGCTTTATGACTTCCCTTGGACGAATGTTGGGAAACTCGTGTTTGTGGTGAGTAGGAAGCTCTTGAGAACGGTCCTTCGGCAGGACCCCTTCCTTGCAGTCTGGCCAGAAAACCTTATTGTCGTGAATAAGAAAAACAGCAACAGTTGAATATTTCTGAACAGTGCAGAATGTCCTCATTCCACTCAAGGTTGAAGAAAGTCGAGTTACACATATCATCTCATAAGAAACAACATTCCCTTTGAGCTTTTCCTGACTTGTCTAAATAGGAGGTTGGATGGCCATCTGTCAGGGGTGCTTTGATTCTGTTTTGCCGCATGCCAGAATGAGGTTGGACTAGATCAGGGCTGTCCAACAGCCGGCCCGCGGGCCAGATCCGGCCCCCCAGCCTGTTGGACACGGCCTCCGCTACCCCCGCCACCCCCAGCAAGATTTTTTTCAAAAAAAAATTCAAATTTTTTTTGAAAAAAAATGGCGGCCTTGAGGGGGAGGAGGAGGAGGCGGGACAGGGAGGAGGAGAGAGCTGGCTCCTCCTCCCTGCCTGTATCGCCCCTCCGTCCCCTCTCGGCGGCGCCGATGCGATGCAGTTGCATTGGCGCCGCCGAGAGAGGAGAAAGGGGCGGTACAGGGAGGAGGAGCCAGCTCTCTTCCTCCTCCCTACACCGCCCCTTCTCTCTCTCGGCGGCGCTAATGCAAACTGCATCGCATCGGCGCCACCGAGAGGAACGGAGGGGGCGATACAGGCAGGGAGGAGCAGCTAGCTCTCTTCCTCCTGCCTGTATCGCCCCTTCTCCCTCTCTCGGCGCCGTTGCGAGGCAGTTTGCAGCGGCGCCGCTGAGAGGGAGACGGAGGCGATACAGGCAGGAGGAAGAGAGCTGGCCCCCTCCTCCCTGTACCTCCGCCTTGTCCCTCTCTCGGTGGCGCCAATGCCTTGGAAGGGAGAAGGGATGCCCCGTGGCTCCTCCCTCCCTTCCAAGGCACCCTGGCAGCAGCTAAAGGCGGTGATTTCGCCGCCTTCAGCTGCTGCCAGGGTGCCTTGAAGGGAGGGAGGAGCCACGGGGCATCCCTCTCCCCTTCCAACGCCTCCCGCTTGGGACGCCGCCGGGAGAAAAAGAAGGACGGAGGGGCCTGGCAGGGAAGAGGCAGCGATCCGCTGCCGTCTCCCTGCCAGGACGCTCCCTCCCTCCCTCCTTTCACCCTGGAAGCGGCGTTCCGTTTGGGACGCTGCCTCCGGGAGGAAATGAAGGACGGAGGGTCCTGGCAGGGAAGAGGCAGCGATCCGCTGCCGTCTCCCTGCCAGGACGCCTCCCTCCCTCCTTTCAACCTGGTAGCTGCGTTCCGTATGGGACGCCGCCTCCGGGAAGAAAGGAAGGACGGAGGGCCTGGCAGGGAAGAGGCAGCGTTCGCTGCCTTCTCCCTGCCAGGATGCCTTCCTCCCTCCCTCCTTTCCCCTGACCAGAGGAAGGCGAGATCTGGGCGACAGCTCTCGCAGGCTTGGATGGCTCGTGGGGAAGCGGCGCCTGGTTCTCGCTTCCCCACAAGCCATACAGGCCTGCAAGAGAGCTGTCGACCGTCTCACGCCTCCATCGGACCAGAGGGAGGCGAGATCCGGGCGAAACCCCTCCGGCAAGCGTGGATGGCTCGCGGGGGAAGCGAGAACCCAGCTGGCGGGGGAGTTTTCGCCTGGATCGCTCCCCTGGTGACGCCTTCAGCTGCTGCCGGGCGTGGCTGGGGCGTGGCGGGGCGGGCCGAGCGGCCCCCAGGTCATCAGTGACCAAACATCCGGCCCCCGGTCCGGAAGATGTTGGACAGCACTGGACTAGATTGTTGACACAGGGTTTAGGTAAACACACAAAACACCCGTGCCAGGTAGGTACATGAATCAGTCCTCTCACGTCCTCCTCTAGCTATGCTTGGGACAAAATTTCTCAAGGGAAACTGTTAGGATTCGATCCAAAACACTACAGAGTCCTTATCACATGTTGCAGAGATTTATAGTGTGACCCAGGGTGGGCAATTATTTTTTCCAA
The DNA here is from genome assembly GCA_030556195.1 of Anolis apletophallus. NCBI lineage: Eukaryota > Metazoa > Chordata > Lepidosauria > Squamata > Anolidae > Anolis > Anolis apletophallus. The sequence continues at coordinate 9,730,452 of JARBWK010000021.1, forward strand.
GGGGCCACACGAGAGCCAAAAAATATTATGGAGGACCGCACCTAAAGGCTGAACTACATTCTAATCTACATTATTTATTTATTTACTATATTTACTATACATTACACATCATTAATATTAACATATTAATATATCAAGAAATATTCATATATTATTAGTATCAATATCATAATTATATTATAGTATATCTATATAGACATTATAATATATTGAAATTATAATATAACATTATATTATATTATTTATTATATTATTATATTATTATAATAAAATTATTATTATAAAATAATAATAAAAACTACTAAAATAAAATGAAATGAAATTCAAGAAGACAAGGTGCGAACCAAGATGGAGACTGACATCCTCAAGAGAGGAAGGATCCCAAGATGAAATGGCCCAATGGACCCAGCTCAGAGGATGACAAAGCGGACCCAGCCGCCACCACAGCAGAGCAAAGCAGCAGACGATCGGAGGCTGCAGGCCTCCGCCCACTCTCGCCCCCAGCCGTTCTCCAGCTGATAGCCCTGCCATGGAGTGCCTGCCATCCCCGCTTTGGAGTGCCTACCATCCCATGAGGCGATCCGGGCCTGCAGCGGGAGCAGTCGGCGAGCTGCGGCGGGTGATCGCCCTGGCGAACTGGAAGACGATCAAGTCTTCCGCGTCGCCAGGGTGATCAGCCGCCGCAGGTCGCCGACTGCTCTCGTTGCAGGCCCGGATCGCCTCCCGGGATGGCAGGCACTCCAAAGCCGCCGCTCCTCCGATTGTTCTCCAGGACGGCGGGCTGTCTGCCGATGCAGGCCCCACAGCCCGCAATGGGATGGCAGCAGCAGCACCCCTTCCTCTTGGCCCCGCCCCCGACGCCCTTCTCCCCGGGCCAGACAGAATCGGCTGCCGGGCTGCATCTGACCCGCGGGCCGTAGGTTGCCCAGGTCTGTTTTGGTCCAACCCGCTGTTGACTGGAGGATATCCACCTAAAACATCAGTAAGAAGATATCCAGGCTATTTTTGGAGATGTCCAGAGAAGGAGACCCCACCACTTCTCTCAGAGACTGGATTCATTGCTGAACTGGTCTCACTATCGAGAAGTTACTTTTGATGTTCAGTCCTGTTCTACCTGCCTGTAGCCTAAAATCAAGAGAAGGTTAAGAGGGGAGCCCCTTGTAAGCTGCATAAATAGGAGGTTGGATGGCCATCTGTCAGGGGTGCTTTGATTGCGTTTTGCCGCATGGCAGAATGGGGTTGGACTGGATTGTTGACACAGGGTTCAGATAAACACACAAAACACCTGTGCCAGGTAGGTACATGAATCAGTCCTCTCCCGTCCTCCTCTAGCTATGCTTGGGACAAAATTTCTCAAGGGAAACCGTTAGGATTCGATCCAAAACACTACAGAGTCCTTATCACATGTTGCAGAGATTTATAGTGTGGCCTCTGACCTTGTTTTTTCGCTCACGGCTTTAAGAAACACACTTGAGCTCTGGCTTTCATCCAAACTCCACATTCGTCAGTCGTTGCTCTATATTTACAGGTCTGCTATCAGTATATACATAGATATACAACCATTGCAAGACTGACCATAGCAAGACACACACATGTCTGTCAGTTTCTTATATATGCAAAGTGGCCACAGGAAATGATGCAATTCTTGTCCTGACTTTCACATGGCCATGACTCAGCTGTCCCTCTAGGTCAGTCTTTCTCAACCAGTGTGCCATGGCACACTAGTGTGCCGTGACGGACCTCCTGCTGTGCCGCGAGAAAAGCTCTCTGCCCCCTTCCTCCCCCTCCTGCCGAACTCCTGCTGCTTGGGGAGGAGGAGGAAGGGCCAGGCAGTGGCGAAGAAAAAGAAGAAGGGACCGGGCGCCGCCTCCTTCGGGCCGTTTCCCCAGCCAGCCTCCAATCCGCCATGACTCCCACCATAACTCCGCCCCTCGCTCGCTGAAGCCGCGTGAGAAGCCCGCCCACTGAAGCCCGTCCACCGCTCATGCTCCTCCTCTGTAGGAGAGCTGAAGCTGGGGGGGGCGGGGCATGGCGCGCCCTGGCTCTGCCCCTCCCCTGGCGGCACTCCCAGCAGCTGCTCCAGCCTTGAGGGGACAGTGCGAAGCCAGCATTGTGCTGGCTCTGGCACCGCTGGCTTGGCACTGCCCCCTCAAGGCTGGAGCAGCTGTTGGGAGAGGTGAAGCCGGGGGTAGGGGCGGGGCATAGCGCAGCCTGGCTCCGCCCCTCCCTGGCTTTGCCACCAACCCCAGCCATTCTTTACTGTGTTAGAGTGTCATTTTGTGTCATTTTGGTTGGTGGTGTGCCCCAGATTTTAATGTTAAAAGTGTGCCGCGGCTCAAAAGGTTGGGAAACACTGCTCTAGGTCAGTGTTTTTCAACCTTTTTTTGAGCCACGCACACATTTTACATTTACAAAATCCTGGGGCACACCACCAACCAAAAATGACACAGTAATACATATAGTTAATATGTTTTTAAATGTATTTATACACTCAGTGTGAAACCTGGGCCTGTTTCAATATATGACTTCCTCTCACATATTTATACATGGCTATCATGTCTTCTCTCAGCCTTCTCTTCAGGCTAAACATGCCCAGTCTTCAAGCCGCTCCTCATAGAGCTTGTTCTCCAGACCTTGTGAAATTTCACCCTGAGTGAAACTTGCTTCCAATTAACTATGGATGTCATGAAGCTGTTATAAACAGTTCCTTGGGGGGTGAGGCAACTCTCAAAAAATCCAGTAGAATAGTAAACAAAATAATAAACATTTCCAATCGGAGAGGCTCAATTTGTTTCTTGGAAACCTGTGAGGGGGCTGCTAGGAGGGAGGAGAGTGCCAATTTCCCACGGCACACCTGATGATCGCTCACGCCACACTAGTGTGCCACGGCCCACTGGTTGGGAAACACTGCTCTAGGTCAGTGGTTCTCAACCTGTGGGTCCTGAGGTGTTTTGACCTACAATTCCCAGTTAGTTTAATAGCTGTTAAGGATTTTTTGGAAGTTGAAGGCCAAGACGTCTGGGGACCCACAGGTTGAGAACCACTGCTCTAGGTCCACATCTCTACTCTCCTAACCCTTTCACTGGAGTATGCTGTGACCACATGTCCATTAGAACTGTATTTTTAGCACTTCGGAATGGCATGCAACACAAAATTTTCTAGCTGAGAAGGATGGGCCTTGGAATCTCTTCCATCTCCGGGAGTCTGTAGTTATGACTTTACACTATAAGGAAGATTCTCTTGGCGGAGTATTTATTTATTTATTTATTTACCTCATTTATAACATTATAACCATTTGGACTCCCAGCTGACCATGGAGGCCCAGGTCTCTGCGGTCAGCAAGATCGCTTTTTTTCATCTGCGACAGGCAAGGAGGCTGGCCCCCTATCTCTCCCGGAACGATCTGGCCACGGTGATCCAAGCCACAGTCATCTCAAGGCTGGATTACTGCACGCTCACGTTGGCCTTCCTCTGTCGGTGACCCGAAGCTCAGGCTAGTGCAGAACACTGCCGCCCGGCTCCCTGTCTGGCACGCCAGCTGGCGCCCACATAACACCTGTTTTGCAGGATCTGCACTGGCTGCCAATTGAGCACCGGATCACCTTCAAAGTGTTGGTCCTCACCTTTAAGGCCTTACACGGCCTGGGGCCAGCGTATTTGAGGGACCGTCTCACCCATATTGCCCTCCGAGATCACTTCGGTCTGAGGACTCCAATCTCCTGGAGATACCTTTCAGCTAAACTCGCAAGGCTGACTGCTACCCGCCGGAGGGCGTTCTCTGTCATAGCACCTACGCTGTGGAACGCCTCCCGGCCGGAACTCGGCTATGAAGGACTTGCTCCCGTTTAGACGGGCCTGTAAAACATACCTGTTTAAGCAGGCCTTTGGTGAGTAAGTCCTGCCCATGCCCCGCCATCTATTCGCTCTTCTGAGGATGATGTGCTGTTCATTGTGTTAACTGTGTTATTAATTACTGTACTGCTGTTGTTTTTAATTGTTTTTAACTGCTTATTGCCTGTATTTTACTGTGCCCTTCGGCTCCTGTAAGCCGCCGCGAGCCTCAGGGAGTCGGCGGCATAGAAGCCCGAATAATAAATAAAATAAATAAAATAAATAACCTACCCATATCAGCCCGAAGGCGGCTCAGGACGGTGAACAATTGGCACATTCCGATGCCATTTAAAAACATACATCAATATGATAAAACACTGGGAATGTGGCACAGCTGGCTGGGAGTCAGCTGCATAAGATCTCTACTGACCAGAAGGTCATGAGTTCGAGGCCTGCCCAGGTCAGGGTGAGCGCTCAACCATTGTGTAGGTCGTTGTCGACCTTTGCAACCCGAAAGACATTTGCATCTGTCAAGTAGGAAATTTAGGTACCACGTTGTGGGGAGGCTAATTTATCAGTTTTACCAGGTCATAAATCTTCAGGAAGTGTGCAAAGGAGTGAAGGGGTGCGACAGCTCCCCCTGGTGGCCAGAAGCTGAAATGTTAAATTGCCTCTGAGTGTCTGTCTAGACATGTTTGTATGTCAAAGGGTATTGAATGTTTGCCTGTATATGAATGAGGAGGAGGCAGGGTGTTGGGGCCGGGGGGGGGGGGGGGGTGACAAAGGATGCTGTCCGGTTTCCTCATGCTGTCCTTCTCTTTTCAGGGCAAGCGGTTTGAGATCCTTCCGGATGGCCTCCCCTCGGCCCGCAAGCTTACCTACTACACGGGGTGCCCCATGCGCTCCCGCCACCTCCTGCAGCTCCTGAGCAGCAGCCACCGCCTCTACATGAACCTGCAGCCGGTCCTGCGCCAGATCCGGAAATTGGAGGAGAACGAAGGTAATGGCAGCCTCCTTTCCCTTGAAGTGGAAGGCATGCTTGTCAAACTTGCAGATGGCACCAAATTGGGAAGGATAGCTAATAGGCCGGTTGAGCCAACAAAAAAATGGTTCAAAACTCGATCTCGATAGTAATAGTAATAATAATAATAATTATTATTATTATTTATTTATACCCCGCCACCATCTCCCCAAGTGGACTCAGGGCGGCTTACATGAGGCCAAGCCCAATGACACATAATAAACAACAAACAGCAAATAATACAACAATACAATCAATATACTTACACATAACCAATAACAGACAGTTTAAAACCATTCTGGCCGGGCCAAATGTCAAATATTTAAAAAAATTAAAATGAATAATACTGGATGCGAACAGAGGTAGAATGTATGTAACAGGAAGGTTTAAAGATTTAAATTAATAATAATAATACACTTTATTTATATTCCGCCCTTCTCACCCCGAAGGGGAATCAGGGCGGATTACAGTACACATACAAGCAGACAATCCCTGCCGTTTTTGTCTTTGACATACAGCACATACAACATATACAGTAGGAGGATCTTCCAGTTGAGCCACAGTTCTTTTCCTGGTTCTTTCCAGTCGTGTCACCGGGTGCTGTTGCTCCATTGCGCCACAGGGGGTGCTGTTGCTTCATCCTCCTATGTTGAAGAGTTTGCCAGCCCGTTAGGCAATCAGTCTTCCATTCGGGGCATGGGACAGAGACGGTTCTGGTCTCCATCACAGACCAGCTACGGTGCCAGCTCAACCAGGGCGGATCGGTGCTGCTTGTGTTATTGGACCTCACAGCAGCGTTTGATACAGTCGATTATTTACATCCAGCCGGGAGTGGCAACGGATAAATTTGAATAAATAAATAAATAAATAAATAAATAAATTGGCGTTATAAAAGTCCTCAAGAATATTCACAAACGCTGTAATTCCAAATAATATTATTCAAGTTTATAACAATTCTTAGTAATCACAGTGTAACATATACACAGCTATATAGCTTATTCCACTCTACCGTATCCGGGGCGCAGCCAGGACGACGCATTAGTCCATTCCCCAATTTAGAAAATCAGGGTGTGAGTCCCGGATCAAAATAAAGTTCCAAATGGAAATAAACGGTTAGAGGGCTGGCATTGAGCCAAGGTACTCCAGTACCATAGGACGATTACGAACCGGAGCCGGTCATTAAGGCTCCTGGTGATTCGGTGGGGCAAAGCCGACGGAAGGTCATAGAAAACACATCGGGGCCACAGATTCCGTTTCGATAATTCTTTGTCAAGGCTAGATGTCCATATTAAGGTTCATGTCCTGAAACTATTACATATACATATAAAGAATGGTGCAGTAGCAAATTGAAACATAACCCACATTTAAACAATATTTAGAAGCGAAGTCGCCATTAACAGCATACCATAGTATAGGAGATCCAAGCACAACCTCGTCTCGATCCGTCGAGGTGACCATAAAGGTAAATTTTACCAGTGAGCGTACCTATTTAAATTAAATTAAGAAGGAGTGTAGGCTGACCGGCTCATTGAGGCCAAAAGGTAATTCGCATTTAATTTTAACTGTCCATAATACTTCAAGCCGACGGAGCACCTGGGAAAGGTTTCCATGTGGAGGAACGGAAGGCTTTTCCAGCACCATGAGTTTTAAAGACGCAGGGGAATGTTGTTTTTCCATGCAATGTTGATAAAAGGGGATTTCTGTACTTTTATTATTTATCCTGCTCCGATGTTCGATAAATCTTTGTTTTAATTTTCTAATTGACATACCTACGTAGGTTTTTGGGCAGCTGCACGTGATGGCATAAATTATCCTGGAGGATGCGCAGGTTGCGAATGATTTTACAGGAAAATTATGATTTTTGGCTGGACTGAAAATACATTTGTCAGTACATATGTTAGAGCAAACAGAGGAATTTCCACATTGGAGACTCATAACTGAGAAGTGTTCTCGTGACCTTATGACCCTTATAGTTCAGAGGTCGGCACGCGAGGCCCAAGAACTTAAAATTGAAATTAGCAATATCAGACAATCCCTCCAAGAACCACTCCCCACAGTGGACTTGGAAAGAAGAATAAAAGTGTGCCAGAATCTATACAAGGACTTAAGAAATATGAAAATTGATAAGATACGTAGAGACGAAAAAGACAAGAGAGAGGGAAGAATTCCCAAACCCCCCAGATATGGCCAACCATATAAAAGACTGACTTTTTCTCAAGAATCGGATGATTCCTCGGGAGGAAATCGCTCCACAGATACGGAAGGCGCGGCTAAGTCCCAGCCATATAATCTCCGTAATCAAGGGAAGAAACAATACTACAAAAAGAAAAATTTTCAGAAGGCCAACCCTCCCCCAAATCAAACATAGTTGTTAATCTCTCTAAATATCAATTATCTCCCAAGGAAACAGCATTATTAAACAAAGGCTTTTCATTTGTCTCTACTCCTATCAACTACGAATTGGATATCCGTAAAGACCTCGCAACCCTCTTTAGGTCTATTAGATTAAAGGAACACTTCTCATCGAACCCTACCACTGAAGATACACTGTGATTACTAAGAATTGTTATAAACTTGAATAATATTATTTGGAATTACAGCGTTTGTGAATATTCTTTAGGTTACTCTAACCCTGACTTGTGTATAGGTTATAAAAGTCCTCCCCCGCAAAGTGGTCCCTAATTTCTCTAGTCACCACTAGGCTTGTTTTCGACTACTTAGGTAAACAGAAGGCAGCCCGGGGTCTCGAACCTGTAACGTTCAGTCGATAAGATCTTTTAGCTGTTGTTACTGTGCCAAACCTCCAGTAATAATAATAATAATAATAATAATAATAATGTGGGGCGGATAACCCAACAGGAAGTTAAAGTGCTTCTGAGGATATTTTCAAGGATTGTAGGGGCGCTGGTGATTTGAATTTTTAATGATTTCCGAACTTTCTGGGAAAATGCTTCAAAATTACCGAAATTTCAAAATGCTTGAAAATCATTCGTCCTCCCACCCCAACCCCAACCCTGGGCGTCAGCAAGGAAAGCCGTTAAACAGCTGCTTTGGATGCGGCTTTCCTTCCCCCCCCCCCGGGGGCCGTTCAGTTCGGAGGAAAGCCATGGCTTGGATACTCATGCCTTCGCCCGGATCTGAACGGGTCCCATTTTAAAGCCGACCCAGTTCTCAGGTGGACGGAAGAAATACCCAAGTGAGGGAAGCCAGGAAGGGGAAACCCTTTCAAAATGGCGGCGGTAACTTCGAATTTGGTAATTTACTTCGGGTTGCTTAAAGCGCTTCATAAATGCTTCAAAAGTAATTTAGAATCGAATTTAATGCCAATTTGATCAAGATACGAAAAACCTAATCAGGTCTAATAGCTCAGTGTTTCCCAACCTTTTGAGCCATGGCACACTTTTTACATTTGCAAAATCCTGGGGCACACCACCAACCAAAATGACCCAAAACGACACTCTAAAACAGTAATACACATAGTTAATATGCTTTTAAATGTATTTATACACTCGGTGTGAAACCTGGGCCTTTTTCGATGAACACAACATAGGTATCCTGGCAGAAAGATACAAACTTCCCACACAGAACTCCCCATAACCAGAGAAAATGCTATAAGAGTTTGGTGGGCATTGACCTTGGGTTTGGGAGTTGTAGTTCACCTATATCCAGAGAGCACTGTGGACTCAAACAATGTTGGATCAGGACCAAACTTGGCATGAATACTCAATATGCCCAAATGTGAACACTTGTGGAGTTTGGGGAAAATAGACCTTGACATTTGGGAGTTACAGTTTATGGGATTTATAGTTAACACACAATCAAAGAGCATCCTGAACTCTTGCAACAATGGAATTGAACCAAACTTGGCCTCTTGAACTTGAAAGACCAGCAGTCTCCCTCTCACTTAGTTTGCCCCCCCTCCCCGCCAGGCTTGAATTGGGGTCATGGGGAGCTGGAGCTCACTCACCACCTGCGCGCTCCTCGGGGTCAGCGAAGCAGCCCGGGTGGGCATCTCGGGGCTGACGAAGCAGGCAGGAAGGAAGGCGGCGGCAGGCAGGGAGTCGGAGGGTGTCCGAGAGCGGTTTCGCGCGCACCAGGGAGGAGGGGGAAGAGGGCGGAGAGGGGCCGGTGCTGGACTGAACCATTCGGCATTAGGCCCGGGGGAGGCAAGGAGGTCTCTACTTGGGGAAAGGGAGGCGGGCCTTCCCAATGCATGGAGACAAACGGTGGGGAGGGTTGTCTGTAATTTTGTGCCTTTATCGAGGTAGGTTTCTTAGGTTTTTATACTTCAACACACTAGACTCCACCCCCTCCCCCTCCTGGAGGTTCCAATTTTCCCACGGCACACCTGATGATCGCTCACGGCACACTAGTGTGCCCCGGCACACTGGTTGGGAACACTGTAATAGCTAATACTCCTTAGGACAGGTTGGGATCTAAAATGACTTAAACATGCCTGATCTAGACACTAGACTCCTCTAGAAGCAGCATAGAAGCCTCTTCCATGCTTGGCTTTTCCTTCCAGAGAAGAAGCAGTACCGGGAATCCTACATCAGTGATGCTCTGGACCTGGACATGGACCAGCTGGAGAAGCGCTCCAGGGCCAGCGGGAGCAGCTCAGGGGCGCCCAGCACAAGCGCCTCTCCGCCGGCTCCACCACCAGCCACAGCAGCTCCCACACCTCCGGCCGAGGCCGACCCAAGCCACGCGACCGGGGAGCCGAGGGCTACTCCTCTGGTGGCTGCCGTCCACAAAAAGCTGAGGGCTTGCAGCTCCATGACCAGCCATGGAAGCTCACACACCTCTGGCGTGGAAAGCGGGGGAGAAGGAGCGGCTGGAAAGACCTCTCAGGAGGACGGTAAGCATGGACCAGGCCGAGCTTTAGTACCGCATCCTATTCAGAAAGGCCCACATATTTATTTATTTATTTACAGTATTTATATTTCACCCTTCTCAACCCGCAGGGGACTCAGGGCGGATTACAATGTACACATACATGGCAAACATTCCATGCCATAGACACACAACACATATAGACAGACAGTCAGAGGCTATTTAACTTTTTTCTGGCCACCAGGGGAGCTGTCGCTTCACCGTCCATCTGCGACACTGATGAAGTACTTTCCGCATTTCCCGCATTCTTTTTGCTGGAGATTTGCTCGTAAATTTGTTAAATTAGCTTCCCCACACATAGATGGTACCCAAATTTCCTACTTGACAGATGCAACTGTCTTTCGGGTTGCAAAGGTCAACAACAAGCTACACACAGTTGGCTGGAAGCTCACTCCAACTCAGGCTGGCTTCGAACTCATGACCTTTCGGTCAGTAGTGCTTTTAATGCAGTTGACACCCAGCCAGCTGCGCCACAGTCCTGGTGCATAATACTAAGGTCTGGAACAGGGGTGGTCAGCCTACGGCCCGCGGGCTGGATGTGGCCCGGCAGCCAATTCTGTCTGGCCCGGGGAGAAGGGCGTCAGGGGCCCTGCATGCTTTTTGCTGGAGATTTTTTATGGCCTCGTAAATTTGTTAAGTCAGCCTCCCCACACATAGGTGGTACCTAAATTTCCTACTTGACAGATGCAACTGTCTTCGGGTTGCAAAGGTCGACAACAAGCTACACAATTGGTCGTAGGCTCACTCCAACCCAGGCTGGCTTCGAACTCATGACCTTTTCGGTCAGTAGTGATCTTAATGCAGCTGACACCCACCCAGCTGCGCCACAGTCCCAGATTCCATAGGATGCAACTATTATTTATTTATTTGCAATGCTTCTACCCCGCCCTTCTCACACACCCGAGGGGACCCGACTCAGGGCGGCCAATTAACTATAGCAATTAAAATGGGATCTTAGTGTAATTATTATTATCTACATAGGAGCCACGGTGGCACAGTGGATTAAATCCTTGTGCCCGCTGACCTGCTGACCTGAAGGTTGGGTTGCTGGCCTGAAAGTTGTTGGTTCGAATCCGTGAGATGGGGTGAGCTCCCACCTCTCAGCTCTAGCTTGCGGGGACATGAGAGAAGCCTCCCAACAGGATTGTAACACATCCGGACATCCCCTGGGCAACATCTCTGTAGACAGCCAATTCTCTCACACCAGAAGCAACTTGCAGTATGGTCTCAAGTCACTTGAGATGTAAAAAAAAAATGTATTATCCACCTCTCTTTGTTAAAACACTTCTTGAAACATTATGTAAACTACATATTAAAATGTATTTCTATGAAATACATAAAATACACAGAACAAAGATTTTAAAAGCAGTAAACACAGGGCATGAGTTTAACATAAATGGCAGAATGGGATAAGACCGGATAGCCCTGGGGTCTCTTCCAGCGTTAGGATTCTATGGGGCTTGTGCTCTTTTTTTCCTTTGGTTCATTAGGGCAGTGTATCCCAACCGCTATGACACGGCACATTAGTGTGCCGTGACGGACCTCCTGCTGTGCCGCGAGAAAAGCTCTCTGCCCCCCTTCCTTCCCCTCCTCTTGCCAAACTCACTTGCTGCTTGGCAGGGGAGGAGGAGGAAGGGCTGGGCGGCGGCGAAGAAAAAAAGAAGGGCCGGGCGCTGCCTCCTTCGGCCGTTTCCCCAGCCAGCCCCAATCCGCCATGACTCTCGCCCCCGCTGCTGAAGTCGTGGCGGAGGGAGAGCCCCGCCACTGAAGTCCGTCCACCACTCATGCTCCCTCGTCCTCCGCGCGGCTTCAGCGAGCGTGGACGGGAGTCATGGCAGAGAGCGGCACCGGGGACAGGGGCCATGACTCCCGCCCCTCGCTCGCACTGCCCCCTCACGGCTGGAACAGCTGTGGGAGAGCTGAAGCCGGGGGGAAGGGGCGGGAAATGGCGTGGCCTGGCTCCGCCCCTACCCCCGGCTTCAGCTCTCCCAGCTTCTCACCAGCCTTGAGGGGACAGTGCCAAGCCAGCATTGTGCTGGCTCTGCCACCGCTGGCTTGGCACTGCCCCTCAAGGCTGAAGAAGCTGTGGGAGAGCTGAAGCCAGGGAGGGGGCGGGCATGGCACAGCCTGGCCGCCACCTTACCCGGTTTCCGCTCCCACAGCTTCTCCAACCTTGATGGGACAGTGCCAAGCCAGCATTGTGCTGGCTCTGCCACCGCTGGCTTGGCACTGCCCCTCAAGGCTGAGAAGCTGTGGAGAGCTGGCCAGGGGAGGGGGCGGCATGGCACAGCCTGGCTTCGCCACCTTACCCCGGTTTCCGCTCTCCCACTTCTCCAGCCTGAGGAGAGGGTGCCAAGGCAGCATTGTGCTGGCTCTGCCACCGCTGGCTTGGCACTGCCCCCCTGAAGGCTGGAGAAGGGAGAACACGTTGTCCGCCGAGAGGAGGTAGGGCTGGCTGTGGGCGTGGCTTGCCCCTTGCCCTGCCAGGCGGGACTCTTCTGCCTTCCTGGCACACTGGCCAGGCACGGACGGACGGACAGACACAGGGACGGAGGACACCCGTCTGCCCGCTCGCTTCGCCTCAGCTCTCCTGTCCCGGCCCCTGGCTCTCGGCTGCCGGGACACTCCTCCTTTCCGCCTGGCCATGGGAAGCCTGCTGGAGCCTCCTGGTGGCCTTGGCCTTCCCCGGCGGGTGAGGAGGGGCCCCGGCCCTTTTTGGGGCGGGGCGTGCGGTAGAGTTTGGCTTAAAGGGGACGTAATTCCAAAGTGTGGCCTAGGGCGCAAAAAGGTGTTAATCCGGGCCTGGACTCAGGGTGCATTACAGAACACATATGTGGCAAACATGCAAATCCATTATACAATTAACAAGGACAGACAACATATAAACAGAGGTTAAGGCTTTCCCCCATATTTCCCATTTCCAGCATTTGGAGGCGGAGGTGTTGCTTCATCTTCCATGCCAAGGAGCTTTGTCGTCCTCCTTAGATGCCCTCGATTGAATCACCACATGTCCTTATGGGCGCCTTTTATTACCTCCCCACTAAAAGTGATACCTATTTATCTACTCACATTTCTGTTTTTGATCTGCTAGGTGGGCAGGGGAGCTGGGGCCTACGGCGGGTGCTCACCCTGACCTGGGCTTGAACTGCCAACCCACTGTGCTAAGCCCAACCCTTAAATCAGTGTTTCTCAACCTTCCTAATGCTGCGACCCCTTAATACAGTTCCTCATGTTGTGGTAACCCCTAACCATAACATTATTTTCATTGCTACTTCATAACTGTATTTGTATGTGTGTGTGTGGGGGGGGGGTTGATTTTGTCATTTGGAAGTTGTAGTTGCTGGGATTTATAGTTCACCTACAACAAAGAGCATTCTGAACTCGCCAACAATGGAACTGAAACAAACTTGGCACTCAAAATTCCCATGACCAACAGCAAATACTGAAAGGGTTTGGTGGGCATTGACCTTGAGTTTGGGAGTTGTAGCTCACCTACATCCAGAGAGCACTATAAACTCAACAAGGATGGATCTGAACCACACTTGACACGAATCCTCAATATACCCAAATGTGAACACTGGTGGAGTTTGGGGAAAATAGATCTTGACATTTGGGAGTTGTAGTTCACCTACAATCAAAGAGCCCCTTGCACCCCACCAATGATAGAATTGGGTCAAACTTCCTATACAGAACCCTCATGCCTTGAAGGGACTAGCTGGTGTGAGCCTCCATCCCACCTCTCACACTCTCCCTCACCCACACATGTGCAGCATGCTGCCATGCGCCAAGCACGCTTGCTCTCCCCTCCCTGCTTAGAGTCTCAGAAACAGCCCTCCCATTGGCTGGGAGGCCTGCCAATCACAGCAGAGGAGAGCTTTAGGTGGGAGAATTAGCAATCTGTTTCCAAAAAGAAAGAGAAGGACAAGCGGACAGATCTTCAACCTTCTCTGCCAAAGGGCTTCCTATGACCGTCAGAAATATATGTTTTTGATGGCCTTTGGCGACCCCTCTGAAACCCTCTCACGACCCCCCTGGGGGTCCCGACCCCCAGGTTGAGAAACACTGCCTTAAATGTTCTTAAAGTCGAAATGACAACAACCAGAATAGTGCTTCCCATTTTGGTGTGAAGAGGGTCGGGCTGGAGTTTGAGAAGCAGTGCAGAGATTGTAAATTAATTTGTCTGAACGTATCTGCCTCTACGTCCCACCTTGTAACCTAAGATCATCCGGGGAGGCCCTGCTCTCGCTCCCGCCAACTTCGCAAACTCGGCTGGTGGGGACAAGGGACAGGGCCTTCTCGGCGGTGGCCCCCCGCCTGTCATACGCGCTTCCAAATGAGATACGATCGGCCCCATCCCTCCTAGCTTTCAGGAAGAAAGTAAAATCGTGGTAGTGGGAGCAGGTTTTCGGTCAGCAGACATAAAGCAGCACTTTGGTTGAAATGGACTGGAAAGATTATTTACATGAGGATACGGTCTTACTAGTAATTAAGGTTTTATACTGTTTAATTAATGGCGTATGTATTTATGTATTTTATGAATTTTAATGGTTATGTTTAATGGTTATTGTATTAATTGTACATGTAACGGCATCAAATTGCTGCCTATGAAAGCCGTCCTCCTTTTCGGGATAGAGAAGAGACGGGTTATCAATACCAGAAATAAATAATAAAAATAAATGATAATTTTTTTTCATCTGTAGGACAAGAAGGAAATCGATGCTTCCTTAACACTTGGGTTGACCACACGGGGAATCCAGATCTTTCAGGTACTTATCCCCATATTTATTTATTTATTTTATTTATTTCAGGATTTTACCCCGCTCTTCTCAACCCCCGAGGGGGGACTCAGAGCGGCTTACAGCAGGCACAATTCGATGCCACATCAACAGCGTAAAACCCCAAACCCCACAACCCATTAAAACATTAAGGCATTAAAATACAATCCCTCAACACATCTACAATCATTCCAATTAAAACAGTATTCAACCCTAGAAACATTGACCCTCTTCCTCCCTCCCATTAAAATTCCGTCTCACATGCTGCCTAGTGCTGGTGAGGGAATGCCTGATCCCAGAGCCAGGATTTCACCTTCTTCCTGAATGTCAGGAGGGATGAGGTGGACCGTATCTCCGTGGGAGCGCATTCCACAGGCGGGGACACCACCGAGAAGGCCCTGTCCCTCGTCCCCACCAGCCGCATCTGAGAGGTCGGCGGGAGCGAGAGCAGGGCCTCCCGGATGATCTTAGGTTACGGGATGGGACGTAGCGGCCGATGCGTTCGGACAAGTAAGCTGGGCCAGAACCGTATAGAGCTTTAAAGGTCAAAACCAGCACTTTGAATTGAGCCGGGTGGACAGGCAGCCAGTGGAGCTGACACAGCAGGGGGGTAGTGTGCTCCTGTATGTAGCTCCCGTTAGTAGTCTGGCTGCCGCCCGCTGGACTAATTGCAATTTCCGAACTGTCTTCAAAGGCAGCCCCACGTAGAGTGCGTTGCAGTAATCTATTCGGGATGTGACCAGAGCGTGGACGACCGTAGCCAGATCAGACTTCCCAGGTACGGGCGCAGCTGGCGCACGAGTCTCAACTGTGCAAAAGCTCCCCTGGCCACCGCTGAGACCTGGGGTTCCAGGCTCAGCGCTGAGTCAGGATCACTCCCAAGCTGCGAACCTGCGTCTTCAGGGAGTGTAACCCCGTCCAACACAGGCTGTAACCCTATACCCTGTTCGGCCTTACGACTGACCAGGAGGACCTCTGTCTTGTCTGGATTTAGTTTCAATTTGCTAGCCCTCATCCAGTCCGACACAGCAGCCAAGCACCGGTTCAGGGTCTGGACAGCCTCCTTGGTGACAGGTGGGAAGGAGTGACAGATCTGGACATCATCTGCGTACAGATAACACCTTACTCGAAACTCCGAATGATCTCTCCCAGCGGTTTCATGTAGATGTTGAACAACATTGGGGACAGTACTGAACCCTGAGGGACTCCACAGGACAACGGCTGTGGAGCCGAACAGGTGTCACCCAATGACACCTTCTGGGTACGACCTTCCAGGAAGGATTGGAGCCACTGCAATGCAGTACCCCAAGCCCCATATCTGCAAGGCGACCCAGAAGGATACCGTGGTCAACGGTATCGAAAGCCGCTGAGAGGTCAGCAGAACCAACAGGGACACACTCCCCCTGTCAAGTTCCAGCGTAGATCATCTACCAAGGCGACCAAGGCTGTCTCAGTCCCATGCCCGGCCTAAAGCCAGACTGTGCCGGATCCAGATAATCAGTGTCTGCCAAGAACCCTGGAGTTGCGAAGCCACCACACGTTCCATGACTTTGCCCAAATAGGGGAGATTGGAAACTGGCCGATAGTTCACTAATTGAGTGGGGTCCGTGAAGGTTTCTTCAACAGCGGTTTTATAACAGCTTGCTTTAAGCTGGCTGGAATGGTGCCTTCCCGAAGGGAGGCAATAACCACCACCTTCACCCACTCTGCCAAACCCCTCTGGCTTCCTTGATCAGCCAGGATGGGCAGGGGTCTAGGATGCATGTCGTGGGCCTCGCCTCTCCAAGGATCTTGTCCACATCCTCAAGCTGAACCAATTGAAACGAATCCATCAAAACCGGACAAGCAGATGCTCGTGTCACATCCTCAGAGACTGCCGTTAAAGTGGTATCGAAATCGGAACGGATCAGAGCCACCTTATCCGCGAAGACCTTAGCAAACTCATCACAGCGTGCCGCCCGAGCCGTCAGGGATCTCGCACTGAGGCGGATTTAAAGACCCTAACGACTCGAAACAGTTCCGCTGGACGGTTCTTGCGGCGGCCACCTTGGCCGCAATAGATATTTTTGTGCGGCTTTTATTGCAGCGTCATAGGTCCTCAGATAAGAGACCAGGCGCGCCTGAGCTGATCCGCTCCGTTTCCTACGCCACACGCACTCTAGCCTCCTCTTTGTTCGCTTCATTGCTGCCAGCTCCTCAGTGAACCAAGGAGCTGGTTTAGCTCGATTACTCAAGAGGGACGTTCTGGAGCGATCGTGTCAACAGCCCTTGTCATCTCCCTGTCCCAGAGTGAGACAAGAGCCTCGACAGGGTCACTTACCGAGGAGGCGGGAAAATCCCCAAGAGCCGTCAGGGAATCCGTTCGGATCCATAAGTCTCCTGGGGCGGACCATTCTAATAGGTCCACCACCCCTGCGGAGGTGGAAAGGCCCAGTGAGTCTAAACTTGATCAGGTGGTGGTCGGACCATGGCAAAGGAATGATGGTCAGTTCCTCCACTCCGCCACTTTCATCCCATCCCTGGCAGAAAACCAGATCTAAAGTGTGTCCAGCACTATGGGTGGGACCCGATATTAACTGGGACAGGCCCATGGTTGCCATGGCGGCCATGAAGTCCTGAGCCGCTCCTGATAGAGTGGTCTCGGCATGGGCGTTGAAGTCTCCCAGCACGATGAGCTGCTGAGACTCCACGGCCAGGCCCGAGACCACTCCGCCAGCTCAGGTAAGGAGACTGTAGTGCAGCGGGGTGGTCGGTACACTAACAGAATCCCTATCCTGTCCCGGTCACCAATCCTTAGGCCGACACATTCGAGCGTGGTTGACTGTGGGATGGGGCACCTGGTCAAGGGATGGAATCCTTATAGACCACTGCGACTCCCCCTCCCGCCCTCCCGGTCTCGCTTGGTGCTGTACGGAGTAACCCGGTGGGCAGAGCTGGGAGAGATTAACCCCCAGCCTCGTCAACCAGGTCTCCGTTATACAGGCCAGGTCAGCTTGTTCTTCACGAATTAGATCTTGTATTATTGATGTTTTACCATTGACTGACCTGGCATTAAACAGCACCACTTTCAACCGGGAGGACCGCCTTCCTCAGTACTCAGCTTAACTTTGTCAGGAGCCCGATTTAAATTTATCAATGTTCTTGCACAAATTTTTGGCCGGTGGAATTTTATGACGCTCTCGCCCAGGTCGAATTAGTGGTTTAGATCCATCACAAATTCTAGGCCGAATCCGTGCTGGGTCTCCCTTTCCCGCATCTTCCCCTCCCAGTCACCACCCCGATAGGACCCCCCCCGCCCGGGAACCATCCCTCCTGCATACTCCCTCTCCTGATTCGGTGCACCCATATATGATGAAAACCTCTTTCCTGTGACCCCTCGCACCCGGTGACTTCCCCACCCTGCAAGTTGTTAAAAACTGTTAACAATGCACAAAGTGCAAGTGCCAGTGTAACGCGAGTTGATATTCGTCGAAGCATAGGTGGCCAAGAAGTCAGTAATGGCCGTGCAGTGCAAAAAGGCCGTCGGCCCCTAAAGTGCGAGTCACAGATTTACTTATCCCCAGTGTTTTCCAACCTTTTTTGAGCCGCGGCACACTTTTTACATTTACAAAATCCTGGGGCACACCACCAACCAAAATGACACAAAATGACACTCTAACCCGGTTATACATATAGTTAATATGTTTTTAGATGTATTTATACAATCAGTGTGAAACCTGGGCCTTTTTCGATGAACACAACATAGATATTAGGCATGAGAAAAAAGTTATGAAAATGATTCGTTTCGTAAGAAATTCGTAAGAAATGCTACTTTCGAGTATTTCCGCACCTGAACGCCAACCAGGAAGTGGACTTTCTTTTTCGAACCGGGGCCAGGATTTTCTTAAGTGTCGTTATTAGGTCGTATGGGGGGACGCTCCTTCTCTCTCACCACCCTCCGCCTCCCTTGCCAATAAGTATTATGGCAAGGCAAGCCCTAAACCCGCTCCTTCTTTCGGCTGGAAGCCTGGAAAAATGTAAACAGAGAGGATTACTCAGAAGTAAATCTGCAAGGAGGGCACTTTGGATGAAGGGCCCTCCTTTGTGGATTTACTTCTGAGTAAACATCTCTGTTTACATTTTTTTCCAGGCTTCCCTGCCTTTCCTGCCTGCCAGGATCTAAAGCATCAAA
The DNA here is from genome assembly GCA_030556195.1 of Anolis apletophallus. Lineage (NCBI taxonomy): Eukaryota > Metazoa > Chordata > Lepidosauria > Squamata > Anolidae > Anolis > Anolis apletophallus. Next base: position 9,749,143 of record JARBWK010000021.1, read on the forward strand.
GAGTATTGGGGTGAGAAACCAACCTAATGTATAATAGAATGAATGCTACTGTAAGTGCCCAATATTATAAGTAATCCAACTGGTCATGCCTACATTCCATGCACATGCAATAATACAGCAGTAATAACAATAACAAGAGGTAAAATTCAAACCCGAAGTATTCTGACTGGTCTCTCCTCATGCGGTGCAAATGGGCTCTTCTCTTATTAGCCCGGGAAATTAGCCGGGAAAAGCCAGCGTTGCTGCTTGGGAGCACACACATACATATTCTTGGGGGATTTGCTGCAGAATCCAGGGCTCATAGAGAAGATTCTGCAGCAAATCCCCAAGAATATGTATGTGTGCACCAAGCAGAAAACGCTGGCTTTTCCGGGCTCACAGAGAAGAGCCCGTTTGCACCGCATGAGGAGGGACCAGTCAGAATACTTTGGTTTTGAATTTTACCTCTTCTTATACCCATTGTTATTACTGCTGTATTATTGCATGTGCATGGAATGTAGGTATATGACCAGCCTGGGCAAACTTGGGCCCTCGCTCCTCGGGATCGGGGGTGAGAGAGGCAGCGAGGAGCCAGGGGCTCCTCCTCCTTTTCTTTGCTGCTTCCAAGAATAGAATACCCCCTCCCTCCCTCCCTCCTTCCCTCCCTCCTTCCTATTTGGAGAGTCCCATCTAGAATTCAGTGTGATTTATTCAAGTTTTGGCCTACAACTCCCAGAAATCCCAGCCAATTTACCAGCTGTTAGGATTTCTGGAGTTGTAGGCCAAAACCATCTGGAATGCGCATGCGCTGGCATACGAACTACTAACGAATTTCGTTAGTAATTAAGTTACATTTTAGACATTTTTGGAAAATTTTTTGTAAGTCTTCCTATTACTAATTTAACCCCCCCCCCCCCACTTAGATTTTCGATTTCCTATTATTGGGTTCTAAACCATGCCTAATAGATATCCTGGCAGGAATGGCAGAAAGACACAAACACGCTCTCTCTCTCTCTCTCTCTCTCTCTCTCTCTATATATATATATATATATATATATATATATATATATACAATATATATACACAGTATAGTAATGTTCATTTGTGGAATTAACATAACTCAAAAACCATTGGACAAATTGCTGCCAAATTTGGCCACAAAACATACTAATACTAACCCAAGGAGGGACCATCAGTCAAAAAACGGATTTTGTCATTTGGGAGTTGTAGTTGCTGGAAGTTATAGTTCACCCGCAATCAAAGAGCAGTCTGAACTCCACCAATGATGGAATGGAATCAAACTTCCCACACGGAACTCCCATAACAAAGAGAAAATACTATAAGAGTTTGGTGGGCATTGACCTTGAGTTTTGGAGTTGTAGTTCACCTATATCCAGAGAGCACTGTGGAGTCAAACAATGTTGCATCAGGACCAAACTTGGCATGAATACTCAATATGCCCAAATGTGAACACAGATGGAGTTTGGGGAAAATAGAACTTCACAATTGGGAGTTACAGTTTCTGGGATTTATAGTTAACACAAAGAGCATCCTGAAATCCAGCAACAATGGAATTGAACCAAACTTGGCACACTGAACTCTCATGAGAAATAAATAAAATCATATGATAGATTTTCTTTCTTTCTTTTTTACTTGGAAAAGGCTTACTTTGTTGGTAAGATAAACCACTGTCCTGGTCAAGCAAGTATGAAAGCAGCATTATATTCATTCTACTTTGAAAAAAATCAGCCAGCTGTGCCTGTATCTTGGGAAGTCGGATTTGGCCACGGTGGTCCATGCTCTGGTTACATCCCATATAGACTACTGCAACGCTCTCTACGTGACTGCCTGGAAGCTGCAATTAGTCCAGCGCGCAGCAGCCAGACTACTAAGCGGTGTACAAGGGAGCGCATAACTCCCCTGTTGCGCCAGCTCCACTGGCTGCCAATTAGCTTCCGAGCACAATCCAAAGTGCTGGTGTTGACCTACAAAACCCTATACGGTTCCCCCCCGGCTGTGGAAGTCCCTCCCAAATGAAATCAGATCCGCCCCCTCCCTCGTGACTTTTAGGAAGGAGGTGAAAACGTGGCTGTGTAATGAGGCCTTCGCAGAATGAAGGAGATCACGAAGTGACTAAAGTCGCTAACCACTTGATACGGACCGAATATACGGACTGAGTTGGACTTGATTTTGCTTTGGCGAAAAGCTTTTTAAATGTATTTATTGTATCTGTATTTGATAATTTTATTGTAAATTTATGATGTTTTTAGATTTTAAATGTTAGCATTGAATACTTGCTGTTTGCCGGTCTGAGTGCCTCTTCGGAGGTGAGAAGGCCGGGGTAGAAAAGCTTTAAATCAGGGGTGCTCATTGCGGTGATCGGGAGCACCTAGGTGATCTTCGGCCCTCTTCCAGGTGATCTTTGGGTCTCACCAGCCGGATGGCGCGCTCCTGCCATGCGGGCGCACGCGCCTCCTGCCGCCGCTTCGCGGGGCTTCTTGTGCCAAAATGAGGCTTTAGTGGGCGGGCCCTGGCTAGGAAGAGCCACCCTCTCTCTCTCTCTCTCTCCTCCATGAGCATGGACTGTCACCAGTCCAGTGGGAGGGGTCCTCCTTCCTGCCAGCCGTCCACTTGGACGTCCTTTCTGAGTGACACCCAGGAAAGGAAGGAAGCCCCCCCCCCCCCGCTGCATCTGTCACTTTGGGGAAGCACCTCTTCCACTCTTCCTTCTCCTGCCCAGGTAAGGAAGCCTCGAGGGAGGAGGGAGGGGGGAGGCTGCCGTGGGGAGGCTCCAGCCTCACGTGGGTCCCTCTCTCGGTTGAGTTTCCCGGCCCAGGCAGCAGCCAGGCGGCCCCTCTTCCCAGCCCTGCGCCTTCCGAGCCACCGCCAAAGCCATATCTGGCCGGAGCACTGGCCGGTGCGCCTATAAATACCCTCCTGCTGCGTGCGTGGGAGGGGCCTGCTGTGCACGCAAGAAGCAGGACGGGATGGGGACTTCCTGCTTCGCAAAAGCACGCAGCAGGAAGGAGGAAGGCAACGAAGACATTAAGAGAGAGAGCGTGCGCAGGCAAGGAGGATCCCCTTCCTGGGTGCGCGCGGCTGCAAGTTCATGGGCAGGCAAGAAAGAAGCCCCGCACGGACGGAAGGCTGCAGTAGGAGTGTGCGTGCGCACATGCGCGCGCAAGCTCACATGCACAACAGGTGATCTTTTCAACTTGATTGTTCATATAGTAGCTCGCATGATGAAAAAGTGTGGGCACCCCTGCTTTAAATAAATAAATACTAAATATTTCTCCTTTCTCTTCCTTCCATCGCAGAATGCAAACAGTGAAAGGCACTTGCTTTATGACTTCCCTTGGACGAATGTTGGGAAACTCGTGTTTGTGGTGAGTAGGAAGCTCTTGAGAACGGCCCTTCGGCAGGACCCCTTCCTTGCAGTCTAGCCAGAAAACCTTATTGTCGTGAATCAGAAAAACAGCAACAGTTGAATATTTCTGAACAGTGCAGAATGTCCTCATTCCACTCAAGGTTGAAGAAAGTCGAGTTACACATATCGTCTCATAAGAAACAACATTCCCTTTGAGCTTTTCCCGATTTGTCTAAATAGGAGGTTGGATGGCCATCTGTCAGGGGTGCTTTGATTGTGTTTTGCCGCATGCCAGAATGAGGTTGGACTAGATTGTTGGCATTGTTGGTTTAAGTAAACACACAAAACACCCGTGCCAGGTAGGTACATGAATCAGTCCTCTCCCGTCCTCCTCTAGCTATGCTTGGGACAAAATTTCTCAAGGGAAACCGTTAGGATTCGATCCAAAACACTACAGAGTCCTTATCACATGTTGCAGAGATTTATAGTGTGACCCAGGGTGGGCAATTATTTTTTCCAAGGGGCCACACGAGAGCCAAAAAATATTATGGAGGACCGCACCTAAAGGCTGAACTACATTCTAATCTACATTATTTATTTATTTACTATATTTACTATACATTACACATAATTAATATTAATAATAATAATACTGTTTATTTCTATTCCGCTCTTCTCACCCGAAGGGGACTCAGTGCGGATTACAATACATATACGACAGACAATCCCTGTCGGAGACATACAGTTTTACACATAGACAGTACAGGTTACACATAGACAGTACAGTGCAGTTTATAGAAGGGTTCTTTCTTGGCTGCGTCACAGGGTAACAGGACATGCAGGTGTGCGTCATACAGGGTCATCAGGATGTCACTGCTCCAATTACGTCATTGTTGTTGTTATGTGTCTTTGCATCACCAGGGGGTGCTGTTGTTCCATCCTCATGACGGGAGCCTTCTGGTTTTTTTTTTTCTCCCTCTTCCGCAATTCACCTTGCTGGCCAGCCGAAACTTTCAGACGTTGTAGGTCTGTAAAAAGCCCTTCCCCATTAATTTATATAATGGTCCCCATTGGTGTTTGAACTGCTTGGGTGGGCAGTGGACTAGGCTCATATATTGTTATTAGCTGGTCATCCAAGCCAGCTCGGGGAATTGAACCAGCAACCTTCAGGTTGCAAGCACAGCTGTGTTACCACTGTGCTATCTCCCCGGCCTATTAATATATCAAGAAATATTCATATATTATTAGTATCAATATCATAATTATATTATAGTATATCTATATAGACATTATAATATATTGAAATTATAATATAACATTATATTATATTATTTATTATATTATTATATTATTATAATAAAATTATTTATAAAATAATAATAAAAAACCACTAAAATTAAATTAAATTAAATTCAAAAAGACAAGGTGTGAACCAAGATGGAGACTGACATCCTCAAGAGAGGAAGGATCCCAAGATGAAATGGCCCAATGGACCTAGCCCAGAGGATGACAAAGCGGACCCAGCCGCCACCACAGCAGAGCAGAGCAGCAGACGATCGGAGGCTGCAGGCCTCCGCCCACTCTCGCCCCCAACCGTTCCCCAGCTGATAGCCCTGCCATGGAGTGCCTGCCATCCCCGCTTTGGAGTGCCTACCATCCCATGAGGCGATCCGGGCCTGCAGCGGGAGCAGTCGGCGAGCTGCGGCGGGTGATCGCCCTGGCGAACTGGAAGACGATCAAGTCTTCCGGGTCGCCAGGGTGATCAGCCGCCGCAGGTCGCCGACTGCTCAGGCCCGGACGCTCCTGGATGGCAGGCACTCCAAAGCCGCCCTCCGATTGTTCTCAAGGACGGTGGTCTGTCTGCCGATGCAGGCCCCACAGCCCGCAATGGGATGGCAGCAGCGGCACCCCTTCCTCTTGGCCCCGCCCCTGACGCCCTTCTTTCCGGGCCAGACAGAATCGGCTGCCGGGCCGCATCTGGCCCCGCGGGCCGTAGGTTGCCCAGGTCTGCTTTGGTCCAACCCGCTGTTGACTGGAGGATATCCACCTAAAACATCAGTAAGAAGATATCCAGGCTATTTTTGGAGATGTCCAGAGAAGGAGACCCCACCACTTCTCTCAGAGACTGGATTCATTGCTGAACTGGTCTCACTATCGAGAAGTTACTTTTGATGTTCAGTCCTGTTCTACCTGCCTGTAGCCTAAAATCAAGAGAAGGTTAAGAGGGGAGCCCCTTGTAAGCTGCATAAATAGGAGGTTGGATGGCCATCTGTCAGGGGTGCTTTGATTGTGTTTTGCCGCATGCCAGAATGGGGTTGGACTGGATTGTTGACACAGGGTTCAGATAAACATACAAAACACCTGTGCCAGGTAGGTACATGAATCAGTCCTCTCCCGTCCTCCTCTAGCTATCCAAAACATTACAGAGTCCTTATCACACGTTGCAGAGATTTATAGTGTGGCCTCTGACCTTGTTTTATAGCTCACAGCTTTAAGAAACACACTTGAGCTCTGACTTTTATCCAAACTCCACATTCGTCAGTCGTTGCTCTATATTTACAGGTCTGCTATCAGTATATACATACCGTGTTTCCCGAAAGTGTCTTACTTTCTTTTTATCCCCAAAAGCCCCACTCGTCTTACTTTCGAGTACGGCACATTCCGGCTGGGAGGGGCACCACCGGTTGGGAGGGCGCTGCCGTGCCGACCGGGCCCCCACCGCCACCGCACTGGTCACAAGACGCGCACAGAGCACCTACAGGCGCTATAGCGCCTGTAGGCGTTTCTGCGCGCGACAACGTCAGCGCACTCGCAGTCGCTCCCAAGCGCCTGCCGCTTTGGAGCCAGCGAGCATGCACAAAACCTGCACACATGTGCGCTGGCTCCAAAGCGGCAGGCGCTTTGGAACGTCGCATGCGCGGACGTTCGCGCGTGCGCAGAAACGTCTACAGGCTAAAGCGCCTGTAGGTGCTTTCTGCGTGTGTGCGGGGCGGCGCAGGGAGGCACACGCAGAAAGGTGCGCTGCGGAGGTGTGCGCGGCCGATGGGGCCGGTTGCCGCGGCGGAGGTGTGGGGGCGGCGGCGGTGGGGGCCTGGCGGCGGCGATGTAGACGTGGCGGCGGGGTACGTCTTACTTTCGGGGTACGGCTTATATTAGCCGACCCCCCTGAAACCCCCGATGCATCTTACAATCGGGGGTGTCTTACTATCGGGGAAACACAGTAGATATACAACCATTGCAAGACTGACCATAGCAAGACACACACATGTCTGTCAGTTTCTTATATATGCAAAGTGACCACAGGAAATGATGCAATTCTTGTCCTGACTTTCACATGGCCATGACTCAGCTGTCCCTCTAGGTCAGTGTTTTTCAACCTTTTTTGAGCCACGGCACATTTTTTACATTTCAAACAAGGTGGGGGTAGGGTGTTGCGAGCAACAATGTATACAAGGAACAGCAGAGTGTAGCTTATCAAAATATATATTCACAATGGATTCAACAGTGCATAATCAATAACATATTACTATTACAAAATCATTCATCACAATAATCACAAAGCTACATTTTTACATTTACAAAATCCTGGGGCACACCACCAACCAAAATGACACAGTAATACATATAGTTAATATGTTTTTAAATGTATTTATACACTCAGTGTGAAACCTGGGCCTGTTTCAATATATGACTTCCTCTCACATATTTATACATGGCTATCATGTCTTCTCTCAGCCTTCTCTTCAGGCTAAACATGCCCAGTCTTCAAGCCGCTCCTCATAGAGCTTGTTCTCCAGACCTTTGTGAAATTTCACCCTGAGTGAAACTTGCTTCCAATTAACTATGGGTGTCATGAAGCTGTTATAAACAGTTCCTGGGGAGGGGGGGGGCAACTCTCAAAAAATCCAGTAAAATAGTAAAAAAAATAAACATTTCCAATCGGAGAGGCTCAATTTGTTTCTTGGAAACCTGTGAGGGGGCTGCTAGGAGGGAGGAGAGTGCCAATTTCCCACGGCACACCTGATGATCGCTCACGCCACACTAGTGTGCCACGGCACACTGGTTGGGAAACACTGCTCTAGGTCAGTGGTTCTCAACCTGTGGGTCCTGAGGTGTTTTGAGCTACAATTCCCAGTTAGTTTACTAGGTGTTAAGGATTTTTTTTGGAAGTTGAAGGCCAAGACGTCTGGGGACCCACAGGTTGAGAACCACTGCTCTAGGTCCACATCTCTCCTAACCCTTTCACTGGAGTATGCTGTGACCACATGTCCATTAGAACTGTATTTTTAGCTCTTCGGAATGGCATGCAACACAAAATTTTCTAGCTGAGAAGGATGGGCCTTGGAATCTCTTCCATCTCCAGGAGTCTGTAGTTATGACTTTCCACTATAAGGAAGATTCTCTTGGCGGAGTATTTATTTATTTATTTATTTACCTCATTTATAACCCACCCATATCAGCCCGAAGGCGGCTCAGGACGGTGAACAATTGGCACATTCCGATGCCATTTAAAAACATACATCAATATGATAAAACACTGGGAATGTGGCACAGCTGGCTGGGAGTCAGCTGCATAAGATCTCTACTGACCAGAAGGTCATGAGTTCGAGGCCTGCCCAGGTCAGGGTGAGCGCTCAACCATTGTGTAGGTCGTTGTCGACCTTTGCAACCCGAAAGACAGTTGCATCTGTCAAGTAGGAAATTTAGGTACCACGTTGTGGGGAGGCTAATTTAACTGATTTACGAGGTCATAAATCTTCAGGAAGTGTGCAAAGGAGTGAAGGAGTGCGACAGCTCCCCCTGGTGGCCAGAAGTTGAAATGTTAAATTGCCTCTGAGTGTCTGTCTAGACATGTTTGTATGTCAAAGGGTATTGAATGTTTGCCTGTATATGTGCGTTGTGATCCGCCCTGAGTCCCCTGCGGGGTGAGAAGGGCGGAATATAAATGATGTAAATAATAAATAAATAAATCTCATTAAATATCTAAAAACATCAAAAACAATAAAAATAATTTTTTTACAAATTTTAAAAAAACTGTATTGTCATATTTATTCCATTATTTAGTCCAGTATGGCGAAATGAGGAGGAGGCAGGGTGTTGGGGCCAGGGGGGGTGACAAAGGATGCTGTCCGGTTTCCTCATGCTGTCCTTCTCTTTTCAGGGCAAGCGGTTTGAGATCCTTCCGGATGGCCTCCCCTCGGCCCGCAAGCTTACCTACTACACGGGGTGCCCCATGCGCTCCCGCCACCTCCTGCAGCTCCTGAGCAGCAGCCACCGCCTCTACATGAACCTGCAGCCGGTCCTGCGCCAGATCCGGAAATTGGAGGAGAACGAAGGTAATGGCAGCCCTCCTTTCCCTTGAAGTGGAAGGCATGCTTGTCAAACTTGCAGATGGCACCAAATTGGGAAGGATAGCTAATAGGGCCGGTTGAGCCAACAAAAAATGGTTCAAAACTCGCTTCGGACGTAATAGTAATAATTATTATTATTATTATTTATTTATTTATACCCCGCCACCATCTCCCCAAGTGGACTCAAGGCAGCTTACATGAGGCCAAGCCCAATGACACATAATAAACAACAAACAGCAAATAATACAACAATACAATCAATATACTTACACATAACCAATAACAGACAGTTTAAAACCATTCTGGCCGGGCCAAATGTCAAATATTAAAAAAATTAAAATGAATAATACTGGATGCGAACAGAGGTAGAATGTATGTAACAGGAAGGTTTAAAGATTTAAATCTATATATATAAAAAGAGAGTGGTCATGGTACCCAGCAAATGCACGCCAAAACTACATGTCCCACACACACGAAAATCACAGAGCCACTCATCCATACCACAAGGTCCCTACACGCCCACAAAAAACACCCTGAAACACCACGCAACCCCCCCAAAACCTCCCCCGAACCACAACATTACAACGCATGCGCAAAAACCCAGAACACACAAAATGCCCGCCATCAAACAACCACAGTACCGAGCATGCGCAACAAAAAACCACACCGCAACATGCCCCAAACCACAAGCCCCCTCCATACCTGCCCACTACCCCATCCAGAAGCAACAACAACACGCCAACACGGCGGCAACCCACCTCCTCCGCTGCCTTATCAACCTCCTTCGCCGCCTCCACGCGCTCCCGGACCCGGTCAGCACGGGTTGACACCATGCCCCCTCCTCCGCCGCTTCCCAACCGCTCCTGAGGCCGGCGGAGGTAACCAGCTGAGGAGGCCACGGAAGCGCCGGAGGAGGCAACGCGCACAACCCGGCACCAGGAGCAGCCCTCAACCCGCTAAGGAGAAGGACACGGCCATGGGACTACAATTCCCAGAAGGCTCCGCGCGGATCACTAGGAAGGAGGGCGGAGACAGGGCAGGAAACAGAGAGAACTGGCCGCGCGGGGCCTTCTGGGAACTGTAGTCCCCTGGCCGAGCCCGCCTCCTACGCCATCTCCAAACCCCTTTCGGGCCCGGGACACTCGGCCGGCGCAATGCCACCTCCTCCACCACCTCTTCCCGTCCTCCCAAATACATCCCACTGCCTCCCCCACCACCACGAGAGGGAGAGAGAGACACAGAGCGAAAGGTATAGAGAGTGAAAGACAGAGAGTGAAAGAGAGACAGAGTGATAGAGTGAGAATTATAGAGAAAGAGAGATAGACAAAGAGAGAGAGAGAGAGAGAGAGACAGAGAGAGAGAGAGAGAGAGTGATACAGAGAGAGTAATAGACAGACAGATAGAAACACAAAGAGAAAGAGAGAGACAGAGAGAGAGATACACATACACATATATACACATGCACACACATATATACATACACACACATATACATATATACACATGCACATACATGCACACACATATACACATACACGCACACATATACATATATACACATGCACACACATACACACCTACACACACATATACATATATACACATGCACACACATATACATACACACACATACAGTACATACATACATACATACACGTGCACATACCCACCAAGGCCATAACTAACATCTCACATCTCCTAAATAGGGCACAGCAACGCGTGCCGGGTTCAGCTAGTTAATAATAATAATACACTTTATTTATATTCCGCCCTTCTCACCCCGAAGGGGAATCAGGGCGGATTACAGTACACGTACAAGCAGACAATCCCTGCCGTTTTTGTCTTTGACATACAGCACATACAACATATACAGTAGGAGGATCTTCCAGTTGAGCCACAGTTCTTTTCCTGGTTCTTTCCAGTTGTGTCACCGGGTGCTGTTGCTCCATTGCGCCACAGGGGGTGCTGTTGCTTCATCCTCCTATGTTGAAGAGTTTGCCAGCCCGTTAGGCAATCATCTTCCATTCGGGGCATGGGACAGAGACGGTTCTGGTCTCCATCACAGACCAGCTACGGTGCCAGTTCAACCAGGGCGGATCGGTGCTGCTTGTGTTATTGGACCTCACAGCAGCATTTGATACAGTCGATTATTTACATCCAGCCGGGAGTGGCAACGGATAAATTTGAATAAATAAATAAATAAATAAATAAATTGGCGTTGTAAAAGTCCTCCCCCGCAAAGTGGTCCCTAATTTCTCTACTCACCACTAGGCTTGTTTTCGACTACTTAGGTAAACAGAAGGCAGCCCGGGGTCTCGAACCTGTAACGTTCGGTCGATAAGATCTTTTAGCTGTTGTTACCGCTGTGCCAAACCTCCAGTAATAATAATAATAATAATAATAATAATGTGGGGCAGATAACCCAACAGGAAGTTAAAGTGCTTCTGAGGATATTTTCAAGGATTGTAGGGGCGCTGGTGATTTGAATTTTTAATGATTTCCGAACTTTCTGGGAAAATGCTTCAAAATTACCGAAATTTCAAAAATGCTTCGAAAATGCTTCGTCCCCCCCCCCCCCCAACCCCAACCCCTGCGTCAGCAAGGAAAGCCGTTAAACAGCTGCTTTGGATGCGGCTTTCCTTCCCCCCCCTCCCGGGGCCGTTCAGTTCCGGAGGAAAGCCATGGGCTTGGATACTCATGCCTTCGCCCCGGATCTGAACGGGTCCATTTAAGGCGGCTTCCGACCCAGTTCTCAGGTGGACGGAAGAAATACCCCAAGTGAGGGAAGCCAGGGAAGGGGAAACCCTTTCCGAAAATGGCGGCGGTAACTTCGAATTTGGTAATTTACTTCCGGGTTGCTTAAAGCGCTTCATAAATGCTTCAAAAGTAATTTAGAATCGAATTTAATGCCAATTTGATCAAGATACGAAAAACCTAATCAGGTCTAATAGCTCAGTGTTTCCCAACCTTTTTTGAGCCATGGCACACTTTTTACATTTGCAAAATCCTGGGGCACACCACCAACCAAAATGACCCAAAACGACACTCTAAAACAGTAATACACATAGTTAATATGCTTTTAAATGTATTTATACACTCGGTGTGAAACCTGGGCCTTTTTCGATGAACACAACATAGGTATCCTGGCAGAAAGATACAAACTTCCCACACAGAACTCCCATAACCAAGAGAAAATGCTATAAGAGTTTGGTGGGCATTGACCTTGGGTTTGGGAGTTGTAGTTCACCTATATCCAGAGAGCACTGTGGACTCAAACAATGTTGGATCAGGACCAAACTTGGCATGAATACTCAATATGCCCAAATGTGAACACTTGTGGAGTTTGGGGAAAATAGACCTTGACATTTGGGAGTTACAGTTTATGGGATTTATAGTTAACACACAATCAAAGAGCATCCTGAACTCTTGCAACAATGGAATTGAACCAAACTTGGCCTCTTGAACTTGAAAGACCAGCAGTCTCCCTCTCACTTAGTTTGCCCCCTCCCTCCCCGCCAGGCTTGAATTGGGGTCATGGGGAGCTGGAGCCTCACTCACCACCTGCGCCGCTCCTCGGGGGTCAGCGAAGCAGCCCGGGTGGGCATCTCGGGGCTGACGAAGCAGGCAGGAAGGAAGGCGGCGGCAGGCAGGGAGTCGGAGGGTGTCCGAGAGCGGTTTCGCGCGCACCAGGGAGGAGGGGGAAGAGGGCGGAGCGGGGCCGGTGCTGGACTGAACCATTCGGCATTAGGCCCGGGGGAGGCAAGAGGAGGTCTCTACTTGGGGAAAGGGAGGCGGGCCTTCCCAATGCATGGAGACAACGGGTGGGGAGGGGGTTGTCTGTAATTTTGTGCCTTTATCGAGGTAGGTTTCTTAGGGTTTTTATACTTCAACACACTAGACTCCCCCCCTCCCCTCCTGGAGGTTCCAATTTTCCCACGGCACACCTGATGATCGCTCACGGCACACTAGTGTGCCCCGGCACACTGGTTGGGAAACACTGTAATAGCTAATACTCCTTAGGACAGGTTGGGATCTAAAATGACTTAAACATGCCTGATCTAGACACTAGACTCCTCTAGAAGCAGCATAGAAGCCTCTTCCATGCTTGGCTTTTCCTTCCAGAGAAGAAGCAGTACCGGGAATCCTACATCAGTGATGCTCTGGACCTGGACATGGACCAGCTGGAGAAGCGCTCCAGGGCCAGCGGGAGCAGCTCAGGGAGCGCCCAGCACAAGCGCCTCTCCCGCCGCTCCACCACCAGCCACAGCAGCTCCCACACCTCCGGCATCGAGGCCGACCCCAAGCCACGCGACCGGGGAGCCGAGGACGACTTCTTGGTGGCTGCCGTCCACCGCAAGCTGAGGGCTTGCAGCTCCATGACCAGCCATGGAAGCTCACACACCTCTGGCGTAGAAAGCGGGGAGAAGGAGCGGCTGGAAGAGGACTCCTCGCAGGAGGACGGTAAGCATGAACCAGGCCGAGCTTTAGTACCGCATCCTATTCAGAAAGGCCCACATATTTATTTATTTATTTCTTTATTTATTTATTTATTTATTTATTTACAGTATTTATATTCCACCCTTCTCACCCTGCAGGGGACTCAGGGCGGATTACAATGTACACATACATGGCAAACATTCCATGCCATAGACACACAACACATATAGACAGACAGTCAGAGGCTATTTAACTTTTTTGGCCCTGCCAGGGAGCTGTCGCTTCACCGTCCATCTGCGACACTGATGAAGTACTTTCCGCATTCCCCGCAGGCTTTTTGCTGGAGATTTTTTATGGCCTCGTAAATTTGTTAAGTCAGCCTCCCCACACATAGGTGGTACCTAAATTTCCTACTTGACAGATGCAACTGTCTTTCGGGTTGCAAAGGTCGACAACAAGCTACACAATTGGTCGGAAGCTCACTCCAACCCAGGCTGGCTTCGAACTCATGACCTTTTCGGTCAGTAGTGATCTTAATGCAGCTGACACCCAGCCAGCTGCGCCACAGTCCCAGATTCCATAGGATGCAACTATTATTTATTTATTTGCAATGCTTCTACCGCCTTCTCACACCCTCCGAGAGGGGGGGCACGACTCAGGGCGGCCAATTAACTATAGCAATTAAAATTGGATCTTAGTGTAATTATTATTATCTACATAGGAGCCACGGTGGCACAGTGGATTAAATCCTTGTGCCAGCTGACCTGCTGACTTGAAGGTTGGGTTGCTGACCTGAAAGTTGTTGGTTCGAATCCGTGAGATGGGGTGAGCTCCCGCCCTTCAGCTCTAGCTTGCGGGGACATGAGAGAAGCCTCCCAACAGGATTGTAACACACCCGGACATCCCCTGGGCAACATCTCTGTAGACAGCCAATTCTCTCACACCAGAAGCAACTTGCAGTATGGTCTCAAGTCACTTGAGATGTAAAAAAAAATGTATTATCCGCCTCTCTTTGTTAAAACACTTCATGAAACATTATGTAAACTACATATTAAAATGTATTTCTATGAAATACATAAAATACACAGAACAAAGGTTTTAAAAGCAGTAAACACAGGGCATGAGTTTAAAATAAATGGGAGAATTAATTAGGATAAAAGATATGATAAAAATATTGGAAGAATTTAGGAGCATATCAGGATTATTTGTTAACATTGAAAAGTCAGAGATATTATGTCTTAATACCCCCAAAAAAGAACAATTGAGATTAGAAAAATATCGGGATTAAAATTAGGATTGAAGAAGATAAAATATTTAGGAGTGTGGATATATAAAAATCTAAAGAGTATAGTTGAGGGGAATTATAAACAAAAATGGAAAATAATAGAGAAACAACTTAAGAAGTGGGAAGGGAAATGTTAGCAAGAGTGGATAGAATAAGGGTATTGAAAATGTTAAGTAATACCAAAAGTATTATACCTATTCCAAACATTGCCAAATGTAGAGAGGAAGACATTAAAGATATGGGATAGAAGAATAAAACATGGGCAGTTGGAGGAAAGACCCAGGATAAGGGACAATGGTTACATGCCAAAGAGGAAGAGGGAGGCTGGGGGGATCCCAAGTTTAGAAGTTTACCATGATGCATTTCAAATACAAAGATTGTTGGAAATACAATACACGGGGAAAAATGGGTAAATATGGAAAAGATAATAAATAATATTAAAGGAAAAGAAATAATATTTACGGATTGGAAGAGGAGAGAGGAAACAGAATTTAAGGAACCCTTTAAAGGAACAGTAAAAGTGTGGGGAAAAAGAAAGAAGAAGTTAAACCCAGGCAATGAAAGCAAGGTGGCAACTATATGGCAAATGAATTATAACAATGATGTAAGCATAGGTAGAACACTGAGATTAATCGAAAGTAGAGGGAAAAGGTTGGTGGAGGATCTGTACACAGAGGATGGAAACCCTGTAGAACAAAAAGAAATTCAGAAGTGGATTGGGTCAGGGAACTGGATGCAAAGCTGGGCCATAAGACAGGAAATCTTCAGACGAAGGGAAAAATAAGAGAACGGGATAGTCCCTTTGAGAAGGTGATTAGGAAATGTTTGAGAGGGGGAGAAGAAAGTGGCAGGAGATCTGTACGAACAAATCATAACAGTAAAAAAGAAGAAATAATAGAGGAAATTTTCCAGACATGGAGATTGGACATGGAAATTGAGAGGGGGAAGACATCCAGAGGGAAATAAGTAATATAGCAAGAGAAAAGTATAATGCATCAGGGAAACCAGAAGGAAAATGTTACAAAAATGGTACAGAACTCCTGCACAACTTTCACGCTTTGTACCAGGGATGAAAGATAAGTGTTGGCACGGCTGTGAACAAAGAGGGGTGTTCAATCATATGATATGGGAATGGGATAGAGTGCAAGATTACTGGAAAATGATTGAAGGAGAAATCAATAGAATGTTAGATTTACGTATTGTAATAGTTAATAGAAATGTATTACATGCATGGATAATAGGAGTGAAGAGTATGCAAAAAGAAAAATTGATTGATAAATTAATAGCGTGTGCACAGATAGTTTTAGTGAGGGGTTGGAAGGATAAAACAAAATGGACATTGACCAACTGGTATAACTATATAATTAATATGTTAAATGTGGAAATAACAAATTGTAAATGGAATAATATAGATAAAACTGAAAAGATAATAATAACAAAGAGGAGGTGGGAACCAGTTAGAAATTACTTAGAAAATGTGTTAAGAGGTGGAGTAGAAAAATTAAGACTGAGACTGATATTTCAAATGTAACCTGTGTAGTTGGATGTATAAACTGTATGTACAAGGAGGGGAGGGTGGGAGAGGGGAAAACACCAATAAATAAATAAATAAATAAATAAATGGCAGAATGGGATAAGACCGGATAGCCCTGGGGTCTCTTCCAGCGTTAGGATTCCATGGGGCTTGTGCTCTTTTTTTCCTTTGGTTCATTAGGGCAGTGTATCCCAACTGCTATGACACGGCACATTCGTGTGCCGTGACGGACCTCCTGCTGTGCCGCGAGAAAGCTCTCTGCCCCCCTTCCTTCCCCCCTCCTCTTGCCGAACTCGTGCTGCTTGGGGTAGGAGGAGGAAGGGCTGGGCGGCGGCGAAGAAAAAGAAGAAGGAGCCGGGGCGCTGCCTCCTTCGGCCGTTTCCCCAGCCAGCCCCCAATCCGCCATGACTCTCACCCCTCGCTTGCTGAAGCCGCGCGGCGGAGGAGCCCCGCCCACTGAAGTCCGTCCACCACTCATGCTCCTCGTCCTCCGCGCGGCTTCAGCGAGCGTGGACGGGAGTCATGGCAGAGAGCGGCACCGGGGGGGCCATGACTCCGCCCTCGCTCGCGCACTGCCCCCTCACGGCTGGAAAAGCTGTGGAGAGCCTCCGGGAAATGGCACGGCCTGGCTCCGCCCCCCTACCCCGGCTTCAGCTCTCCCACAGCTTCTCCAGCCTTGAGGGGATAGTGCCAGGCCAGCATTGTGCTGGCTCTGCGCCCGCTGGCTTGGCACTGTCCCCTTAATGCTGGACCAGCTGCTGGGAGAGCTGAAGCCAGGGAGGGCGGGAGGGGTGTTTCCGGCAATCGAGGGACAGTGCCAAGCCAGCATTGTGCTGGCTCTGCCATTTGGCACTGCCCCCCTAGCCGGGGAGGGGCGGCATGACACGGGGCCTGGCTACCCCCTCCCGGCTTCTCCCACAGCCTTGAGGGGACAGTGCCAAGCCAGCATTGTGCTGGCTCTGCCACCGCTGGCTTGGCACTGTCCCCTCAAGGCTGGAGAAGCTGTGGGCTGAAGCCAGAAGGGAGGGACGGGGCATGGCACGGCCTGGCTCCCAACCTCCTAGTGCGGCCAGCATTGTGCTGGCGCTCTCCCACAGCTTGGCACTGCCCCCTCAAGGCCTTGAGGGGGGACAGTGCCAAGCCAGCATTGTGCTGGCTCTGCCACATTTGCTGGCTTGGCACTGCACCCCCTCAAGGCTGGAGAAGCTGTGGGAGAGCTGAAGCCAGGGGGAGGCGGGCATGGCAAAGCCTGGCTTCTCCACCTTACCCCGGTTTCCGCTCTCCCACAGCTTCTCCAACCTTGAGGGGACAGTGCCAAGCCAGCATTGTGCTGGCTCTGCCACCGCTGGCTTGGCACTGCCCCCTCAAGGCTGAAGAAGCTGTGGGAGAGCTGAAGCCAGGGGGAGGGGGCGGGGCATGGCACAGCCTGGCTTCGCCACCTTACCCCGGTTTCCGCTCTCCCACAGCTTCTCCAACCTTGAGGGGACAGTGCCAAGGCAGCATTGTGCTGGCTCTGCCACCGCTGGCTTGGCACTGCCCCCTCAAGGCTGGAGAAGCTGTGGGAGAGCTGAAGCCAGGGGGGAGGGGGAGGGGCATGGCACAGCCTGGCTTCGCCACCTTACCCCGGTTTCCGCTCTCCCACAGCTTCTCCAACCTTGAGGGGACAGTGCCAAGGCAGCATTGTGCTGGCTCTGCTACCGCTGGCTTGGCACTGCCCCCTGAAGGCTGGAGAAGCTGTGGGAGAGCTGAAGCCAGGGGGAGGGGCGAGGCATGGCAAAGCCTGGCTTCGCCATCTTACCCGTTTTCCGCTCCCACAGCTTCTCCAGCCTTGAGGGGACAGTGCCAAGCCAGCATTGTGCTGGCTCTGCCACAACTAGCTTGGCACTGTTCCCCTCAAGGCTGGAGAAGCTGTGGGAGAGCTGAAGCCAGGGGAGGGGGCGGGGCATGGCACAGCCTGGCTTCGCCACCTTACCCCGGTTTCCGCTCTCCCACAGCTTCTCCAACCTTGAGGGGACAGTGCCAAGCCAGCCTTGTGCTGGCTATACCACCGCTGGCTTGGCACTGCCCCTCCCCCTCCCCGGCTTCGGCACTCCCAGCAGCTGCTCCCAACAGGCCACCATACCCCAGCCATTCTTTACTGTGTTAGAGTGTCATTTTGTGTCATTCTGGTTGGTGGTGTGCCTCCGGATTTTTTTAATGTTAAAAGTGTGCCGCGGCTCATAAAAGGTTGGGAAACACTGAGTTAGGGTCAGAAACTTCTTTTATTTTCCAAATCCCCATTGATGCTGTATCGCTGCACCCAGAGTCTTCTTCCTGGCACTTTCCCATTCTACAAGCTCTTTTTTCTCCTCTTTGATTCAGAGATTGAGATGTTGGTTGATGACCCCAGAGACCTTGAGCCGACAAGCGAGACCTCCCTGGATGATGTGAGTCCCGACGTGTGCATTTACATCACCGAGGACATGTTGATGGCCAGGAAGTTCAACGGGCACTCAGGTAAAATGGTTGAGCTTAATATACATACCGTATTTTTCGCTCCATAAGATGCACCTGCTGATAAGACGCACCTAGATTTTAGAGGAGGAAAATAGGGGAAAAAATATTTTCGCTCCGCCTCTAAAATCTAGGTAAATCTTATCAGCAGGTGCGTCTGGCTGACTCCTCCCCTGGCTCCTTTTCCTTCTCTCCCACCTTTCCTCGAGCGAAGAAAGGTGGGAGGGAAAGGAAAGGAGGCAGAGGGAAGTGCACCAGGGTCGCCTCAGCTCTGACGCGGCGCTGGCTGACTCCTCCCCTGGCTCCCTTTCTTTCCCTCCCACCTTTCCTCGAGCGAAGAAAGGTGGGAGGGAAAGGAAAGGAGGCAGAGGGGAGTGCACCAGGGTCCCTCCGCCGCCAAGAACGGACCACAGAAGAGGAGAGGCAGCGACAGGGGGTATATCGCCGCCCTCCCTCTGCCCAGCGCTCCCCCACCGGCCTGCGTCTTCGCTCCATAAGACGCAGCTGATTTTTCATCCCACTTTGGGTGGAAAAAAACTGCGTCTTATGGTGCGAAAAATACGGTACATATCTTGGCATTTTTCAGTATCTCAAGGGCTGTCACAGAGAGAAGAGGTCAGAGAATTTCATCTGGACCAGGGGTGGGCAGTTATCTTTTCCAAGGGGCCATGCGAGGCTGAACTACATTCTAATCTACATTATTTATTTATTTACTATATTTACTATATATTACGCATCATTAATATTAACATATTAATATATCAAGAAATATTCATATATTATTAGTATTCATATATTATTAGTATCAATATCATAACTATTATAGTATATATATATAGACATTATAATATATTGAATTTATAATATAATATAACATTGTATTATATTATTATATTATATTATTATAAAAATATTATAAAATTATTATAAAATAGTAATAAAAACCACTAAAATAAAATAAAATTCAAGAAGACGAGGTGCGAACCAAGATGGAGGCTGACATCCTCAAGATGGAACGCCCAATGGACCCAGCCCAGAGGATGACAGAGTGGACCCAGCCACCACCGCAGCAGAGCAGAGCAGCAGACGATCGGAGGCTGCAGGCCTCCACCCGCTCTTGCCCCCAGCCTTTCTGTCAGAGGCGTTCCCTATCAGCTGATCGCCCTGCCATGGAGTGCCTGCCATCCTGGCTTTGGAGTGCCTGCCATCCCAGGAGGCAATCCGGGCCTGCAGCGGGAGCAGTCGGCGACCTGCGGCGGCTGATCGTCCTGCCGACCCAGAAGATGATCAAGTCTTCCGGGTCGCCAGGGCGATCAGTCGCTGCAGGTCGCCAACTGCTCCCGCTGCAGGCCCGGATCACCTCCCGGGATCTCAGGCACTCCAAAGCCGCCGCTCCTCCGATAGTTCTCCGGAGTGGCGGGCTGTCTGCTGACACAGGCCCCACAGCCCGCGATGGGATGGTGGCAGTGGCAGCCCTTCCTCTTGCAGAAATGGCCCCGCCCCCCGACGCCCTTCTCCCCAGGCCGGTCAGAATCGGCCGGCGGGCCGCATCTAGCCGGCGGGCTGTAAGGTGCCCAGGTCTGATCTGGACTAATGGTTTGATGTTAGAAGAGGGTAAATTTTGATTCAACATAAGGGACCTCTCAACAGTCATAGTGTTTGGGGAATGGAAGCAATTGTCTGGAAAGGTACAACCTGAACTGACCTTGAATCTCACTTCTTTGGCTTGTTGTGTTCCCTTTTATGCTTGTCCCCTCATTCAGGCTTGGTGGTCAAAGAGGTCAGTTCGTCCACTTCCAGCTCGTCGGAGACTGTGGTCAGACTTCGTGGCCAGAGCACTGATTCATTGCCACAGGTTTGTGACGTAGGGCAGCCAAGCTGTGTTGTGCAGTGGGACAACCCAACTGATTTTGGGGACCAAGGCGTGATTAGTTGGAAAGGGGTTTGGTAGCTAGGTGTCGGTGCAAGGGCAGGGATAGATGAGATGCTCTTGGGGATGTCTTCCTTCCGCGTCAGAACTGAGGCGATAGCCGTGTTTAACCCAGTTTGGATGCAGCTGTCACCCCAGTTCTGACGCGGAGGGAAGGACATCCACCTCCAAACTGGGTTAAACAGCTAATGAGGGGAAAGCACCTTGGGACGGGTGGGAATCTAATGCCGATTCCTTTCTGAAAATGGCGGCGGTGGCTTTGAAATGGCAAATTCACTTCTGGGTTACTTCCATCGCTTCAAAACCGTTTCAAACGTGAATTTAATCCAAATTCATTCCAATTTTACAAGCATTCCGACGAACCTACCCAGGCCTAATAGATAGATAAGAAGCAATATAAGCATCTGATAGGTAGCTGAGAGGCAATACAGAAATCAGGTGGTTAGGAGGGTATTGTTTTATTTATTTATTTATTCGCTCTTATATACCACTCCTTCCGGCGGGCTCGGCGCGGTTCACATAAAACACATAGCATAGCACATAGGGTAGACAGATGGATGGCAATTCAAAAATCTGATAGAAAAATGAGATAGATGGATCAGATACATTCCTGATAGACAATAATGAGTAGATTGATATAGACCAGGGCTGTCCAACTGGCGGCCAGATTGGGCCGTATCCGGCCCCGTAGCCTGTTGGACACGGCCCCCCCTAGGCCCTCAGCCGCCATTTTTAAATTTTTTTAAAAAAATCGATTTTTTTTTTTAAAAAATGGCGGCCGGGGGAGGGGAGGCGGCGCAGGGAGGAGGAAAGAGAGCTAGAAATCTTTCGGCGCCCCCTCCCTACCTAGGAAGGGAGGGCGAAAAAGGGCACCGCCACTCTCCTTTTCGGCGCCCTTCCTAGGCCGGGAGCCACCGAAAAAGTTCTGGTGGGCAGAAGGCGCCAACGGCAGCGCGTCACAGGCCTGGCGTGACGCGCTGCCCTTGGCACCGCCTACTCCTCCTTTTCGGCGCCACCCCCCCTCCTAGGCCGGGGGAGTTGCCGAAAAAGGGCAGAAGGCGGCGCCAACGGCAGCGCGTCACAGGCCTGGCATGACGCGCTGCCCCTTGGCACTGCCTACTCCTTCTTTTCGGCCCCCCTCCCTTCCTAGGCCGGGAGCCGTGGAAAGGGCAGAAGGCGGCGCCAGAACGGCAGCGCGCCACAGGCCTGGCGTGACGCGCTAAAGTTCCCTTGGCACCGCCTACTCCTCCTTTTTCGGCGGCTTTAGGAGGGGGTGGGGCCTGGGCTGGGGGGCACCAGCGCCACCTAGTGCTCACCAACAGAACTTTAGCAACACTGTAGAAGGAAAGCACCAGCGCCACCTAGTGTTCACCACCAGAACTTTAGCAACACTGTAGAAGCAAAGCACCAGCGCCACCTAGTGTTCACCACCAGAACTTTAGTTTTGTTAGTACTTTAGAACCATTTAGAACCATGATTGCCCACACTCTAATAGATACAGATCAGGCACAGGCAAACTTCAGCCCTCCAGGTGTTTTGGACTTCAACTACCTGCTATTAGGAATTGTGAGAGGTGAAGTCCAAAACACTTGGGGGGGCCCAAGTTCACCCATGCCTGGTATAGATGGTGAGAGTAATATAAGAGTAATGACCCTTCCTTCCTCCCTCCCTTGCAGACAGCCTGCCGGAAGCCAAAGGGCTCCTCGGACCGCCACAGCTTGAGCCTGGACGACATCCGTCTCTACCAGAAAGACTTCCTGCGCCTGGCCAGCCTGTGCCAGGAGACGGCCCAGAGCTACACCTTTGGCTGCGGCCATGCACTGGCCGAGGAAGGGCTCTACTGCAACGGCTGCCTGGCGCGGCAGTGCGTCAACATCCAGGACGCTTTCCCGGTCAAGAGGACCAGCAAGTACTTCTCGCTGGACCTTTCCCACGAAGACGTCCCGGAGTTCGTTGTCTGACGCAGCTGGGTTTGCGCCAGAGAGACAACAACCAACCCAACCAGGTGCCAATGCTTCCACAAACTCTTTGGGTCTTTTTTTGGTGCCATGCAGGGATTTTTTCCCCCCTCTCTTTCGATATATTTTCTTGGATACTTAAACAAAACAAAACAAAAAAAAACCAAGGCCTTGTGAAATGTTGCACTATTTACAAAGTTGGAATTTGTGGCATTTTCATTCGCGGGATTTGACCAAAGTTTAAATCGGTCGGATTTGGGAGACGCAGTGTCTTTCTTCTTTTGGACGCATCCCACCCTGAGGAATTTTTTTTTCAAAATTTCCTCTTTTTTTCTGCAAAGAGTAAAAGGGATGGTTTGGTTTTTCCTTTTCCTTTCCTTGTCCTTTGCCACGCGGAAACTCCTGAAAGTCTTCCATGCCACAGAGAGCATACAGACTTCGCGCATCGACTTTTTGCAATTTCGTTCTGTTTGCGCTGTCATGGTACAGAGACTCCAAAGTAAGGACACAGTTCTGTTTCCTCTATTCGATTATTATTTTGTTTCCATATCAAGCCAAAGAAATGCACATATCCTGAGCGGATGTCGGCAATAAGGAACCAAAAGGAGGGAACTATGTGCGTTGAAAAGACATTTCAGGAATGACAGCAGGTTATGATAATATCCATCATGTGGGTGTTTTTTTCTCTAGGGTTTGTAAAAGTTTACAAAAAGAAGAGAAGACGACAGCGATGGGTTGCTCAAAAATTTGCATTTGGAAAGCTTCTGGAAGCTTTTCCCGGTTTCTCATGGGGTGCCTGAAAGGACAAATAATCTGTGAGGATGTAGCAATAAGATTTGCTGACCAAAGTACCTTAAGTTAGAGAATATAAAAATATATATACATATATAAATCTATAGAGAGGAATATATCTTTATGTTTGAAATTACGAACCCATTTTATGTTTTTGTTCTGTTTTAAATGCCTTTTTTTGGTAGAAAGAAAGTTAACTAATGCCTCCTTTTCTTTCACAGGATGGAATTAAGACAGTTGCCTAAGTGCGAACGTGGCAAATTGCCTCTCTTTTCATGGTTGATAGTGAGGCATTTTTGCACTGTTCATCAGGCCTAGGCAATCACGGTTCTAAATGGTTCAAAAGTACTTACAAAACTAAAGTTCTGGTGGTGAACACTAGGTGGCGCTAGTGCTTTGCTTCTACAGTGTTGCTAAAGTTCTGGTGGTGAACACTAGGTGGCGCTGGTACTTTGCTTCTACTGTGTTGCTAAAGTTCTGGTGGTGAACACTAGGTGGCGCTGGTGCTTTGCTTCTACAGTGTTGCTAAAGTTCTGATGGTGAAAACTAGGTGGCACTGGTGCTTTGCTTCTACAGTGTTGCTAAAGTTCTGGTGGTGAACACTGGGTGGCGCTGGTGCTTCCTTCTACAGT
Organism: Anolis apletophallus; assembly: GCA_030556195.1. Taxonomy (NCBI): domain Eukaryota; kingdom Metazoa; phylum Chordata; class Lepidosauria; order Squamata; family Anolidae; genus Anolis; species Anolis apletophallus. The sequence goes on from JARBWK010000021.1 coordinate 9,772,901, forward strand.
GTTGCTAAAGTTCTGGTGGTGAACACTAGGTGGCGCTGGTGTTTTGCTTCTACAGTGTTGCTAAAGTTCTGGTGGTGAACACTAGGTGGCGCTGGTGCTTTGCTTCTACAGTGTTGCTAAAGTTCTGGTGGTGAACACTAGGTGGCACTGGAACTTTGCTTCTACTGTGTTGCTAAAGTTCTGGTGGTGAACACTAGGTGGCGCTGGTGCTTTGCTTCTACAGTGTTGCTAAAGTTCTGGTGGTGAACACTAGGTGGCGCTGGTGCTTTGCTTCTACAGTGTTGCTAAAGTTCTGGTGGTGAACACTAGGTGGCGCTGGTGCTTTTGCTTCTACAGTGTTGCTAAAGTTCTGGTGGTGAACACAGTGGTGCTTTGCCTCTACAGTGTTGCTAAAGTTCTGGTGGTGAAAACTAGGTGGCACTGGTGCTTTGCTTATACAGTGTTTCTATAGTTATGGTGGTGAACACTAGGTGGCACTGGTGCTTTGCCTCTACAGTGTTGCTAAAGTTTTGGTGGTGAACCGGTGGGGCTGGTGCTTTGCTTCTGCAGTGTTGCTAAAGTTCTGGTGGTGAACACTAGGTGGCGCTGGTGCTTTGCTTCTACAGTGTTGCTAAAGTTCTGGTGGTGAACACTAGGTGGCGCTGGTGCTTTTGCTTCTACAGTGTTGCTAAAGTTCTGGTGGTGAACACTAGGTGGCGCTGGTGCTTTGCCTCTTAAAAATGGCCAGTTAATGAAATAATAATGGTGGCACTGGTTTTGTTTCAGCAGGCCTGGGCAAACTTTGGCCCTGAGGTGTTTTGACTCCAGCTCCACATTCCTAACAGCCGGTAGGCTGTTAGAAATTTAGCAGTCCAAAACACCTGAGGGCCAAAGCTGCCCAGGCACCAGCACCAGCGCCACCTAGTGTTCACCACCAGAACTTTAGTTTTGTAAGTACTTTAGAACCATTTAGAACCATGATTGCCCAGGCCTACGTTCATTATGGCTCCCCTTGTGTCTCTCAAGTTCTGTTCCAAATTGGGTCATCCCTAAGGAATTGCAAATACCCCATCTTTCCTCCATAAAGAGCAGTGTTTCTCAACCTGGGGATCGGGACCCGGGGGGGGGGTCACGTCAGTGGGGCTGCTAAAGACCCTTCAGAAAACACAGTATTTTCTGATAGTCATGGGGGTCTATGTGTGGGAAGTTTGGCCCAGTTCTATCCTTGGTGGATTTCAGAATGCTCTTTGATTGTAGGAGAACTATAAATCCCAGTGTAAAGAATCACCGCCTACAGCTAGCATCTTCACTTGAGGATCTTTTTTCAATCAAGCTGCCACCATAACAATCCTCGCCACCCGATGTGAGGGGTTTATTTTGAGGCTTGTATTTTGAAATGATATCAGAGAGATTTGTAAGAGGAACATCAACAGTTTATTTTTAACAACAGGCTGGAGGTTTCAAAGTATTCAGAGCTTAGGTGGTTACAGTAACTTCAGAGAGGTATGGAACTTAAGGTTTCTTATTCCCTAAACACAATGTTTGATTGTATCTCTTCAAACAGTAAATTAATAATACTATAGATATTTTGCCTCATTAGGCTTCCTATCTATGTTAGGTTAGCTTCCCAGCCTAACCTATAAACAGCGGTTCCTATAGGCTTTCTAAGCCTAACTGCCTTTCTGCAGTATCTAAAACCAGCCTTTTCTATTTCCCTCAGAAAAGACAACAGCAACTCTTCAAATTGCTACCAGCTAGTCTAACCGCTCCTGACTAACTGACGCAAGAAATTCAAACTTCGACCTGCCTTCTGTTGTCATAGCAACCAAACATCTCAGAGGCTGTGCACTTTAATATTCCCCGTTAGCCCTTTGTAGTCTGTTTAGCATATAACAACCTAATACAATAAAAATGTAATAATACAAACCACACATTTAACCATAAAATAAATACAAAACCCTCAATGCATATAGTGACTTCACTACACCCAGTAACTACAACTCCTAAATGTCAGGGTCTATTTTCCCCAATATTAATATTAATATTAATAATATCAGTATTTTCTGATAGTCATGGGGGTAAATGTTCTATCATTGGTGGGGTCAGAATGCTCTTTGATTGTGTGTTAACTATAAATCCCAGCAACTACAACTCCCAAATGTCAAGGTCTATTTCCCCTGAACTCTATCTGCGTTCACATTTGGGCATATCGGGTATTTGTGCCATGTTTGGTCCGGATCCATCATTGTTTGAGTCCACAATGCTCTCTGGATGTAGGTGAACTACAACTTCAAAACTCAAGGTTCATACCCACCAAACCCTTCAAGTATTTTCTGTTCCAAGTTTGGTTGAATTCCATTGTTAGTAGAGTTCAGAATGCTCTTTGATTGTAGGTGAACTATACATCTCAGCAACTACAGCTCCCAAATCAATCCCCCCCATACCCCACAAGTATTCAAATTCTGGCGTATCGGGTACTTGTGCCAAATGTGGTCCAGTGAATGAAAATACATCCTGGATATCAGATATTTATGTTACGATTCATAACAATAGAAAAATCACAGTTATAACGTAGCAACAAAAATAATGTTATGCTTGGTGGTCACCACAACATGAGGAACCGTATTAAGGAGTCGCGGAATTAGGAAGGTTGAGAAACACTGCTAAAGAATGAGGAAACTTCCAAGCATGACTGGATTCCCCGACCACTAGAGGGCGCCATAGCAAGGGATTGGTTTGGGGAATTCTATACGCATCTCTCCATGATGCGCTGAGCTGAGCTGTGCTTCTGCCTCCCCAACCCGTTTGTGACTGATATGGGTGAAAGAAAAGGAAAATGTTGCACCTACGTGAGAGTAGAACACACCCATTCCACCAGCTTTATGTAGAAGCACCTTCACCTACATCTGGAAGGGAATGCATAGGGGGTCATGAGGGGGGGGGGTCAGAGGGATCGTAGACGACCATCAGAAAATATAGTGTTTTCTGTTGGTCATTGGGGTTCTGTGTGGGAAGTTTGGCCCCCCAATTTTATCATTGCTGAAGGTTCAGAATGCTCTTTGATTGTAGGTGAACTACAACTCCCAAACTCAAGTTCAGTGCCCACCAAACCCTTCCGGTATTTTCTGTTGGTCATCGGAGTTCTGTGTGCCAACTTTGGTTCAACTCCATCGTTGGTGGAGTTCAGGATGCTCTTTGATTGTAGGTGAACTATAAATCCCAGCAACTACAACTCCCAAATGTCAAGATCTATTTGCCCCAAACTCCAGCAGTGTTCACATTTGGGCATATTGAGGATTCATGTCAAGTTTGGTCCAGATCCATCATTGTTTGAGTCCACAGTGCTCTCTGCATGTATGTGAACTACAACTCCCAAACTCAAGTTCAGTGCCCACCAAACCCTTCCGGTATTTTCTGTTGGTCGTGGGAGTTCTGTGTGCCAACTTTGGTTCAATTCCATCGTTGGTGGAGTTCAGGATGCTCTTTGATTGTAGGTGAACTATAAATCCCAGCAACTACAACTCCCAAATGTCAAGATCTATTTGCCCCAAACTCCACCAGTGTTCACATTTGGGCGTATTGAGGATTCATGTCAAGTTTGGTCCAGATCCATCATTGTTTGAGTCCACAGTGCTCTCTGCATGCATGTGAACTACAATTCCCAAACTCAAGGTCAGTGCCCGCCGAACCCTTCCAGTATTTTCTGTTGGTCATCAGAGTTCTGTGTGCCAACTTTGGTTCAATTCCATCGTTGGTGGAGTTCAGGATGCTCTTTGATTGTAGGTGAACTATAAATCCCAGCAACTACAACTCCCAAATGACAAAATTAATTACCCTCCCCTGCCCCACCAGTGGTCAAATCGGGTATTTTTGCCAAATTTGGTCCAGTGAATAAAAATACATCCTGCATATCAGATAATTTATATGACGATTCATAACAGTCGCAAAATTACAATTATGAAGTAGCCACAAAAATAATGTTGTGGTTGGGGGTCACCACAACATGAGGAACTGTATGAAGGGGTCGTGACTTTAGGAAGGTTGAGAAACACTGATCTGGCATGGAGGAGGCATGGAGGAGGCTGAGCAAGCAACACATTACCCAAAGGTCACATTGGGTAATGTGTCACATCCAGTTTTTTGCTCTTCCCTGACTTCTTTCTTTTTCCCCATGGGCAAGGATTGTGTCCTGTAAGGCAGTGTTTCCCAACCGCAGTAGTGTGCCGTGACGGACCTCCTGCTGTGCCGCGAGAAAAGCTCTCTGCCCCCCTTCCTTCCCCCCTCCTCCTGCCGAACTCCTGCTGCTTGGGGGAGGAGGAGGAAGGGCCAGGCAGCGGCGAAGAAAAAGAAGGGGCCGGGGCGCCGCCTCCTTCCCCAGACAGCCTCCAATCTGCCATGACGCCCGCCCCTCGCTTGTTGAAGCCGCTCGAAGGAGCCCCACCCACTGAAGCCCGTCCACCTCTCATGCTCCTCCTCTGTGGGGGAGGTCAGTGCCCACCAAAGGGCGAGGGGGCGGGGCATGGTGCAGCCTGGCTCCACCCCCTCCCCGGCTTTGGCACTCCCAGCAGCTGCTCCAGCCTTGAGGGGAGAGTGCCAAGCCAGCATTGTGCTGGCTCTGCCACCGCTGGCTTGGCACTGCCCCCTCAAGGCTGGAGAAGCTGCTGGGAGAGCTGAAGCCGGGGGAGCATGGCATGGCCTGGCTCCGCCCCCAGCTTTGGCACTCCCAGCAGTTGCTCCAGCCTTGAGGGGAGAGTGCCAAGCCAGCATTGTGCTGGCTCTGCCACCGCTGGCTTGGCACTGCCCCCTCAAGGCTGGAGCAGCTGTTGGGAGAGCTGGAGACGGGGAGGGGTGGGGCCTGGCGCGGCCTGGCTCCGCCCCTGGCTTTGGCACTCCCAGCAGTTGCTCCAGCCTTGAGGGGACAGTGCCAAGCCAGCATTGTGCTGGCTCTGCCACCGGTGGCTTGGCACTGCCCCCTCAAGGCTGGAGCAGCTGTTGGGAGAGCTGAAGCTGGGGGAGGGGGCGGGGCATGGCGTGGCCTGGCTCCGCTTCCGGCTTTGGCACTCCCAGCAGTTGCTCCAGCCTTGAGGGGACAGTGCCAAGCCAGCATTGTGCTGGCTCTGCCACCGCTGGCTTGGCACTGCCCCCTCAAGACTGGAGCAGCTGCTGGGAGAGCTGGAGACGGGGTGGGGCATGGTGCGGCCTGGCTCCTCCCCCTCCCCCGGCTTCGGCACTCCCAGCAGCTGCTCCCAGCAGGCCACCATCCCCCAGCCGTTCTTTACTGTGTTAGAGTGTCATTTTGTGTCATTTTGGTTGGTGATGTGCCCCAGGATTTTTTTTTTTATGTTAAAGGTGTGCCGCGGCTCAAAAAAGGTTGGGAAACACTGGCTTACGGCACACTAGTGGAAAGGAACTATTCCTGCTTTCCAAACCAGTCTGCTTCCAAGCCATTGCATTTTGGGGGGATGTTTACAAACGAAATCTTACAGCACAAAGCCTTTTTAAAATATACAATATATACATATATTTTTGAGAGGTTTTCTATTCACAGCCATACCGTCGCCATATTTTGATATGCCTGCCTTTTTTTCTAATGGGGGACTTTCCGAAAAGGAAACACACATTATGTATACATATTAAAAAGCTGAAAGCATGGGAATATATTTTGTGAGAGAGAGATATATATATATATCTATATATATATACATACTGTGTGTATACATATATATACTGTGTGTGTGTGTGTGTGTGTGTGTGTGTGTGTGTGTGTGTGTGTATATATATATATATATGTTTGGACCAGGAATGGCTGAATGAATGAACCAAAGAGAACGACAACCGGAAGCTTTTGCAACATAGTACTTGGGTTTGTTTCTATTTCTTCTTTCCATTTTAATAGATTTTAACATGTTCTGGAGTGCGCCGTGAATGCTAGCAGAGATACGAGCTTTGGCATGATCCATCTCGAGTGGCTTATCTTACGTTTTCAATTGCTCTGTCTCGTATTTTTCCTCTTTGTATCTCCTCACTGGTATAAGAAAGCATGTATCTGCCTTGCCAAAAGACCCAAGTGGATATAAAGCAGGCATGGGCAAGCTTCAGCCCTCTATGTGTTTTGGACTCCAACTCCCACAATTCCTAACAGCCTCGGGCCCTTTCCTTTCCCCCCCTTAACCATGCCCATGGCTGGATCTCCATTGCCATATGCTCAGTGTAGACCAGGTATGGGGAAACTGGCTCGCCGAGTGTTTTGGACTCCAACTCCCACAATTCCTAACAGCCTCAGGCCCCTTCCTTTCCCCCACTTAAGCTTGCCCGTGCCTGGATCTCCATTGCCATATGCTCAGTGTAGACCAGGTATGGGGAAACTTTGGCCCTCCAGGTGTTTTGGACTCCAACTCCCACAATTCCTAACAGCCTCAGGCCCTTTCCTTTCCCCCATTTAAGCATGCCCATGGCTGGATCTCCATTGCCATATGCTCAGTGTGGACCAGGTATGGGCAAACTTTGGCTCGCCAAGTGTTTTGGACTCCAACTCCCACAATTCCTAACAGCCTCGGGCCCATTTCTTTCCCCCCTCAGCCGCTTAAGCCTGAGGCTGTTAGGAATTGTGGGAGTTGGAGTCCAAAACATGTAGAGAGCCAAAGTTTGCCCATGCGTGATGCAAAGGCACCCTGTAATGCTTTGAAAACATGGAATCCCTCTTGATGATTGAGCATTGGTACACAGGTGAGGTCTGTATGTTGTACAAGCCCTTTGAAGGCATCATTTTCGCAGTACGTTTCCCCGTTGACTCCCAAACTTGGCATTTCTAGTCTTGTCCAGTTTGGCACGATTTCCGTTCCATGTCCTCAGAGGGACTCTGCATTGACTGTCATGGTTCTCTACTAGGGATTCTTGGGATTTGTAGTTCCGTGAGGTGTTTGCATTCTCAGCCAGAGTTCTAGTGTCTTGCCAAACTACAATCCCCAAGGTTTGGTAGGGTGCAGCCATGGGTTAAAATGGAAGCGTATACATTTGGCCCTCCGCATTTGCAGTTTTTCACTGTTGTGAGTGTGATTATTCATGGCTGATTATTCATACAGCCTCTCTAGGGATCTCTAGGTCCATCAGTGTGACTCAACATAGAGTTACGTTGGTGGATCTAGACAGGCCCGGATTAACACCTTTTTGCGCCCAAGGCCACACTTTGGAATTACGCACTCCCCCCCCCCCCATCCTTTCATCCGCTCGTCCCCCTTAGGGCCCCGCATCCAGCTCCCGGTGTGGCCCCACTAAGTCCGCCACAGGAGTTTCCCTCTCGGCAGGCACTATGGATGCAGGCATGTGGGGAGACAAGCCTCCTCCCCGATGCCGGGGGCTTGAGGCACTTGGCTCCTATCTGGTATCGGGGATTGCGCATGTGTTGTAGTCAGCAGCTGTACTGATTCCGCGCTTCTCCCCGATACCGGGGCTTGTCGCATTGGGCTTCTCTCCTGTACTGGGGTTTGCGCATGTGCCGTAGCCGGCAGTTGCGCTTCTCTCTCCAGTAAGGAGGAGTCTCCTCCTTGTGTTGGAGGAGGAATACCAGCTTTCATGGTCCGTGATCTGCGCCCCCCCTCCCTCGGCTTGCACCCCTAGGCCATGGCCAAGGTTGGCCTTATGGGTAATCCTGGCCTGGATAATAATAATACTGTTTATTTCTATTCCGTGTCTTCTCAACCCCAAAGTAAACTCAGTGCGGATTACAAAACATAAAGTCAAGGACAGACAATCCCTGTCGGAGACGTACAGTTTTACACATAGACAGTACAGGTTATAACATAGACAGTACAGTGCAGTTTATAGAAGGGTTCTTTCTTTGCTGCATCACAGGGTAACGGACATGCGGGTGTCGTCATACAGGGTCAGCCAGATGTCACTGCTCCAACATATTCATCGTTGTTGTTATGCCTATTTTCCGTCACAAGGGGTGCTGTTGTTCCATCCTCATGTGGGAGCCTTCTGTATTTTATCTTCCGCATTCACCTCGCCGGCCAGAAAGTAGGTCTGTTAAAAGCCCTTCCCCATTATTTATATAATGGTCCCCATTGGTGTTTGAACTGCTTGGGTGGGCAGTGGACTAGGCTCATATATTGTTATTTAGCTGGTCATCCAAGCCAGCTCTATTATTATTTATGTGACATTGAACCAGCAACCCTCAGGTTGCAAGCACAGCTGTGTTACCACTGTGCTATCTCCCCGGCCCTAGATCTAGAAGAGTCTCAAGAGATGTTTCCTCGGGTGAAAAAAATAATAGTGTTTTTCACTTTACGGTCCTGTGCTCTTAATGCCAGCTTAAGCGGCCGAGGGGGGAAAGGAAAGGGCCTGAGGCTGTTAGGAATTCTGGGAGTTGAAGTCCAAAACACCTTGAGGACCCAAGTTTGCCCATGCCTGGGAGAGCCGTTGTGATCGTGTTTCTTCTTGAAGAACCATTGTGCCGTGCTTTTGTCGAACAAGTTGTGAGGATGTTTGCCAGGATTGCATACAGCAGGGATGAAAGGGTTCCAGTCTAAATCCCGTCAAGGAAGGGATCAATGCAGTCACGGATGATTGCGGAGAGACCGCAAAAAGCACCGTGAAAAAGCTTTCGCTGGAAATCTAGGTTTTTATTTTTCAAGAGCAGGGCTGATGGTGCTAGTACTAAAGAAGATGTCTGTAATGAACAACACAACCCAGAATTATGCAAAATATATCAATCTAATATTGTAGTAAACAGTCAGGAGAATGCAATACAGACAATATCGAGAGTACAATACATCTAGTCGAGGTAGAGGCGATAAATAGACCCCAAAGTACTTGCCCAATGGCGATAGAGGTGCTAGGAATAGTGTCCGCTCCTTGCAGTAGGTAGCAATGAAAGGCAGCCAGTCCGAGCCCGGCGTTGGCCGGCACGGACAGAGGTGTGCCGGATAATGACGTATCGCGGCGCGTTGGGTGGACGTCGTCTCAAATTGATGATGCAGGAGTGGCAGCAGCGTGCTCCGTCCCACCCCTCCCCCCCCCACCCCGTAGTGTGCTGCCGTCACTCCTGCATCATCAATTTGATGATAGGAACCAGATACCAGCTGATAGGAACCAGAATCCCAACTATCCATCTGTCTATTGCACGGACAGAGGTGCGCCGGATAATGACGTATCGCGACGCCTTGGGTGGGACGTCGTCTCAAATTGATGATGCAGGAGTGGCGGCAGCGTGCTCCTCCCCCCCCCCCCCCACCCCGTAGCGTGCTGCCGTCACTCCTGCATCATCAATTTGATGATAGGAACCAGATACCAGCTGATAGGAACCAGAATCCCAACTATCCATCTGTCTATTGCACAGACAGAGGTGCGCCGGATAATGACGTATCGCGACGCCTTGGGTGGACGTCGTCTCAAATTGATGATGCAGGAGTGACGGCAGCGTGCTCCGTCCCACCCCTCCCCCCCCCACCCCGTAGCGTGCTGCCGTCACTCCTGCATCATCAATTTGATGATAGGAACCAGATACCAGCTGATAGGAACCAGAATCCCAACTATCCATCTGTCTATTGCACGGACAGAGGTGCGCCGGATAATGACGTATCGCGACGCCTTGGGTGGACGTCGTCTCAAATTGATGATGCAGGAGTGACGGCAGCGTGCTCCGCCCCACCCCCCCCACCCGTAGCGTGCTGCCGCCACTCCTGCATCATCAATTTGAGACGACGTCCACCCAAGGTGTCGCGATACGTCATTATCCGGCGCACCTGTGTCCGTGCCGGCCAACGCCGGGCTCGGACTGGCTGCCTTTCATTGCTACCTACTGCCAGGAGCGGACACTATTCCTAGCACCTCTATCGCCATTGGGCAAGTACTTTGGGGTCTATTTATCGCCTCTACCTCGAATAGATGTATTGTACTCTCGATATTGTCTGTATTGCGTTCTCCTGACTGTTTACTACAATATTAGATTGATATATTTTGCATAATTCTGGGTTGTGTTGTTCATTACAGACATCTAGTTGATTCAGTCTGATCACCATTGGGTATTTACACACTGCTGTTTGCATGGTATTTTTTTTACCAGCCTGCTCGTTTCTTTAGCTAGTACTAAAGAGGCAGAGTTCCCGCAGTATTTAAAGTTCAGACTACAACCCAGAGTGGATTTATTGCATCTGCTTTGACAAAGAAGGCACCCGATGATCTCTGGAGAAAAGTGGGGCCCCAGGAAGGGAGATTGATCCCACCCAAAGAACCCTTTTCTGTTAGGTGCATCTACACCAGGGGTCGGGAACCTATAGCTCGCGAGCCAGGTGTGGCTCTTTTGATGATTGCATCTGGCTCACAGAGGCAAAGGACCCGGCAGCAGAGCTGCATCGACACCGGGCTCCACGCTGCCCATTTCGAAGGGTGTTGGCATGGAGAGCGCTGGCATCATCGGAGTAGCTTGCTCTCCCTGTGCTGGCACATGCGCCGATTGTGCAGCCGCAGCCATATCCACGGCCTGCAACTCAGTGGCTAGTAAGGGGAGCTCAACCTCACCCTGCTGAAAGGCTGTAGGAGACAGGGAAGGGAGCCTTTCCCGCCAAGTCCAGGAGGCTCTCCTGCTGCCAAAAAGGCTGGGCACCATCTTGGCGGCCATTAGTCTTAGATTTTTTGGCTTTCTTCGGCAGACCCGAAGCCTTGGCAGCCGAGCCAGGTAAGATCTGGGGCCCACAAGGAGCAGTCGCCTCCGAAAACTGCTGTGGAGGGGCGGAAGGCAAGAGAGCTTGTTCCTAGAGAGCTGCTTTGAGTCGGAGCTCGCGTTTTTTTCTAGTTTGCGGGGTGAAGGCCCTGCACATTCCTCATGCCTTATTACAGGGCTGTCAACTGGCGGCCCGGGGCCGGATCCGGCCCGTAGCCTGTTGGACACGGCTCCCCCTATGCCCTCAGCCGCCATTTTTAAATTTTAAAAATCGATTTTTTTAAAAAGGCGGCGGGGGAGGGGGACGGGGCAGGGAGGAGGAAGAGAGCTAGCTCCTCCTTTTTTCGCGCCCCTCTCCCTACCTAGGGCGGGAGCCGCCGAAAATGGGGAGAAGGCGGTGCCAAGAGCAGCGCGTCACAGGCCTGGCGTGAGACCTCTTATCCGGCCCTGGACCCGCTAGAAGTTGGACAGCACTGCCTTATTATATGGCTATCGCGGAAATAAATTTCCAAATATTTTGCTTTCCTGCCTCTGATTCAAAAAGGTTCCCGACCCCTGATCTACACTGTCAAATTAATGCAGTTTCATACCACGTTCGAACTGTGTGAAGCCGCTCTTGAGTCCCCTTTAGGGTTGAGAAGGGCGGAGTATAAATATGGTAAACAAATAAAATAAATTATACAATCCCCAATCTGGATAGTTTGCAAATATCGAGAAATTAGGGCTGCTTCTACATTGCAGAATTGATGCAGTTTTAACTGCCGTGGTGCAATAGTATGGAATCATAGGAGACGTAGTTTTGCAGACTTTTCAGCCCGCTCTGCCAAAGAGGACTGGTGCCTCACCAAACTACAAATCCCATGATTGCATGGAATCATAGAATTGGAAGAGACCGTGTGGGCCATCCAGTCCAACCCCATTCTGCCAAGAAGCAGGAAAGTGGCATTCAAAGCACCCTGGACAGATGGCCATCCAGCCTCTGTTTAAAAGCCTCCAAAGAAGGAGCCTCAAGTACACTCCGGGGCAGAGAGTTCCCCTGCTGAACAGCTCGCATTTTGCGTTAAAGTGGTTAAAGTGGTATCAAACAGCATTAATTCGACAAAGTAAAGCCATAGATGGTCCTATGCCAGGGAAGGTGATGGATCAGCTCCTGGTTTTAGTTAAAACTGTGAAGCAGCTCTCCAAGGTGAGGAACCTACTAAAGACAGAGTTCCAGCAGTGTTAAAAGTTCGGACTAAATCCTGGAGTGGGTTTATTGCATCTACTTGCCAAAAAAGGTGTGAAGGCACTCAACTATCCCTGGAAAAAAGTGGGAGTCGGGAAGAGAGATTGGCGCCCTTCATGCCACTTTTAATTACTATGGCTAAACCTTACAGAATCCTGAGATTTGTAGTTCAGGGAGGTATAGGCAGGGAAGACTAAGGCCTTTTAACAGTTTTCTTCCCATGTTTGCATAGCATTGAGCCATGTCAGTTAAAAATGGTGTCGAACGGCATTTATATTATATAGTGTAGGTCAGGGGTGCCCACACTTTTTCAGCATGCGAGCTACTTATTATAAAACCAAGTCAGAAAGATCTACCTACCTCCTCAAGGCTGGAGAGGGGGAAAACCAGCAGCTTCTCCAGGCTTGAGGATGGCAGTGCCAAGCCATCTGCCACCACTGGCTTGGCATTGCCATCCTCAAGCCTGCTGGTAGAGTGGAAGCCAGAGGGGGCGGAGCCAGGTCGGGGCTTGCACTCCCAGCAGCTTCTCCAGGCTTGAGGATGGCAGTGCCAAGCCAGCCTTGTGCTAGCTATGCCACCACTGGCTTGGCATTGCCTACCCTCAAGCCTAGGGCTCTAGGGGGGAGCCAGGTCGCACCAAGCACTCCCAGCAGCTTCCAGGCTTGAGGATGGCAGTGCCAAGCCAGCCTTGTGCTAGCTATGCCACCACTGGCTTGGCATTGCCATCCTCAAGCCTGAGAAGCTGCTGGTAGAGTGGAAGCCAGAGGGGGTGGAGCCAGGTCGCACCAAGCCCCCCCCTCCCCTCTGGCCGGCACTCCCAGCAGCTTCTCCAGGCTTGAGGATGGCAGTGCCAAGCCAGCCTTGTGCTAGCTATGCCACCACTGGCTTGGCATTGCCATCCTCAAGCCTGGAGAAGCTGCTAGTAGAGCGGAAGCAGAGGGGGCGGAGCCAGGTCGCACCAAGCCCCGCCCCCTCCCCTCTGGCTTCGGCACTCCCAGCAGCTTCTCCAGGCTTGAGGATGGCAGTGCCAAGCCAGCCTTGTGCTAGCTATGCCACCACTGGCTTGGCATTGCCATCCTCAAGCCTGGAGAAGCATCCAGAGAAATCGGCATCTATTCTTGTTTACAGATGAGTTTGAGTCAGGGGATACTGAGTTTGAGTTTGAGTCAGGGGATACTGGGAGTTGTAGTCCAAAACCATGGGGAAGCTAACCTTTTTTGTATTGGAGGGCGCTGTAAAAGGAGGCAGTACGACACGAGGCTGTATTTTTATATATATAAATATGAATATATTATATACCGATATTTTTGTTTTTGCATTTCTGGGAACTCTTTAGCACCGGCATGGGCAAACTTGGGCCCTCCAGGTGTCTTGGACTTCAACTCCCACAATTCCTAATAGGAAGCAGCTCCAAATAGGAATTGTGAGAGTTGAAGTCCAAAACACCTGGAGGGCCCAAGTTTGCCCATTTCATCTTTTTTAGCAGGTTTGGGGGATTTGCTGCCTGTCACGAGGGGAAATGACCGACGCTTCCTTTCTGTGAAAGGCCTTCTCTGTCGGCCGGGCAGCAGCGTTGAGAACGGTCAAGGGAACACAGCAGCAGGGCGGCTGATGCCAAATGAGTTGGTGGCACTCCCTTTTCGTTGTGGTACAGTTCGGAGAAATGACAACAATAAAAGTCGCTTGTTTACATTGCCGTCTTTCACTTGGTCTTCATTAGAATCTCGTCTCCCTCCTGCCTTTGAGGAATGGACATCATGCACTCTACAGTTGTACAGTCCATATTCGCAAATTTGGGTAACACTATAACACAGGGGTAGGAAACCTATGGCTCGGGAGCCAGGTGTGGCTCTTTTCATGATTGCATCTGGCTCTCCACAGCAGCCCGGGCCTCGGTTTCCCAGCATGCAGCGGGGAGGAGTGACGCAAATGCCCAGCGACTGCTGCTTCCGCACCGCCATCGCCGCCTCTTCCTCATTCACCCGCTGCTCTCGGGGCCCTGCGCCCGCTTTGCCAGGGATGGTGGACCCCGGAGGTGGCCCTCTTCCTTCCGCTTCCTTTCTTTATCCCCTTCACCCTTTCCATCTCCTTCTCTCCTTCCTTTTCCCTCTCTCTCTCCCCTTCCTTCTTTCCTCCATTCTCCCTCTTCCTTCCTTTCGCCCCTTCACCCTTTCCTTTTCCTTCTCTCCTTCCTTTTCCCTCTCTCTCTCTCCCCTTTCCTCCATTCTCCCTATTTCTTCCTTTCTTTCTCCCCTTCACCCTTTCCTTCTCCTTCTCCCCTTCCTTTTCTCTCCCTCTCCCCTTCCTTTCCTCCATTCTCCCTCTTCCTTCCTTCCTCTTCCTTTCTTCCCTTCACCCTTTCCTTCTCTCCTTCCTTTTCCCTCCCTCTCCTCTTCCTTTCCTCCATTCTCCCTCTTCCTTCCTCTTTCTTCCTTTCTCCCCTTCACCCTTCCCTTCTCCTTCCTTTTCCCTCTCTCTCTCCCCTTCCTTCCTTCTTCCATTCTCCCTCTTCCTTCCTTCCGCCCCTTCACCCTTTCCTTCTCCTTCTCTCCTTCCTTTTCTCTCCCCTCCCTTTCTTTCCTCCATTCTCCCTATTTCTTCCTTCCTCTTTCTTCCTTTCTCCCCTTCACCCTTTCCTTCTCCTTCCTTTTCCCTCCCCTCTCCCCCTTCCTTTCCTCCATTCTCCCTCTTCCTTCCTCTTTCTTCCTTTCTCCCCTTCACCCTTCCCTTCTCCTTCCTTTTCCCTCTCTCTCTCCCCTTCCTTCCTTCTTCCATTCTCCCTCTTCCTTCCTTCCGCCCCTTCACCCTTTCCTTCTCCTTCTCTCCTTCCTTTTCTCTCCCTCTCCCCTTTCTTTCCTCCATTCTCCCTATTTCTTCCTTCCTCTTTCTTCCTTTCTCCCCTTCACCCTTCCCTTCTCCTTCCTTTTCCCTCCCTCTCCCCTTCCTTTCCTCCATTCTCCCTATTTCTTTCTTCCTCTTCCTTCCTTTCTCCCCTTCACCCTTCCCTTCTCCTTCCTTTTCCCTCTCTCTCCCCTTCTTTCCTCCATTCTCCCTCTTCCTTCCTTCCTCTTCCTTCCTTCCCTTCACCCTTTCCTTCTCCTTCTCTCCTTCCTTTTCCCTCCCTCTCTCCCCTTCCTTCTTTCCTCCATTCTCCCTCTTTCTTCCTTTCTCCCCTTCACCCTTTCCTTCTTCTCTCCTTCCTTTTCCCTCCCTCTCTCCTCTTCCTTCTTTCCTCCATTCTCCCTCCCTCCCTCTTCCTTCCTTTTCTATTCTTTTCCCCCAAGTCTTCCTTTCCTTCTCCTTCCTTTCTATTCACTTCCCTCTCTCTCCCCTTCTTTCTTTACTTCTTTTCCCTTCATTATTTTCCGCACTCCCTTTCCTTTTCCCCCCTACCCTTTTCTTTCCTCCCTTCCCATTTCCTTCTTTCCTTTTCCCTCCTTTTCTCTCTCCTGCTTTTCTTTTCTTCCTTTTCCATAGTTCGTTCTTCTTTTCTTTCTTCCTCTCCCCCTCCCTCCTTTATTTCCTCTGTCTTTCTTCCATTCCCCCTTCCTTCCTTCCTTCCTTCCTTCCTTCCTTCCGTCTTCTCTTCCTTCCCAGAGTCCTGAGCATGCCTTTTGCAGAGCCAGGTCTGAAGTGTCCCGTCATTCTGCCGGGGAATCCTTTTCTCATTGTATGGACGTACAGTATAGACTCACATTTAGTTGAATTCAGTCTTAAAATATATTATATATATTATATGGCTCTCACTGAAATAAATTTAATATATTAAATTATTATATAATGTATAATTATAATCATATAATATATTTAATATATAAATATGTTATATGGTCTCACTGAAATAAATTTCCAAATATTTTGCTTTCATGGCTCTCTGAGTCAAAAAGGTTCCTGACCCCTGCAGTAGAGGATAGTGAAAGCTGCAAATGTGGAGGGCAAACTCTGCTGTAACACACTACTTTTGGAAATCTCTGTAATGCCAAGACTCACCTCTAGATGGTGCTGTAAGCCAAGGAGTCTCAACTCTCAGAGACCTCAAAGTTTTTCATGCTCTGATGTTACACAACTCTTTGAGATGATAGACAGGCAGCCATAGACAACAGGTTGACAGATGGATAGATACCCCCAATTCCCCCATTCTCATCTACTGAATAAATTATTAAGAGGGGACAAAAACACTATGTTTGAATATTTGAACAAATGTCACATTGAGGAGGAGGCACGCTTGTTTTCTGTTGTTCTAAAGGGCAGAATGGAGCAGCAGATTCAAACTTCAGGAGAAGAGATTCCACCTGAATATTAGGAAGAACATCTTGATGGTAAGAGATGTTCGACAGGGAAATATGCTGCCGGGAAAGTCCGGTGGAATTCCCTTCCATGGAAGTTTTTCAATAGAGGCTGGCTGGGTGTCTGTTGGGAGGGCTTTAATTGTGTATTCCTGTCTGAAAGGGATTGGATTGGATGACTCCTGTACAATACTGTCGCACCTTTGCAGATCTTTAAAGAAGTTGAATAGGCATATTTCAGAAACATTATCTATTATATAAAGGAGGTCCCGTCATGGAATGACCGTCCTAGGCAGAGAAACCTTACAAGGCAGAGACACCAAACTTGGCAACAAAAATAGGCCTCAGGCAAGGTAGGTTTTTAGCAAATAAACTTTCCCCCCAAAACCTAGAAGGCCCCCAAAAAAACGATACAAAAAAACCTACATTTCCCAGCGTCCTCCACAGCTGCCAACGAATCTCCCGGCCTCTACATTCTGACAACATGATTGGCTGCCAATGAGGAAGTATTTGCATAACGCCTCTATTGGCCAGCCAACATGAACTTTCTGACCCATAATAAACTGGCAGAGGAGGATAAAGCAAAGGCCTGAGGCAGTTGCCAACACAAACACCCAATTCACTTCCCACAGAAAATTTAAACCCCTACAAATCACAGACCACGCCCAAAATTGACAGTAAGGCTTCATTAACTTGATTTCCCTGACTAGGCCTCACTTAATGGGATGCTGTTTACGCTCTGAATTGACAGTAAGGCTTCATTAACTTGATTTTCCTGACTAGGCCTCAGCTCATGGGACATTGTGTATGGCCTGAATTTACAGTAACCTAACTTGGCACACAGAGCCCCCATGACCCATGTTTGGCCATTCTACTGCAGTTTGGAGGAGGGTGGCCCATGGATGATGGGATTTGATGTACCTCCATGGATTATGGGATTTGTAGTACTTTCAAACCCTTCATTCCCCACAGACCACTGTGGTCCAGAACCAAGACCGATAAAGACCCAACTTGGCACACAGTGCCCCCATGACCCACACTCCATCCAACTGCAGTTGAGAGGAGGGCACACCATGGATGATGGGATTTCAAGTACCTCCACTCACTTCCAAAGTACCCCACCCACACAAGCATCAACCTCTACATCAACACAGCAGACGGAAAGACAAAAAACATTGTATATCCACAAGCTCTGCAGAACGCCAGTAACACCACACACCAACAACTCCATAGGACTTCAACATCCCACCCACCAGAACAACCCACAACGACACAGCCATGGCCCCACCAAGACCATAACTAACATCAATTCCAACCCTTACATACTCAGACTTTCTTGCATCTCCTAAATAGGGCACAGCAACGCGTGCCGGGTACAGCTAGTAGTTATATATTCCTGCACTGAACACAGGTTGGACTAGATGCAGGCCCTGATTGCCCACAAGGCCACCCTAGAAGGAAGGAAGGGGGAAAGAAGGAAGGAAGGAAGGAAGGAAGGAAGGAAGGAAGGAAGGAAGGAAGGAAGAGGAAATAAAGGAGGGAGGGGGAGAGGAAGAAAGAAAAGAAGAACAAACTATGGAAAGGGGAGAAAAGAAAAGCAGGAGAGAAACAAGGATGGGAAAACAAAGAAAGAAATGGGAAGGGGGGAAAGGAAAGGGTGGGGAAAAGAAAGGAAAGGGAGTGAGGAAAAAGTAAAATAATGAAAAGAAGAAAAGAAAGAAGGGAGAGAGGGAAGTGAAAAGAAAGGTAGGAGAAGGAAGGGAAGACTAGGGGGAAAGAATAGAAGGAGGGAAGAGGGAGGGATAATGGAGGAAAGAAGAGGGAGGGAAAAGGAAGGAGAGAAGGAGAAGGAAAGGGTGAAGGAGAGAAAGGAAGGAAGGAAGAGGGAGAATGGAGGAAAGAAGGAAGGGAGAGAGGGAGGGAGGGAAAAGGAAGGAGAGAAGGAAAGGGAAGGGGAGAAGGAAAGGAAGGAAGAGGAAGAAAGAAATAGGGAGAATGGAGGAGAGAAGGAAGGGGAGAGAGGGAGGGAAAAGGAAGGAGAGAAGGAAAGGAAGGAAGAGGGAGAATGGAGGAAAGAAGGAAGGGGAGAGAAGGAAGGAAGAAGAGAAGGAAAGGGTGAAGGGGAGAAGGAAAGGAAGGAAGAGGAAGGAAGGAAGAGCGAGAATGGCGGAAAGGAGGAAGGGGAGAGGAGGGAAAAGGAAGGAGAAGGAAAGGGTGAAGGGGAGAAGGAAAGGAAGGAAGAGGAAGTAAGGAAGGAAGAGGGAGAATGGAGGAAAGGAGGAAGGGGAGAGAAGGAGGGAAAAGGAAGGAGAGAAGAAGAAGGAAAGGGTGAAGGGGAGGAAGGAAGGAAGAGGGAGAATGGAGGAAAGAAGGAAGGATAGAAGAAAAGTATGGAAGAATTCCCGCTGCATGCTGGGAAACCGAGGCCTGGGCTGCTCTGGAGAGCCAGATGCAATCATGAAAAGAGCCACATCTGGCTCCCGAGCCATAGGTTCCCGACCCCTGTGTTACAGCAACACATCCAGAGCCTGCAGAGGGTAAACAAAGCCCTTTGGACTGAAAACAGAAATTATTTCCCTGTTCATGGTTGCTTAATTGTTCCATTTTAAAAATATATAAGCATTTCCATTCCTGAATGGGCTTTTAGGGGTGCTTCCATGATTCTTCTGGTCCCAAACTTTCAGTGGTTTGTCCTGGTTCCATGGCAAGCTTCCCAGAGATCTGACGGTAGAGGAAGGGACATCAATGTTTCAAGAAACCATCAAATCTCCATATAAATCACTCTTCCGTCACCCCTCTGTGACATTCAAGGGCATCTGGCCTTGTGATTTATTTATTGAAAGTATTTCGCCTCCAAGCTCATAAGGACACCTGGGCAATGAGCAATCATCCTAAGTATCCTATAGACAGCAAAACCACACAAGGCAGACACACCAAATCAGCCCACACACACAAAACCCCACAAGGTATGTTTACCACCCAAATAATAATAATTAAACAACACGACCGAAATATATAAAAAAAACAATTGGATTACAACTCCCATGATCCCCCACTCCACCCCCCTCTGGCAGTTTAGAGTGTCTGAATGTTGGTGGTGCTGGCCAATTAGAGGCATTATGCAAATACTCCCCCAGTTAGAATGTAGAGGCTGGGAGCCACCCCCTCTGACAGTTTAGAGTGTCAGAATGTTGGTGGTGCTGGCCAATCAGAGGCGTTATGCAAATGATATAACAAAACGGGTGTGGTCGCTGTAGATCCAAGGAAAGAATCTGAACACAAAGTTTATCAAAGTATCAATGTATTGTGTTATAACTGCGACGTGATATCAGGCAAAATAAACATATAAACCCAAGTCGGGTGCCCGACCCCCACAGCTGGGCAAACGTAAATACAAGTGTCATTAGATTATCGACACAACAGCAAGTGGGGTAACAACACAATAGTCAAGGTGCCGCCGCTGTAAGGTAAAGTAATCCACCCCGATGGGTATTTGTATTCCTACCCCGATGGGTGTTTGTAATCCAATGGTAAGGTGTTGGAAGCAGACGAACCAAGAGCCCAATTCAAAGGCCGGCCAGAAGACTCCGCAGACGACACCTGCACCCTTACCTTTCCGCATAGGAGGAGCTACTTAGCCTTTGAATTGGGCTCTTGGTTCGTCTGCTTCCAACACCTTACCATTGGATTACAAACACCCATCGGGGTAGGAATACAAATACCCATCGGGGTGGATTACTTTACCTTACAGCGGCGGCACCTTGACTATTGTGTTGTTACCCCACTTGCTGTTGTGTCGATAATCTAATGACACTTGTATTTACGTTTGCCCAGCTGTGGGGGTAGGGGACCCGACTTGGGTTTATATGTTTATTTTGCCTGATATCACGTCGCAGTTATAACACAATACATTGATACTTTGATAAACTTTGTGTTCAGATTCTTTCCTTGGTTATGCAAATAATCCCAGTGAAATATACACATGCACACATCTGTACTTACACACATCTACACATATACACGCATATACATATGCAAAAACACACATATACATAAGTACACACATATACACGCATATACATATACACATATACATAAGTACACACACATATGTACGCATAGACACAAATCCATATATATACATACATACACACACAAAACACACATATATAGACTGGGACACAGAAAAGAGAAAAATCCACAGCAGCGCGTGGCCGGGTTCAGCTAGGTTTTTAATTAAAAAAACATAATTAAAACAATGCAAAGACGAAACTGCTTCAAAAACACATTAAAACTAAAAGCAGTCTTCAAAAGATAGAACATGTGTAGTTTTCATTGTTATTTGATGACCATGATGCACAAGCAGAGATGTAACTTTTACACAGAGCTCTTAAGGAAAGCAGCTTCTTGGCCTGTA
Source organism: Anolis apletophallus (assembly GCA_030556195.1). Classification (NCBI taxonomy): domain Eukaryota; kingdom Metazoa; phylum Chordata; class Lepidosauria; order Squamata; family Anolidae; genus Anolis; species Anolis apletophallus. Next base: position 9,793,471 of record JARBWK010000021.1, read on the forward strand.
ACTTCCAGAATCCCCCAGCTTTCTTTTTTTCCCCCATGTCAGGAGCGACTTGAGAAACTGCAAGTTGCTTCTGGTGTGAGAGAATTGGCCATTTGCAAGGAGGTTGCCCGGTTATTTTGATGTTTTACCATCCTTGTGGGAGGCTTCTCTCATGCCCCCCACATGGAGAGCTGGAGCTGACAGAGGGAGCTCATTTGCGCTTTCCCCAGATTTGAACCTGCAACCTGTAAGTCTTCGGTCCTGCCAACACAAGAGTTTAATCCAGGGGTGGGCAATTATTTTTCCAAGGGGCCACACGACAGCCAAAAAATATGATGGAGGGCCGCAGCTAAAGGCTGAACTACATTCTACATAATATCAATTGAATTTCTTTAATAATAATAATAGGCACTACGTTGCGTTTTTGATATATTAATAAGACTGATAAGAGTATATGTTATGAGCAACGAAAAAAAGAGGTTGTCCTAGGAAAAATGACAATGATTCACTCAAATTTTACAAAACAATGGTTAACACAATGTGAACATTTGTATCATTTGTGATTCAGTATATCAGGGGTCGGGAACCTTTTTGACTCAGAAAGCCATAAAAGCAAAGTATTTGGAAATTTATTTCAGTGAGAGCCATCTTATTATATAAAGGAGGACCCGTCATCGAACGACTGCCAGAGACAGAGAAACCTTCCAAGGCAGAGACACCAAACTTGCCAACAAAAATAGGCCTCAGGCAAGGAAGGCTTTAGCAAAGAAACTTTTCCCCCCAAAACCTAGAAGGCCCCCAAAACAACGATTAAAAAACTACATTTCCCAGCATCCTCTGCGGCAGCCAGCGAAACCCATTGGCCAACATCAGCCCACACAAAATGCAGGGAGGCTGAGTAACCATAGTAACGCTGGGCAGAGCCAGCCAAGGCTAGGATAGAATGCTGAGTGATTTCAGTTTAGTCAGTTGGTGTTTGAGGGTTACACTGTCAAGGCCAAGATCTAGGAGGGAGACAAATAGGGCACCATGGACACAGGCACCACTGACAAACACATACCCCCAGAATAACACAAACTTGCAAAACCCACAAAAAAAATCCTGCAACACAAAAACCCACCCCCCAAAAATACACAACAAACACACTGGCAAAAGCAAGACCCCTCCACCTCACAACCAGCACACAGCCAGACTAAGACAACTATGTCACCACAACACACACAAAATACACCCCACAAATACCTGACAACTTCCCCAACACAAAACCCAGGACTGCACTCACTACTCACCACACACCTCCAAATACACACACGTCCCAGGCACAATACTCCAGCAATTCCTACCCACACAACACAACACAACCTCCTATCACAACCCATCCCCCCAACCTTACGGGACCCCACACACACAACACCGATCACTACCACAAACAAAAACCAACTCCACCTATACTCCAACCACAACACAACACAACACTGCACTGATACTCTACGAACACACACAAACACCCAAAACACCCCACCTACACAAACATTCCACAACATACTACCACCCACAATGCCACCACACACCCACTAACTCACCAAAAAAGTAATACCTACACACAACACAATACGCACATAACACAACCTTGCGTCTACTGCTCAACCCATTTGTATGCCATTCCTTCCTTCCACACAGGCATAAGCTGACCCAAAAGACAAGCCATGCCTCCTAAAAAGAACAGCATTGGACGACACACTCGCAACGCTACATACATCAAACAAAAAAGGGTGGAACAAACGCCAGAACAGAAAGACACACCGACAACTCCACAGGACTTCAACATCCCACCCACCAGAACAACCCACAACGACATAGCCATGACCCCACCAAGACCATAAGTAACATCAATTCCAACCCTTACATACTCAGACTTTCTCGCATCTCCTAAATAGGGCACAGCAACGCGTGCCGGGTACAGCTAGTATAATATATTTTAAGACTGAATTCAACTAAATGTGAGTATAATAAGCCCCTGAATTTATTCATAATGATGATGATATTCATTCAGCTTCTGCTAATAATAATAATAATAGCAACAACAACAACAACAACAACAGGAGAGGAGACCTCCACGGGCCATCCAGTCCAACCTCCTTCTGCCATAAGGGAAAAACACAATCAAAGCATTCCTCACAGATGGCCATTGAGCCATCTTGAACCAAACTTGGCACACTGGACTCTCATGATACCAACAGAAAGTACTGAAAGGGTTTACTAGGCATTTACCTTGAGTTTGGAAGTTATAGTTCACCTACATCCAGAGAGCACTGTGGACTCAAATAATGATGGATCAGGACCAAACTTGGCACAAATCCTCAATATGCCCAAAGAGGCAGAAGAGAAGAAAAGAGGAGGAAGACAAGGAGGGAATGGAAGCGCACCCCCGCTCTGGCCTCGTCCCCACCCCTTTCCCGCTCTGGCCTCGCCCCCTCTCCCTCGCTGCACTCCCCCTCCTTCCCTCTTGCGTTCATGTGGTGGGAGGGGGAAGGAATGAAACAGGGAAAGGGGGAAGGAAGGAAACAGAAGAAGAGAAGGGAAAGAGCGTGAGGCAAGAGGGAGGGGGGAGCGCGCAAGAGTGAAGGCATGCTCTGCGGCGGCGCTTGGTCCTGGCCACCTCTTCTCCTCCCTCCCTTCCCCTCTGCTCTGCTTGCCTGCCTGCTTCTTCACATTTGCTTCTTCAACATGTAGCCGCCCCAATGGGAGTTCACCTCCCTCTCCTTTCAGGACGAAGCCTTGAGGTATCCGTGGGCCAGTCAGCATCGGCCGGTGGGCCGCATGCAGCCCACGGCCCGCAAGATGCCCAGGTCTGGTTTAACCCATTGCCCCACCGCAGACTGGAAAGCTCCAAGAATATGCCAGAAAGCTATCTTATTACCGAACTGTAGATGAGTCCTTCCACTTTCACTGCAATGAAGCTAATAAGTGCTTGGCCCGCAATACCCAGAATCCCCCAGTTGCCTGGCCATAACTTCTGTGGCATTCGGGGCATTGTAGTTCAAGAGGTAGCCTCTCTGAGACCCCCTTCTACACTGCCATATAAAATCCAGACTGCCTGATTAAACTGGATTTTATATGACAGTATGTAGCCTCATATAATCCAGTTCAGATAATATGGCTTTTCTGGGTTGATAACACGGCCCCCCAGCCTGTTGGACACAGCCCCTGTTATGCCCCTGGCCGCCATTTTTTTTAAAAAAAAAATTCAAATTTTTTTTTAAAAGGCAGCTGGGGGGGGGGAGGGGGAGGTGGGGCAGGGAGGAGGAAGAGAGCTAGCTCCTCCTCCCTGCACCGCCCCCTCCGTCCCTCTCTCCGCGCCGAAAAGGAGCAGTAGGCGGTGCCAAGGGCAGCGCGTCACGCCAGGCCTCTGATGCGCTGCCCTTGGCGCCGCCTTCTGCTCCTTTTCGCCGGCTCCCCCTCCCTAGGAAGGGCGGGGGAGATGGCGGTGCCAAGGGGCAGCGCGGGCAGGCCTCTGACGCTGCCCTTGGCGCCGCCTTCAGCACACTCCCCCCCCTGGGAAGGGCCTGGCATGAGCAGTAGGCGGCGCAAGGCAGCGCGTCAGAGGCCTGGCATGACGTGCTGCGCTTTGGCGCCGCCCGCCCGCCCCACGCGTGGCCCCGCCCCTGCTTACTGATCACCTACGGCCCCCGAGGTGATCAGTGACACTTCTTCCGGCCCTTGGGTCGGAAGAAGTTGGACAGCACTGATCTGGATGATATGGCAGCATAGAAGAGGGGCTGAGTCCCCAGGGCAAGGGGAAACACCGGCAACCGTACGGAATAGGAGGGGGCCTCAAGAACTGGGCAAACCTTACCAATAGTCTAGGGCAGACCTTTCCAAACATTTCATGTTGGTGACACACTTTGTAGACACGCATCATTTCGCGACACAATAATTCAGTTTTACTAGCAAACCTCTTAAGAGAGATACGGATGCATACATACGGATGTAATAACGAAATATATGGGGACACAACACATTGCATGAAGCTATTATCTATTATATAAAGGAGGTCCCGTCATGGAACGGCCGTCCTAGGCAGAGAAACCATCCAACGCAGAGACACCAAACTTGGCAACATAAATAGGCCTCAGGCAAGGTAGGTTTTTAGCAAAGAAACTTTCCCCCCCAAAACCTAGAAGGCCCCCAAAACAACAATACAAAAAAACCCTACATTTCCCAGCATCCTCCGCGGCTGCCAACGATTTTCCCGGCCTCTACATTCTGACAGCATGATTGGTTGCCAGTGAGGGAGTATTTGCATAACGCCTCTATTGGCCAGCCAACATGAACATTCCGACCCATAATAAACTGTCAGAGGAGGATAAGGCAAAGAAAGGCCTGAGGCAGTCACCAACACAAGCACCCAATTCACTTCACACAGAAAATTTACACCCCTACAAATCACAAACCACGCCCAAAATTGACAGTAAGGCTTCATTAACTTGATTTCCCTGACTAGGCCTCACTTAGTGGGATGCTGTTTAAGCTCTGAATTGACAGCAAGGCTTCATTAACTTGATTTTCCCGATTAGGCCTCAGCTCATGGGACATTATGTATGGCCTGAATTGACAGTAAGGCCTCATTAACTTGATTTTCCTGACTAGGCCTCAGCTCATGGGACATTGTGTATGGCCTGAATTTACAGTAACCTACCCTGGCACACAGAGCCCCTATAACCCATGCTACATTCTACTGCAGTATGGACGAGGGTGGACCATGGATGATGGGATTTGATGCACCTCCATGGATTATGGGATTTGTAGTACTTTCAAATCCTTCATTCCCCACAGACCACTGTGGCCCAGAACCAAGACCGATAAAGACCCAACTTGGCACACAGTGCCCCCATGACCCCACACTCCATCCAACTGCAGTTTAGAGGAGGGCACACCATGGATGATGGGATTTCAAGTACCTCCACTCACTTCCAAAGCACCCCACCCACACAAGCATCAACCTCTACATCAACACAGCAGACGGAAAGACAAAAAACATTGTATATCCACAAGCTCTGCAGAACGCCAGCAACACCACACACCGACAACTCCCCAGGACTTCAACATCCCACCCACCAGAACAACCCACAACGACACAGCCATGACCCCACCAAGACCATAACTAACATCAATTCCAACCCTTACATACTCAGACTTTCTCGCATCTCCTAAATAGGGCACAGCAACGCGTGCCGGGTACAGCTAGTATTTATTGCTTGTTTCACATACACTCAGAGGTTTTCATTATATTCATATGACACACCAATGTGACACCACATAGTTTGGAAAGCTGTGGTCTCGGGATTATGAAGCTGCGGTCCAAAACATCTGGAGGACCACAATTCCCTTAGTCTTGGCACTGATGCCAAGACCAGGAAGGCAAAGAAGAGAGAGAGAGAAAGAAGGAAGGAAGGAACAAGGCGAGCAAGAGAAGAAAAGCAAGCAAGCAGGTAGACAAATACACTTGAAAGGAAGAAAGGAGGGAAGAGTAGACAGGAAGTAAGCAAACAAGAAGCAGACAAGCCAGTAAAAAGGATGGAAAGAAGAAAAGAAAGAAAGAAGACTGGAAGGCCAATGAAGGGGTAAACCAACAAGAATGAAAGAAGCAGGCAGGCAAGCAAGCAAGGCTAATGAAGAAGTAAAGAACGAAAGAAACAGGCAATCTAGCAAAAAGGAAGGAAGGAAGACAGGAAGAAGACAGGAAGACCAATGACAGGTGGAAAGGCAGACAGGCAGGCAAAACGATGAAAGGCCAATGAAGAAGTAAACAAGAAAGAATGAAAAAGAAAGAATGAAGCAAACAAGCCATCAAGAAGGAAGGAAGGAAGGAAGGAAGGAAGGAAGG
>JARBWK010000021.1:9801836-10024336 GCA_030556195.1 Anolis apletophallus
GAAAGAAAGAAAGAAAGAAAGAGAAGAAAGAGAAAGAGAGAAGGCAAGCCATCAAGAAGAAATGAAAGAAAGAGAGAAGGTGAAAGAAGCCTGCAAGAAGAAAGAAAGAAAGAAAGAAAGAAAGAAAGAAAGAAAGAAAGAAAGAAAGAAAGAAAGAAAGAAAAAGAAAGAAAGAGAAGAATGCAAGAAAGAAAGAGAGAAGGTTAGCCTGCAAGAAAGAAAGAAAGAAAGAAAGAAAGAAAGAAAGAAAGAAAAGAAAGAAAGAAGAGGCATGTAAGAAGGAAGGAGAGAAGGTTAGCCTGCAAGAAAGAAAGAAAGAGAGAGAGAGAGAGAGAGAGAGAGAGAGAGAAGGCATGCGGGAAGGAAGGAGAGAAGGTTAGCCTGCAAGAAAGAAAGAAAGAAAGAAAGAAAGAAAGAAAGAAAGAAAGAAAGAAAGAAAGAAAGAAAGAAAGAAGAGGCATGTAAGAAGGAAGGAGAGAATGTTAGCCTGCAAGAAAGAAAGAGAGAGAAAAAGAAAGAGAAGGCAAGCAAGAAGGAAGGAATGGAAGAAGGGCATTTGGAGATAGCATACAAGCCATGAGCGAGCAAGGAAGAGAAGCCGGGCCGGGGAGGGAGGTTTGGAGGGAGGCAGGGAGGCGGGCCATCATCTGTCCCAGCTGGGGAAGCCCAGAGAGCCACCGGGCCCGCCCTGGAGCAGCTGGAAGAGGAGGAGGAGGAAGAGGAAGAAGGGCTTGGGTGTTTCCTGTGCAAGGGAGAGCTGAGCTGATATCACACCCAGGCACGCGCAAAAGGCGCGCACACAGAGCCAGAGGCAGAGACACGCGCAGCAGGCAGGCAGGCGGGCAGGCAGGCATTGGGCTCTTTCTCCGGCGCCTGGGTGGGAGTCGGCTCTTTGCAGCTTCCCTTGGAGCCCTCCACCCTCGCTGCTGCATCCGTGGACTGTGGGCTCGCCCTCCTGCTTCCCAGGTCGCCCAGCTGCCCAGCCCCCACATCAGGATCCCGGAGGGGGAGGAAGACAAGAAGGAAAAAGGAAGAAGAGGAGGAAGAGAAGAAGCGCGGTGGGCGTCGGCCGCTTCCTTCCCGGTAAGCCAAGCCAGGAAAGCCAAAGTAACGGGAATGTGTGCGCCATTGGCGAGTTGGTTCCCTTATCTGTGCTGGAGGAAGGATGTAACGCCGTTCCTTGGCATGTAACGCCGATCCTTTGCCTGTAACGCTTTGGCATGTAACGCCGATCCTTTGCCTGTAACGCCGTTCTTTTGCCTGTAACGCCGTTCCTTGGCATGTAACACCGTTCCTTGGCATGTAACGCCGTTCCTTGGCATGTAACGCCGTTCCTTGGCATGTAACGCCGATCCTTTGCCTGTAACGCCGTTCTTTTGCCTGTAACGCCGTTCCTTGGCATGTAACGCCATTCCTTGGCATGTAACACCGTTCCTTGGCATAACACGCCATTGGCATGTTTCCTTGGCATGTAACGCCGTTCTTGGCATGTGCTTTGGCATGTAACGCCGTTCCTTGGCATGTAACCCCGTTCCTTGGCCTGTAACGCCGTTCCTTGGCCTGTAACGCAGTTCCTTGGCATTTAACGCCGTTCTCCTTGGCATGTAACGCCGATCCTTTGCCTGTAACGCCGTTCTTTTGCCTGTAACGCCGTTCCTTGGCATGTAACACCGTTCCTTGGCATGTAACACCGTTCCTTGGCATGTAACGCCGTTCCTTGGCATGTAACGCCGTTCCTTGGCATGTAACGCCATTCCTTGGCATGTAACACCGTTCCTTGGCATGTAACACCGTTCCTTGGCATGTAACGCCGTTCCTTGGCATGTAACGCCGTTCCTGGGCATGGCATGGCATGTAACACCGTTCCTTTGGCACGCCGTTCCTTGGCATGTAACGCCGTTCCTTGGCATGTAACGCCGTTCCTTGGCATGTGACGCCGTTCCTTGGCATGTGACGCCGTTCCTTGGCATGTGACGCCGTTCCTTGGCATGTAACGCCGTTCCTTGGCATGTGACGCCGTTCCTTGGCATGTGACGCCGTTCCTTGGCATGTAACGCCGTTCTTTGGCCTGTAACGCCGTTCCTTGGCCTGTAACGCAGTTCCTTGGCATTTGACGTTTTTGGCATGGCCTTCCTTTGGCCTGCCTGGCATGGCATGTGACGCCGTTCCTTGGCATGTGATGCCGTTCCTTGGCATGTAACGCAGTTCCTTGGCCTGTAACGCCGTTCCTTGGCCTGTAACGCAGTTCCTTGGCATTTAACGCCGTTCCTTGGCATGTAACGCCGTTCCTTGGCCTGTAACGCCGTTCCTTGGCCTGTAACGCCGTTCCTTGGCATGTAACTACGTTCCTCCACCCGTTCCTCCGGCTCCTAGCCGAGGAGGCGCAAAGGATCCCAAAAGCAAAGGGAAATGCATCCAAAATGAATGTGAAATGGACCCTCTTTTAGAAAACGGGGTACGGGTGGGGGCTGAAGGGTCAGGAAAGAAGGGAACCCCCTTTTTGGCAAGCCAGAGATTGGGGGAGAAGGGTCTGGATTCCGTGGGGAGAGGTCTCCACTTGAGAAAGAGGCATGAGAGATGGAAATGGGGTGTCTTGCCTTCCTGTGCGTAAAAGGCTTGTGCGTAAAAGGACGGTTTTGGGGTGTCTCGGGTGGGGCTTTTCTGGGGGGCGGACTCTCATTTTTTCTCCCACCAGACTGAGCTGGGAAAGGACTTGAGGGTCACACCTCCCTCTTCCAGAACCCACGGCTCCCACGCTTCCCCCCAAAAGGGCTCTCCAAAGGTGCCAGAGATGGGCACTCTAACACACTTTGTGCCCATCTCTGGCACCTTTGGAGAGCCCTTTTGTGCCCATCTCTGGCAGACAGAGAAACAGGGAAGTAGCCATGGCTGCTCTTCCTGCCAAGCTTCCAGTTTCTCTTTTGGAACAGATCACAGGGCCTTTTCGGACATCAGCATCATGCCTTCCTGCTACATACATCCAACCTCTGTCCGCATCCAAAATTTTTAATATTTCACATTTGGCCCCAGCCGGAATGGTTTTAAATGGTCTGCTACGGCTTATATGTCCGCTCTATTGATTGTATTTATTTATTTCCACCATTTCTACCCCGCTTCTTCTCAACCCCCGAGGGGGGGACTCAGAGCGGCCTCACAACGGCAACGATTCGATGCCACACAATATACATATAATAAAAACAACAGTTAAGATTAAAATACATTAAAATACAGCTAGAGTTAAAATACATTAAAATACAGTTAACATTGAAATGCACCACCGTTAAAACAGTATTCCACCCATAAGCATTAGGTCTTATCCACCAGTTTGCCATCCACCCAATCTCAGGTGCCCTAGCGTGCTAAAGTGCAAATGCTTGGTCCCATAACCAGGATTTCACTCTTTTTCTGAATGCCAGGAGGGATGAAGCTGATTGAATATCAATAGGGAGTGCGTTCCACAGACGGGGAGCCACCACCGAGAAGGCCCTATCTCTCATCCCCACCAACCGCATTTGAGATGTAGGCGGGAGCGAGAGCAGGGCCTCCCCGGATGATCTTAAATTACGAGGTGGGACGTAGCGGTTGATGCGTTCGGACAAGTAGGCTGGGCCAGAACCGTATAGAGCTTTAAAGGTCAAAACCAGCACTTTGAATTGAGCTCGGAATTGGACAGGCAGCCAGTGGAGCTGGCACAACAGGGGGGTGGTATGCTCCCTGTATGTAGCTCCCATTAGCAATCTGGCTGCCGCCTGTTGAACTAGTTGCAGTTTCTGAACTGTCTTCAAAGGCAGCCCCACGTAGAGAGCGTTGCAGTAATCTATTCGGGATGTGACCAGAGCGTGGACCACCGTAGCCAGATCAGACTTCCCAAGGTACGGGCGCAGCTGGCGCACGAGTCGTAACTGTACAAAAGCTCCCCTGGCCACCGCCGAGACCTGGGGTTCCAGGCTCAGCGATGAGTCCAGGATCACTCCCAAGCTGCAAACCTGCGTCTTCAGGGGGAGTGGAACCCCATCCAACACAGGCTGTAACCCTATGCCCTGTTCGGCCTTGTATTGTTGTTATTATTTGCTGTTGCATTGTTATCATTGCACTTGGCCTCGTGTAAGCCGCACCGAGTCCCCTTGGGGACATTGTGGCAGGGTATAAATAAAGAATTATTATTATTATTATTGAAAATACAGAAGCTATTTTGGAGAGGTCCTCTAGGGCAGTGTTTCCCAACCTTTTTTGAGCCGCGGCACACTTTTAACATTAAAAAAATCCGGGGGCACACCACAAAATGACACTCTAACACAGTAAAGAACGGCTGGGGATTGGTGGCCTGCTGGGAGCAGCTGCTGGGAGTGCCGAACCGGGAGGGGCGGAGCCAGGCTGCACCATGCCCTGCCCCTACCCCCGCTTCACCTCCCAGCAGCTGCTCCAGCCTTGAGGGGGCAGGGCCAAGCCAGTGGTGCCAGAGCCAGCACAATGCTGGCTTGGCACAGTCCCCTCAAGGCTGGAGCAGCTGCTGGGAGTGCAAAAGCCGGGGAGGGGGGCAGAGCCAGGCCGCGCCATGCCCCGTCCCTACCCCGGCTTCACTCTCCCAGCAGCTGCTCCAGCCTTGAGGGGCAGTGCCAAGCCAGCAGTGCCAGAGCCAGCACAATGCTGGCTTGGCACTGTCCCCTCAAGGCTGGAGCAGCTGCTGGGAGTGCAAAAGCTGGGGGAGGGGGCAGAGCCAGGCCACGCCATGCCCGCCCCCTCCCCCCAGCTTCAGCTCTCCTACAGGTCGCGCCATGCCCCGCCCCCTCCCCCCCAGCTCTCCGACAGAGGAGGAGCATGAGCGGTGGACGGGCTTCACTGGGCAGGGGTCCTCCTCCACGCGGCTTCAGCGAGCGAGGGGCAAGAGTCATGGTGGGAGTCATGGCGGATTGGAGGCTGGCTGGGGAAACGGCCAAAGGAGGCGGCGCCCGGCCCCTTCTTCTTTTTGCCACGGCACACTGGTTGAGAAACACTGCCCTAGAGCAGTCTTTCCCAACCGCTGTGATGCGGCACACTAGTGTGCCGTGACGGACCTCCTGCTGTGCCGCAAGAAAAGCTCTCTGCCCCCCCTTCCTTCCCCCCTCCTCCTGCTGAACTCCTGCTGCTTGGGGGAGGAGGAGGAAGGGCCGGGGCGCCGCCTCCTTCGGCCATTTCCCCAGCCAGCTTCCAATCTGCCATGACTCCCGCCCCTCGCTCGCTGAAGCCGCGTGGAAGAGGAGCCCCGCCCACTGAAGCCCGTCCACCAATCATGCTCCTCCTCCTCCACACAGCTTCAGCGAGCGAAGGGCGGGAGTCATGGCGGAGAGCAGCGCTGGGGACGGGGGCCATGACTCCCGCCCCTCGCTCGCACTGCCCCCTCAAGGCTGGGGAAGCTGTGAAAGAGCTGGTGCCGGGGGGAGGGGTATGGCGTGGCCTAGCTCCGCCCCCTCCCCCGGCTTCCGCTCTCTCTGGAGTCATGGCCAGACCTGGGCATTTTGCGGCCCGCCAGCCAATTCTGACCGGCCCACATAAGGGCCCCGGTAGGCAGGCAGGTAGACAAGCAGAGCGGCCAATGGAGGAGACGGGAGGGGGGAGAAGAGGAGGAGGCCAGGAGCAAGCGCCGCTGCAGAGCATGCTTTTGCTCTCCTCCCTTTCTTTCCGCCTCACGCGCACCCCCCCCCTCTTCTCTTCTGCCTCGCTTTCTCTTACCCCTCCCTTCTCTTCCAGCAACTACAATTCCCAATTGTCAAGATCTATTTCCCCCAAACTCCACCAGGTCTATTTTCCCCAAACTCCATCTGTGTTCACATTTTGGGCATATTGAGTATTCATGCCAAGTTTGGTCCTGATCCAACATTGTTTGAGTCCACAGTGCTCTCTGGATGTTGGTGAACTACAACTCCCAAACTCAAGGTCAATGCCCATCAAACCCTTTTAGTGTTTTCTATTGGTCATGGAGTCCTGTGTGCCACATTTGGTTTAGTTCCATCATTGGTGGAGTTCAGAGTGCTCTTTGATTGCGGGTGAACTGTAACTCCTAGCAACTACAACTCCCAAATGACAAAATCAATTTTTTGACTGATGGTCCCTCCTTGGGTTAGTATTAGTATATTTTGTGGCCAAATTTGGCAGCAATCCACGCTGTCCTGGATGATGCGCTCGAGGTAGTCCGCCATCAGAGTGCGCAGCGCCCGCTTATAAGGCAAGCCCAGGCGGTGAGGGAAGACCACGGCCGTGTCCACCACCGTGCAGTGGATGAGCTTGAGTGCGAACAGATTTAAATGAAAATGTAAACAAAAATTATATATATATACACACATACACATAGGGGCGGTCCTACTGGTAGACAAAGGACGCCGCTGCGTGGGGCGCCATCTGGGTAAAGGGCGCATTCCCCCGCCCGCCAGACAGCGTCCGGCCGATGTTCCGCTTTTGGGCCTTGTGTGCTCCGACGCCGCGCCTTAGCAAACCTCCCTGCGTGCCGAATAGGGACTGCTGTGTTTACAGGCTTCTACACCTGCGCACAGGAGCTTCTGGGCATGCGCAGAGGGGGCGTGCCGAATAGGGAATGCTGTGTTTACAGGCTTCTGCGCCTGCGCATAGGAGCTTCTGGGCATGTGCGGGGGGGCCCGCCAAAATAATGTTTGGGGGGCAAAATAATGTTCGCTTAGCATTTAAAATTACCTTAGACCGCCCCTGTATATATACGTAATTAAGGCAATAAAATAACATACGCAAACCATATTTTCAATATTATGTTATTGATATTATTTAATTGTTTCAATATTTTTAATATTTTGGTTGTACTGTGGTTGTTTTTTATGATGCTAGCATCGTATGATGCTTTCGTTAGGCCGCCCTGAGTTCCCTTTGAGGTGTGTGTGTGTACAGGGCCGGCCTTATCTTTTCCGGGGGTAGGCGAAGAAAATTTTGCCCCCGGCCACCGCGTCACTCGGTCCCGCCTCCTCCTCCACTGCCGCCGCACAGCGGCACGCCTCCCAAAGCACTGACATTTGTGCGCATGTGCCTGTGCCAGGCGCGTTCGGGACCCAGTGCCCATGCGCAGACATTCGTGCATGTGCAGAAACGTCCGTGCTTTGGGAGGCGACTAGTGGGGCTGGCTGCGGAGGCGCGCCCGGCGCACCCGGCACAGCAACAACGCAGGGCAGTGCGGCGGCACCCAGCAGCGCGGCTGGCTGCAGGAGGTGCAGTGGCAGGGCGCGGCGGCGGCGGGGCTCCCCTCCCAGGTGGCGATGCCCCTCCCAGGTACCGTCGCCCTAAGCGGCCGCGTAGTCCGCGGAATGGGAGGGGCTGGCCCTGTGTGTATATATATAGGGAATAAATAAATTAAAAATAATATATTGGATGTCTCGATGGCTTGCTATGCTGCCTGGTTTTGAAATGAACAGTGCGTGTGTGTTTTCACCCATTCATAACACGGACTGGCAAATGGGTTCTTTCTCTGGGTTTCTTTGGGGAAATTGTGGCTCAAAATAAATCAATCAATAAAAGGGAACAGCGGAGAGGCCGGCGGCTGTTGACAAAGGAGGTCAGGACGTGGAGTCCGGCCTCCCTGAACAAAAGCTGGCTTTAGACCACTTTGGGCGGCTGGAGTGAATGGTATTCACTGCTCCTGCCTTTTTTCTTCTTCTCCCATTTGTCTTTATCGTTTTTCTATCCAAGGCCTGAGCTGAGCATCCCCTCGGCACATGCAAGCCCGCCTTGAAGAAGAAGAAGAAGGCGGCAGCAGGCCCCAAACTTGGGAGCCGTCTCCCCAAAGGAATGCAGCCGGAAAACCCAAATCACAAATATGTGAATAATGCACTTCATCTGGTGTTCTTAATGCCTTAAAGAAACAACACATTGTTGTACGTCGGCAGGGACATGAAAGGCGCCAGTGAAGAATCTTTCGCGACTCAAGAAACAGCCTAAGAATATTTATTTATTATTATTTTAACTAGCTTGGGGACCCGGCGGTGCCCGGGTTATTTGAGGAAGGCATTGTGTGCCAAGGTTGGTTCCTATTAGATGTGTATGTGGCTTGCAGTGGTCTCAGGAACTTAGTGAAGGTACTGCAAGTCCCATTGGCCATGGTCCATCCCCCTCCAAACAGCACCAGGATATAGAGTGGGTCATGGGGGCTCTGTGTGTCATATTTGGTCTTGATCATTCTTTGGATGAGGGTTGCAGCGGTCTCGGAAGGTGAGTGAAGATATTTCAAGTCCCATCATCTGTGGTCCATCCTCCTTGAAACAGCACCAGGGTGTAGAGTGGGTCAAGGGGGCTCTGTGTGCTAATTTTGGTCTGTATTGGTCATTGGGTGAGGGTCGTGTTGTGAAGTGGGCCATTGGGCCCCTGTGTGCCAAGTTTGGTCCTGATCCGTCACTGCTGTGGGCCGCAGTGTCTGACTGCCTGAGGCCTTTCCTTTTCCCTCTGAGTCACCTTAGAATGTTGGAATGTGGGTGGCCAATCGGAGTCCTTTATGCAAATACCATTTCAGTGGCAACCAATGCCCTCTGTCTGGGGCTGTGGAATTTTGGAATTCTGAGGCTGGCCAATCAGAGTTCTTTATGCAAATAATCCCATAGTGGCAACCTATTGAAACGCTGTCTCATATTCCTTGGCACCTCCGCACCTCCCAGAAAATGTACATTCCATTTTCAACGGGAAAAAACTGTCTTTTGGCTAACTCAAGCATTCAGTTGCATTCTGTTTTGCTGTGCAATCAGAGTCCTTTATGCAAATTGTCTCTCAGTGGCAACCAATGCCCTCTGTCTGGTGCCTTAGAGTGTTGGAGTTTTGAGGCTGGCCAATCAGAGTCCTTTATGCAAATAATCTGGTGCCTTAGAGGGTCGGTTTTCTGAGGATGGCCAATCAGTGTCCTTTATGCAAATAATCCCATGGTGGCAACCAATCGAAATGCTGGCACATATTCCTCCCTCCGCACCACCGCAAACATTGACTTTTATTAGATAGATAGATAGATAGATAGATAGATAGATAGATAGATAGATAGATAGATAGATTATTTATAACCCGCCCTTCTCCAGCCCTGAAGGGGGACCCAGAATATATCTACTCAAAAATAAGTAATGCATGGCTGTATTATTTTTTTCCTTTTCAGCAGCCCCCTGGCTACCAAAGGATTCATCAACACCAGGCATGGGCAAACTTGGCCCCTCCAAGTGTTTTGGACTGCAACTCCCACAATTCCTAACAGCCGGTAGAAGTTTGAGTCCAAAACACTTATCCAATGCAATTTTTTTGAATCAGCACCACAAATAACCAAACCGAATCTAAAGTTGACCAAACACTGATTCATAACCCTTTTTGTACTAATGGAGAGTGGTCTCTGGTCAAAGTGGTCCCTGGGCAAGTGGTGTCTGGTCAAAGTGGTCCCTGGCCAAGTGGTCCCTGGTCAAAGTGGTCCCTGGTCAAAGTGGTCCCTGGTCAAAGTGGTGTCTGGTCAAAGTGGTCCCTGGCCAAGTGGTTTCTGGTCAAAGTGGTCCCTGGTCAAAGTGGTCCCTGGTCAAAGTGGTCCCTGGCCAAGTGGTCCCTGGTCAAAGTGGTCCCTGGTCAAGTGGTCCCTGGTCAAAGTGGTCCCTGGTCAAAGTGGTCCCTGGTCAAAGTGGTTTCTGGTCAAAGTGGTCCCTGGTCAAGTGGTCCCTGGTCAAAGTGGTCCCTGGCCAAGTGGTTTCTGGTCAAAGTGGTCCCTGGTCAAAGTGGTCCCTGGTCAAAGTGGTCCCTGGCCAAGTGGTTTCTGGTCAAAGTGGTCCCTGGTCAAGTGGTCCCTGGTCAAAGTGGTCCCTGGCCAAGTGGTTTCTGGTCAAAGTGGTTTCTGGTCAAAGTGGTCCCTAGTCAAGTGGTGTCTGGTCAAAGTGGTCCCTGGCCAAGTGGTTTCTGGTCAAAGTGGTCCCTAGTCAAGTGGTCCCTGGTCAAAGTGGTCCCTAGTCAAGTGGTCCCTGTTCAGGTGGTCCCTGGTCAAAGTAGTCCCTAGTCAGGTGGTCCCTAGTCAGATGGTCCCTCGTCAAAGTAGCCCCTGGTCAAGTAGTCCCTGTCCAAGTGGTCCCTGGTCAAGTGGTGTCTGGTCAAAGTGGTCCCTGGCCAAGTGGTTTCTGGTCAAAGTGGTTTCTGGTCATAGTGGTCCCTAGTCAAGTGGTGTCTGGTCAAAGTGGTCCCTGGCCAAGTGGTTTCTGGTCAAAGTGGTCCCTGGTCAAAGTGGTTTCTGGTCAAAGTGGTGTCTGGCCAAGTGGTCCCTGGCCAAGTGGTTTCTGGTCAAAGTGGTCCCTGGTCAAAGTGGTCCCTGGTCAAAGTGGTCCCTCAAAGTGGTCCCTGGCCAAGTGGTTTCTGGTCAAAGTGGTCCCTGGCAAAGTGGTCCCTGGTCAAAGTGGTCCCTGGTCAAAGTGGTCCCTGGTCAAAGTGGTCCCTGGTCAAAGTGGTCCCTGGCCAAGTGGTTTCTGGTCAAAGTGGTCCCTGGTCAAAGTGGTCCCTGGTCAAAGTGGTCCCTGGTCAAAGTGGTCCCTGGTCAAAGTGGTCCCTGGTCAAAGTGGTCCCGGGTCAAAGTGGTCCCTGGTCAAAGTGGTCCCTGGTCAAAGTGGTCCCTGGTCAAAGTGGCCCCTGGTCACAGTGGTCCCTGGTCAAGTGGCAAAGTGGTCCCTGGTCCCTGGTCAAAGTGGTCCCTGGTGGTCCCTGGTCAAAGTGGCCCATGTCAAAGTGGTCTGGTCAAAGTGGTCCCTGGTCAAAGTGGTCCAAAGTGGTCCCTGGTCAAAGTGGTCCCTGGCCAAGTGGTCCCTGGTCAAAGTGGTCCCTGGTCAAAGTGGTCCCTGGTCAAAGTGGTCCCTGGTCAAAGTGGTCCCTGGTCAAAGTGGTCCCTGGTCCAAGTGGTCCCTGGTCAAAGTGGTCCCTGGTCAAAGTGGTCCCTGGTCAAAGTGGTCCCTGGTCAAAGTGGTCCCTGGTCAAAGTGGTCCTGGTCAAAGTGGTCCCTGGTCAAAGTGGTCCCTGGTCAAAGTGGTCCCTGGTCAAAGTGGTCCCTGGTCAAGTGGTCCCTGGCCAAGTGGTCCCTGGTCAAAGTGGTCCCTGGTCAAAGTGGTCCCTGGTCAAAGTGGTCCCTGGTCAAAAGTGGTCCCTGGTCAAAGTGGTCCCTGGTCCTTGGTCAAAGTGGTCCCTGGTCAAAGTGGTCCCTGGTCAAAGTGGTCCCTGGTCAAAGTGGTCCCTGGTCAAAGTGGTCCCTGGTCAAAGTGGTCCCTGGTCAAAGTGGTCCCTGGTCAAAGTGGTCCCTGGTCAAAGTGGTCCCTAGTCAAGTGGTCCCTGTTCAGGTGGTCCCTGGTCAAAGTAGTCCCTAGTCAGGTGGTCCCTAGTCAGATGGTCCCTGGCCAAGTGGTCCCTAGTCAAGTGGTCCCTCGTCAAAGTAGCCCCTGGTCAAGTAGTCCCTGTCCAAGTGGTCCCTGTTCAAAGTGGTCCCTAGTCAAGCGGTCCCTAGTCAAGTGATCCCTGGACAAAAAAAGGTTAGGAACCACTGACTTGGAGGACCCAAATTTGCCCATACATGCACTGAAGTGTCTCTGGAATGTCCAGGGTGGGAAGAAGAACTCTGTCTGAGATTGCAATTGGCCACCTTGATTAGCATTAAATGGCCTTTCAGCTTCAAAGCCTGGCTGCTTCCTTTGTTAGCTGGCCTTGATTGTTTCCTGTCTGGAATTTCCCTGTTTTTGTTTACTGTCCCCATTCTAGAGGGTTTTAAAAAAAAAAACAACTTGTAGCCAGATCTTGTTCATAGTGTCACAATATCAACAGAAAGGAGGAAAACATGAAATAATAATAATAAACAACTTTATTTATACCCCTCCACCATCTCCCCAGGGGACTCAGGGCGGCTTACATGAGGCCATGCCCAACAATACAAAAACACAGTATAACATAAGAGCACAACAGAAAATGAACAAAACCTGGCTACCAGTATTAAAAAGCCCTAAAATCAGGACAGTCATTAAAGAGCGACACTCAAACAACAGGGGAATTCCAGACAGGAAACAATCAGGGCCAGTTAACACTTCCCAACAAAGGATTCCCCCAGGCAGGGAGCAGCCAGGCTTTGAAGCTAAAAGGCCATTCACTACTAATTGTGAGGGTTGAAGTCCAAAACACCCGGAGGGCCCAAGATTGCCCACGCCTGTGCTGTAGTATCCTGGAAGTTGTTGTTTAGTGAGACAACAACTTCCACTATTTGGCAAGGAAGTGCAAGACCTTGTAAGATTTGACTCCCAGGTTTCAGGGGCGGTCCGGCGTATACGTGAAGTATGCGGCCGCTTAGGGCGCCAACTTCTGGGAAGGCGCGCGCCCTTCTGGGAACGCCGGCCGCACTGCCGTAGCAAACCTCCCTGCTGCTTTCATTGGCTTCAGCACCTGGCCTGCAGGAGCTTCTGGGCATGCACGGAGATTTGGGCTCCGGAGCCACTGCGCATGCCCAGAAGCTCCTGCAGGCGCAGAAGCTGAAGCCTGTAAACACGTCATGTCAGTACTCCGTCTGTATTCGGCACGCAGGGGGCGGAGGCAAAGGGAGAGGCTTAACCGCTCCCTTTGCCTCCGCCCCCTGCGTGCCGAATACTGAGCGGAGTGCTGACGTGTTTGTTTACAGGCTTCTGCGCCTTCAGGAGCGCCTGCAGGAGCTCCTGCTGGCGCAGAAGCCTGTAAACACGTCACGTGACGCAATTGGGCAGGCAGGGGGCGGAGTCAAAGGGAGAGAGGGCGGAGACAAAGGGAAAGGGGGCGGAGACAAAGGGGGATGCCAAAGTAATGTTCGCTTACCATATAAAATAACCTTAGACCGCCCCTGCCAGGTTTCCATAGCACTGAGCCATTGCAGTAAAAGCGGTATCAAAGTGCATTAACTCTACAGCAAGGGTTGGGAACCTATGGCTCGGGAGCCAGATGTGGCTCTTTTCATGATTGCATCTGGCTCTCCAGAGCAGCCCGGGCCTCGGTTTCCCAGCATGTAGCGGAGAAGAGTGATGCACATGCGCCGCGACTGCCGCTTTCACACCACCAACGCCACCTCTTCCTCATCCCCCGCTGCACTCGGGGCCCTGTGCCTTCTTCGCCCGGCCTCATCCTCCTTTTCGTCCTCTCCCTTCTTTCCTCCATTCTCTTCCTTCCTTCCTTCCTTCCTTCCTTCCTTCCTTCCTTCCTTCCTTCCTTCCTTCCTTCCTTCCTTCCTCCCCTTCACCCTTTCCTTCTCCTTCTCTCCTTCCTTTTCCCTCTCTCTCCCCCTCCTTCTTTCCTCCATTCTCCCACTTCCTTTCTTTCTCCCCCTTCATCCTTTCCTTCTCTCCTTCCTTTCCCCTCCCTCTCTTCCCTTCCTTCATTCCTCCATTCCCCCTCCCTCTTCTTTCCTTCCTCTTCTATTCTTTCCCCCCAAGTCTTCCTTTCCTTCTCCTTCCTTCCTTTTCACTTCCCTCTCTCTCTCCTTCTTTCTTTTCTTCTTTTCCCTTCACTATTTAACATTCTCCTCACTCCCTTTCTTTTCCTTTCCTTTCCCTACCCTTTCCTTTCATCCCTTCCCATTTCCTTCTTTCTTTCCCCCTCCTTGTCTCCTGCTTTTATTTCCTTCCTTTTCCATAGTTGATTCTGCTTTTCTTTCTTCCTCTCCCCCTCCCTCCTTTATTTCCTCGGTCTTTCTTTCTTTCTTTCTTTCCTTCCCCCTTCCTTCCTTCCGTCTTCTCTTCCTTCCCAGAGTCCTGAGCATGCCTTTTGCAGAGCCAAGTCTAAAATGTCCCGTCATTCTGCCGGGGGAATCCTTTCCTCATCGTATGTACGTACAGTATATGCTCAAATTTAGTTGAATTCAATCTTAAAATATATTATACTAGCTGTAACCGGCACGCGTTGCTGTGCCCTATTTAGGAGATGCGAGAAAGTCTGAGTATGTAAGGGTTGAAATTGATGTTAGTTATGGTCTTGGTGGGGTCATGGCTGTGTCGTTGTGGGTTGTTCTGGTGGGTGGGATGTTGAAGTCCTGGGGAGTTGTCGGTGTGTGGTGTTCCTGGCGTTCTGCAGAGCTTGTGGATATACAATGTTTTTTGTCTTTCCGTCTGCTGTGTTGATGTAGAGGTTGATGCTTGTGTGGATGGGGTACTTTGGAAGTGAGTGGAGGTACTTGAAATCCCATCATCCATAGTAGGCCCTCCTCTAAGCTGCAGTTGGATGGAGTGTGGGTCATGGGGGCACTGTGTGCCAAGTTGGGTCTTTATCGGTCTTGGTTCTGGGCCACAGTGGTCTGTGGGGAATGCAGGGTTTGAAAGTACTACAAATCCCATAATCCATGGAGGTACATCAAATCCCATCATCCATGGTCCACCCTCCTCCAAACTGCAGTAGAATGTAGCGTGGGTCATAGAATTATAGTGATATCATAATATAACAGGACATTACATCTTGCTGAGTGGCAGATGAAGTCATTTGGCCACATAATGAGAAGAAAGGAAAGCTTGGATAAGATAATGATGCTGGGGAAAATGGAAGCAAAAGGGAAGAGGGGCCAACCAAGGGCAAGATGGATGGTATCCTTGAAGTGATTGACTTGACCTTGAAAGAGCTGGGGGTGACGATGGTCGACAGGGAGCTTTGGCATGGGCTGGTCCAGGAGGTCACAAAGAGTTGGAAGTGACTGAACAAATAAACATCTGTGTGCCAAGGTAGGTTACTGTAAATTCAGGCCATACGCAATGTCCCATGAGCTGAGCCTAGTCGGGAAAATCAAGTTAATGAAGCCTTACTGTCAATTCAGAGCGTAAACAGCATCCCATTAAGTGAGGCCTAGTCAGGGAAATCAAGTTAATGAAGCCTTACTGTCAATTTTGGGCGTGGTTTGTGATTTGTAGGGGTGTAAATTTTCTGTGGGAAGTGAATTGGGTGTTTGTGTTGGTGACTGCCTCAGGCCTTTGCCTTATCCTCCTCTGACAGTTTATTATGGGTCGGAATGTTCATGTTGGCTGGCCAATAGAGGCGTTATGCAAATACTCCCTCACTGGCAACCAATCATGTTGTCAGAATGTAGAGGCCGGGAGATTCGTTGGCGGCCGCGGAGGATGCTGGGAAATGTAGGTTTTTTTGTATTGTTGTTTTGGGGGCCTTCTAGGTTTTGGGGGGGAAGTTTCTTTGCTAAAAACCTACCTTGCCTGAGGCCTATTTATGTTGCCAAGTTTGGTGTCTCTGCCTTGTAAGGTTTCTCTGCCTAGGACGGTCGTTCCATGACGGGACCTCCTTTATATAATAGATATATTATATGGCTCTCACTGAAATAAATTTCTAAATATTTTGCTTTCATAAAGGTTCCTGACCCCTGCTCTACAGTGTAGAAGATGCACCCTGAGTCTCAATTTGGGGGGCGCATTGGTGGGAGAAAAGGAAGAAAAGCAGGGGAATCCCCTTTTAAACAGGAATGGATACCGGTCCCGATTTCCTCTGAAATGAGCCTCCCCCTTTGGTTTCCCACATTAATCATGTATTAGTAGCATGTAAAGGTTAATGGTCCTTCGCCATCTGGGCATGTAAGCAGTCCTCCGACCAAAGGTACCTGTTGTTTGGCGTCTCTTAGGAGAATCACTTATACCGTGCCGTTTGTTGCCATGTTTTATTTAAAGAGCCTGGGCCTTTGGCATCACGTCGGGCTCTTTGCTCCTGCCGAACGACATACCTGGCCTTGGTTTGCAAAGCTGAATCTGCCTTGCGGAAGAGTCAAAGAAGCATGAAACTGCCCTAGATATAGACCGGGTTCAAAAAACCAAGGACTTGGGGGTGGGTGCCTTATACCGATAGCAATATTTACATCTTGTTCTCTCTGAAATACATGGTCGTCGCAGTAGGTCTTTTCCATCACACACACACCCCTTTTCATATTAACTGGATTTCACTGAATTCTCTCGTTTTAATCCTCTTTTCTGCCATATGGCTCTGGATCGGGGGGGGGACGGGACGACAAGATTTGGTCACGATGATAATAGAAAGCTAGTTTGGATGGGTTTTACTTTTATCCCCCCCCCCCCTTTGCATTGGCCTTATTATTTTTTTCCATGGGTGTGGCCTTCTATTTTCAATTTGCACCATATTATTATTAATTAATTAATTTACTAGTAGCTTGGGGAGCCGGCGCTGCCCGGGTTTTTGAGAAAAGCATTTTGTGCCAAGGTTGGTCTTTATCAGTTGTTTATGTAGCTTGCAGTGGTCTCGGGAAGTGAGGGAAGGCGCTGGAAGTCCCATCGTCCATGGTCCATCCTCCTCCAAACTGCACCAGGATGTAGAGTGGGTCATGGGGGTTATGTGTGCCAAATTTGGTCTTGCTCATTCATTGGATGAGGGTCGCAGCGGTCTCGGAAGGTGAGTGAAGGTACTTCAAGTCCCTTCATCCATGGTCCATCCCCTCCAAACAGCACCAGGATGTAGAGTGGGTCATGGGGGCTTTGTGTGCCAAGTTTGGTCTTGATCAGTCATTGGATGAGGGTTGCAGCGGTCTCGGGAGGTTTGTGGAGATACTTCAAGCCCCATCATCCGTGGTCCACCCTCCTCGATACTGTGCCAGGATGTAGAATGAGTCATGGGGGCTCTGTGTGCCAAGTTTGGTCTTGATCAGTCTTTGGATGAGGTTGGCAGCAGTCTTGTGAAGTGAATGGAGGTACTTCAAGTCCCATCATCTGTAGTCCACCCTCCGAACTGCACCAGGATGTAAAGTGGATCATGAGGGCTTTGTGTGCCAAGTGTGGTCATGATCATGCCTTGGATGAGGGTCGCAGCGGGCTCGGGAAGTGAGTGGAGATACTTGAAATCCCATCATCCATGGTCCACCCTCCTCTAAACTGCAGTAGGATGGAGTGTGGGTCATGGGGGCATTGTGTGCCAAGTTTTGTCTTTATCGGTCTTGGTTCAGGGCTGCTATGGTCTGTGGGGAATGATGGGTATGAAAGTACTACAAATCCCATCATCCATGGTCCACCCTCCTCCAAACTGCAATAGAATGTAGCGTGGGTCAAAGGGGCTCTGTGTGCCAAGGTAGGTTACTGTCAATTCAGGGCATACGCAATGTCCCATGAGCTGAGGCCTAGTCAGGAAAATCAAGTTAATGAAGCCTGACTGTCAATTCATGCCTTAAACATTATCCCAGTAACTGAGGCCTAGTCCGGAAAATAAAGTTTAGGAAGCCTTACTGTTAACTCAGTCAGGCCCTTTCAGGCCCTTTATGTAGTAACTGAGGCCTAGTCCGGAAAAATCCAGTTTAGGAAGCCTTACTGTTAATTCAGTCATGCCCTTTCCGGCCCTCTATGTAGTAACTGAGGCCTAGTCCGGAAAAATCCAGTTTAGGAAGCCTTACTGTTAATTCAGTCAGGCCCTTTCAGGCCCTTTATGTAGTAACTGAGGCCTAGTCCAGAAAAATCCAGTTTAGGAAGCCTTACTGTTAATTCAGTCAGGCCCTTTCAGGCCCTTTATGTAGTAACTGAGGCCTAGTCCAGAAAAATCCAGTTTAGGAAGCCTTACTGTTAATTCAGTCAGGCCCTTTCAGGCCCTTTATGTAGTAACTGAGGCCTAGTCCGGAAAAATCCAGTTTAGGAAGCCTTACTGTTAATTCAGTCAGGCCCTTTCAGGCCCTTTATGTAGTAACTGAGGCCTAGTCCGGAAAAATCCAGTTAAGGAAGGCGTACTGTTAATTCAGTCAGGCCCTTTCTTTTACCCTCTCTGGCAGCGTTCTCAGGAGGTGAGTGGAGATTTGGGATGTAGGAATGTTGGCCAATCACAGACGGTTTTGCAAATTCTCCCTCAGTGGCAACCAATCATGTTGTTTGAATGTAGAGGCTTGGATTCTTGGATGCTGGCCAATCAGAGTCCTTTATGCAAATACTCCCTCAGTGGCTACCAATCCCCTCTGTCTGGTGCCTTAGAATGTTGGAGTTCTGAGGCTGGCCAATCAAGAGTCCTTTATGCAAATAATCCCACAGTGGCAACCAATCGAAACGCTGCCACATATTCCTCCGCACCTCCACAAACAAGTTTATGATCTAGGCCAGGAGCTCGACAGGGGGAGTGTGTCCCTGTTGGTTCTGCTGGACCTCTCAGCGGCTTTCGATACCGTCGACCACGGTATCCTTCTGGGATGCCTCGTGGGAATGGGCCTTGGAGGTACTGCTTTGCAGTGGCTCCAATCCTTCCTGGAAGGTCATACCCAGGTGGTGTCATTGGGTGACACCTGTTCGGCTCCGCAACCTTTGTCTTGTGGAGTCCCTCAGGGTTCAGTACTGTCCCCGATGTTATTTAACATCTACATGAAACCGCTGGGAGAGATCATCCGGAGTTTCGGAGTAAGGTGTTATCTGTGCGCAGATGACGTCCAGATCTGTCACTCCTTCCCACCTGTCACTAAGGAGGCTGTCCAGACTTTGAACCGGTGCTTGGCTGCTGTGTCGGACTGGATGAGGGCTAGCAAATTGAAACTTAATCCAGACAAGACAGAGGTCCTCCTGGTCAGTCGCAAGGCCGAACAGGGGATAGGGTTACAGCCTGTGTTGGAGGGGGTTGCACTCCCCCTGAAGACACAGGTTCGCAGCTTGGGAGTGATCCTGGACTCACCGCTGAGCCTGGAACCCCAGGTTTCGGCAGTGGCCAGGGGAGTTTTTGCACAGTTGAGACTCGTGCGCCATTTGCGTCCATACCTTGCGAAGTCTGATCTAGCTATGGTGGTCCATGCTCTGGTTACATCCTGAATAGATTACTGCAATGCACTCTACGTGGGGCTGCCTTTGAAGACAGTTCGGAAATTGCATGTAGTCCAACGGGCGTCAGCCAGATTACTAACAGGAGCTACATACAGGGAGCACACTACTCCCTTGTTGTGTCAGCTTCACTGGCTGCCTGTCCACTTCCCTAGCTCAATTCCAAGTGCTGGTTTTGACCTTTACTAACTAACTAACTAACTTTATTTCTTATGAGTTGCCCTCCACCAAACGTGCTGTGGGCGACTTACACAATTAAAATAAACAGGTTACATAGTCACCGCTTGTTACTAACAATCAGAGGCTCTTCTGAAAAGCCATGTCTTAAGTGCCCATAAAAATGTATGTAGATCGGGAGTGGCTCTTTGGTCTGGCGGCAGGGAGTTCCACAAGGTTGGGGCTACAATGGAGAAGGATCTTTGTCTTGTGGGCTCCAAATGGACCTCTCTAGGGCCAGGGACATAGAGAAGATTCTCATGAGCTGACCGTGGCAGTCTCTGGTGGTGGAGTGGCATTAAACGGTCTCTTAGATATGAAGGACCGTGACCTCGAAAGGCCTTGACTGCTAGGACCAGGGTCTTATAGAGGACTCTGTGTTCAACCGGCAGCCAATGCAAGCGCTGCAGAGACGGCATTATATGGCACCTCATTGATGTTTTTGTAAGGAGTCTAGCAGCTGCAATTTGCACAATTTGGATCTTACGAATTGCTGCTCGAGGTAAGCCCACATACAATGCATTGCAGTAATCCAGCCTCGACGTAACCGTGGCATGAATTACCGTAGCCAGCGCCTCTGTTGATAAATAAGGTGCCAACTGCCTCGCTTGGCGTAGATCAGGGCTGTCCAACTTCTACCGGCCCAGGGGCCTGAATTCCGGTCACTGATGACCTGGGGGGCCGAGGGGTCTGCCCCCGGCTCCGCCCCGCCCCCGGCTCCAATTTACTTACAATTCATAAGAGGCATCCATACAATCAAATATAATCTTTTACTAAGGGGAAATGCAGGGAGGGAATACATAAGGGGCATCCATACACAATTACATAATAATAACATAAAGGTTAGCCTACCTTCCCAAACGCGCAGGATCCAGGAGTAGCCGGATCACGAGCAGAGGCGACGACCGACTGAGGCAGCAGCCGAGAAGGTCCAAATCGCGACTGCGTGGGCCGCAGGGATTAAGTAGCCGAGATTTCGGCAACAGGAGGATCGCGAGACTACGGAAGCCACACGTGATTTCGCTCTCACTGCCGGCGTGATCTCGCGTTGAGAGCGAAATCCCGTGTGGCTTCCGTAGTCTCGCGATACTTGCTCCGGAACCCGGAAGTGGGTAATTTTAAAAAATATTATTATTTAATTTATTTTTTTATTCTTTATTTTTATTAAAAAGCTTAGGGGGGCGCGGGGAAGGGGCTGGGGGCCGTATATGGCCCCCAGGCCGCCAGTTGGACAGCCCTGGCGTTGATGAAAGAAGGCCCTTTGACTAGTGGAGGGAATCTTGGCTTCCATCGTCATTTGGGAATCCAGGATAACACCGAGACTCTTCACAGTGGGGGGGTGGAGCTAACGGTTCTCCTTCAAAAGATGGTAATAGAGCTCTATACGGTTCTGGCACAGCTTAATTGTCCGAACGCATATGCCTCTACGTCCCACCTCGTAATTTAAGATCATCCGGGGGCTGCTCTCGCTCCCGCCAGCATCTCAAATGCGGCTGGTGGGGACGAGAGACAGGGCCTTCTCGGCTGTGGCTCCTCGCCTGTGGAATGCGCTACCTAGCGAAATACGATCGACCCCATCCCTCCTAGCATTTAGGAAGAAAGTAAAATCTCGGCTATGGGACCAGGGCTTTGCACAATAGCAGAATGCAGCACTTTGGACTGGAATAGGAACGGCTAAGTGATTGACGAGAATATGGATAACTGTTTAATAACATAGATTTATGGAGGAACACTGTTTTTAATTTACATGAGTGTTGCATATTTGCTTGTTTTTAACTGTTACTAGCTGTACCCGGCACGCGTTGCTGTGCCCTATTTAGGAGATGCGAGAAAGTCTGAGTATGTAAGGGTTGGAATTGATGTTAGTTATGGTCTTGGTGGGGTCATGGCTGTGTCGTTGTGGGTTGTTCTGGTGGGTGGGATGTTGAAGTCCTGTGGAGTTGTCGGTGTGTGGTGTTGCTGGCGTTCTGCATAGCTTGTGGATATACAATGTTTTTTGTCTTTCCGTCTGCTGTGTTGATGTAGAGGTTGATGCTTGTGTGGGTGAGGTATTTTGGAAGAGAGTGGAGGTACTTGAAATCCCATCATCCATGGTGTGCCCTCCTCTAAACTGCAGTTGGACGGACTGTGGGTCATGGGGGCACTGTGTGCCAAGTTGGGTCTTTATCGGTCTTGGTTCTGAGCCACAGTGGTCTGTGGGGAATGAAGGGTTTGAAAGTACTACAAATCCCATAATCCATGGAGGTACATCAAATCCCATCATCCATGGTCCACCCTCCTCCAAACTGTAGTAGAATGTAGCGTGGGTTATAGGGGCTATGTGTGCCAAGGTAGGTTACTGTCAATTCAGGCCATACACAATGTCCCATGAGCTGAGGCCTAGTCAGGAAAATCAAGTTAATGAGGCCTTACTGTCAATTCAGGCCATAGCCTACACAATGTCCCATGAGCTGAGGCCTAGTCGGGGAAATCAAGTTAATGAAGCCTTACTGTCAATTCAGGCCATACACAATGTCCCATGAGTTGAGGCCTAGTCGGGAAAATCAAGTTAATGAAGCCTTACTGTCAATTCAGGCCATACACAATGTCCCATGAGCTGAGGCCTAGTCAGGAAAATCAAGTTAATGAAGCCTTATTGTCAATTCAGGCCATACACAATGTCCCATGAGCTGAGGCCTAGTCAGGAAAATCAAGTTAATGAAGCCTTACTGTCAATTCAGGCCATACACAATGTCCCATGAGCTGAGGCCTAGTCGGGAAAATCAAGTTAATGAAGCCTTACTGTCAAGTCAGAGCTTAAACAGCATCCCATTAAGTGAGGCCTAGTCAGGGAAATCAAGTTAATGAAGCCTTACTGTCAATTTTGGGCGGGGTTTGTGATTTGTAGGGGTTTAAATTTTCTGTGGGAAGCGAATGGGGTGTTTGTGTTGGTGACTGCCTCAGGCCTTTCTTTGCCTTATCCTCCTCTGACAGTTTATTATGGGTCGGAATGTTCATGTTGGCTGGCCAATAGAGGCGTTATGCAAATACTCCCTCACTGGCAACCAATCATGTTGTCAGAATGTAGAGGCCGGGAGATTCGTTGGCGGCCGCGGAAGATGCTGGGAAATGTAGTGTTTTTTTAGTATCGTTGTTTTGGGGGCCTTCTAGGTTTTGGGGGAGTTTCTTTCTAAAAACCTACCTTGCCTGAGGCCTATTTATGTTGCCAAGTTTGGTGTCTCTGCGTTGGATGGTTTCTCTGTCTCTGTCAGTCGTTCGACAACGGGACCTCCTTTATTTAATAGATTTTAATGATATATGTTTTTAGGATTTATATTGTATGTTTAGGCATCGAATTGCTGCCTTGTTGGCCGCCCTGAGTCCTGTCCCGTCCCCCCCACCACGGGGGGTGAGAAGGGCGGGGTAGAAGCACTACAAATAAATAATTAAATAATAAATAATAATATTATTATTCCTAGAGAAACGGAAACCTTTCTATCAATATCTGAGAGAGAGCAAAAGACGTTTTGGAGATGTAAACTGTGTGAATGTTCATCAGTTATTATAAAAATAAGCAGAAGTAAACAACTTGCGTGGTGTAAGGCGGAAGGAAAGAAGGAACTATAACTAAACCAACAAAAGGGAAACAGGATATCCTCTTTTAAAGCTAATGTATGTACTATGTTTGTATTCTCAAATGATGTCTAAGTAGAGTAGAGATGTCCCTTGGGAAAAGTCCGTGTGTAGTCAATAGTTGTTTTTTGGGTATGATTATTGTTTTGGGTATGTACAAGAATTCTTGATTGTTTTCTTTTTCCTGTTTTCGGTGCTTGTTTCTCCCTCCTTTGCCTTCATACTTTACATTAGGAAATCCCCTGAAATGAGAAAAACTGGGGATCCCCGAAAGGTTTGAGCAACTTGTGGAATTCACTGCCACAAGATTGATTTATTATTTATTTATTTACAGTATTTATGTTCAGCCCTTCTCACCCCGCAGGGGACTCAGGGCGGATCACATTGCACGTATACATGGCAAACATTCAATGCCATAGACACACAACATATATAGACAGACACACAGAGGCAATTTAACTTCCAGCTTCATGAGGGTATGCTTTGAATTCCGGCCACCGGGGGAGCTGTCGCTTAACCGTCCACTTGTGACACCGATGGAGTACTTCCTCATTCTTTTGCATGCTGCTGGGGAGTTTTTATGGCGTCAAACGAGGGCGGGTCAATAAGTCCGTGACTTTTTGAATGAAACACAGGTTTTTGGATAAAGAATCATTTTATTTTTCAACGTCGTCTCCTTTGAGCCCTATACACTTTGTCTAACATTTCTCCAATTTTTTTTTATCCCTTCCAAAAAATAAGATTTGTCGAGGTTACAAATCTCAGCCCTTCTTACCTCTGCGGGGTGAGAAGGGCTGAACAAAATAGGTATTTGTTTATGAGGTGATTTCATCGTTGGCGTCAAATCTCTTTCCGCCGAGCCATTTTTTCAGGTTTGGAAACAAGAAATAGTCACTCGGGGCTAAATCCGGAGAATAGGGCGGATGAGAGAGCAATTCGTATCCCAATTAATTGATTGTTGCCATGGCAACTGCACATGTGTGCCCCCTTGCATTGTCCTGGTGCAAAAGAACTTTTTTCTTGGCCAAATGCAGTTGTTTTTTTCTTCAAATCCTCATTAAATCAACCCAATACTGTAAGTTAGCATAATATTCGCCATGGATTGTTTTACCCTTTTGAAGGTAGTCAACGTGGATTATACCGCTTGCATCCCAAAAAACGGTCGCCATGACTTTATTCGCTGACGAACCCACCTTGGCCTTCTTTGGCACCGATTCACCCCGAGAAACCCACTGTTTTGAGTGCTGTTTGGTCTCTGGTGTGTTGTGGTGGATCCACGTTTCGTCCACGGTTATGAAAGGGCGCAAAACCCCGTCCATATTGCGGTTGAACAACGCCAAACACTCCTGCGAAATTGTCACACGGTTGCGTTTGTGGTCGATTGTGAGCAAACGCGGCACCCATCTTGCGGAAAGCGTTCTCATACCCAAGTGATCATTTAAAATTGAAACCGCTGAGCCACGTGAGATGCCTGTGGCTTCCACAATCTCTCGCACTTTCAATCTCCGATCGGCCAACACCATATGGTGATTTTTTCCCCAATTGTTTTGGGTGTAGAGACCTCAACTGGGCGTCCAGAATGTTCGGCATCTTCCGTGCTTGTACGGCCACAACGAAATTCAGTACACCACTTTTTCACCATTGAAATTGATGGTGCAGAGTCCCCATCGTATTTATCAAGCTTAGCCTTGGTTTGAGTTATGGATTTTTTTCCCGCAAAAAATAATGCTTAATGAGCACACGAAATTCACTTTTTTCCATTTTCTTCTCAAATCACGCAGTAGTCTGCTATCAATGGCTGTCAAACACAAACTAAATGATGCAGCTTGTTCACATTTTGACAGGAGTCAACTGACCGGTGCCTCTTGACAGGAGCAGTGTCGCCCTTTCAGCTAAGAGGCCGGAAATTCAAAAAGTCACGGACTTATTGACCCTCCCTCGCAAATTAGTTAAAGCATAAAGCGGTACCTAAATTTCCTACTTGACAGATGCAACTGTCTTTCGAGCTGCAAAGGTCGACAAATGGTTGGGAGCTTACTCCGACCCAAGTCGGCTTCGAACTCATGACCTTTCGGTCAGTAGTGATTTTTGATGCAGCTGACTCCCAACCAGTGCGCCACAACCCAGTCCTTATGGCTAATAGCTGATAGCTTCAGGGTGACTTTAAAGAGGATGAGACCCAATTCCTGGAAGGAGATAAGCCCATTAAGAGAGGCAGAGGGGCAATTATATCAGATGTTGGAGACCGATGCTGTCATGTACAGGCAAACTCCGGTTCAGGAAGCAAAGCTTTCAAAATATAGAGACGTTATTGAAGATAACAGAGTTGCTCATCATAGAGCAGGTGTTGCTAGACCCGAGGAAAGCACAATCCCATGATACATTTATAGGTCGAGCAATTCAAATACTCTGCAGGCTATTTATTTTTTGTCCTAAACATATCATTATTAACCCGTATTTTATTGGTGTGGTTTTGTGTGTATTTTATTATGTGTAGTATCTCTTGAGTACCTGGTATTGCCTGGATATTGGGGGGGAATCAATTTTAAGGATACGCCGGATTGGTTTGACTACGTGTTTGCTGCCTGCCCGTTTCGACTTCTGACTTCACTGACGCTTCTTCGCTTCCTGCTTTTGCCCCCCCCCCCAATTGATGACAACATCGTTCGCCTTTTTTCCTGTGTTGTGTTACGTTTTGAGCTTATTGTGGTTTTCTAGGAGAGATAATTCAGGGTTTTTTTGTGTTTGAGACTTTTTTGGCCGGTTTGGTCACTATTTTGAATTACCGTATTTTTCGCACCATAAGGCGCACCTGATGATAAGACGCACCTAGATTTTTTTAAAAAATGGGGGCTGGCTACTATTTGAGACACTAATATGGAGGCGGGGAGGCGCTGGAGCAGAGGGGGGGGGCCATATACGGTACTCAGGCTCTTGTCGCGGGGGGGGGGCCCCGGCGGCTCCCGGCTGCGCCCGCGCATGCCCAGACTCCCGCCGCCGTGTCGCCGCAGCCAGCCGGCGGCGTGGAGGAACGGGGGCGGAAGAGGGGACTCACGGGGCGGGCTCGCCGCTCACGGACCCGAGGAGGAGGGGGGCCACAAGGGCAGCCCCACGGCGGCGCAGCGGGCGGCAGCAGCAGCAGCGGACTTCCTCCTCACCAGAGGCACATCTTCGTGACGTCACTCAGTCGCGCCTCTGCCGAGGAGGAAGGGAGGAGGGCCTCGCCGGCCGCGCTGTAGGACGGCCGGAAGAGAGGCCCGAGGGAGGGAGGGAAGGAGGAAGAGTTCCCTCCCTCGGGCCTCTCTTCCGGCCGTCCTTATAGCGACCGGCGAGGCCTCCTCCCTTCCTCCTCGGCGGAGGCTCGACTGAGTGGCGTCTAAGTGCGCCTCTGGCGAGGAGAAGTCCGCTGCTGCTGATGCTGCCGCTGCCGCTGCGTCGCTGTGGGGGCCGCCCGTGGCCTCCCCTCCTCTCGGGTCGTGGCGGCAAGCCCGCCCGTGAGTCCCTCTTCCGCCCCGTTCCTCCACGCCGCCGGCTGGCTGCGGCACACGGGCGGCGGGAGTCTGGGCATCTTGGCGCAGCAGGAGCGCCGAGGAGGCCGGGGCCCCAGCGAATATAGCGTGAGTATATCGCCGCCCCCTGCTCCAGGGCCTCCCCCCCCTGCCTGCATCTTCGCTCCATAAGACGCAGCTGATTTTTCTTCCTACTTTGGGAGGAAAAAACCTGCGTCTTATGGTGCGAAAAATATGGTACTTTCACGCTCACACTGAAGTTGAAGTTTGTCCCTTTTTTTAGTTCTTTGTGCTGTTCTGAACAAACTTTACTTTACACTCTACTTGGCTTGTCTCTTTAAGGCTCTCTGTGTTGCGACAGGCGGTATAGAAATACTGTAAATAAATAATCTCTATCTCTATCTCTACATATAATAAAGCGGAATGTTTGTATGTATGTTTATATGTTTGTATGTATGTATGTATGTATGCATGTGGCAGTGTTCTGATTGGCTCCCGGCCTCTACATTCTGACAACATGATTGGTTGCCAGTGAGGGAGTATTTGCATAACGCCTCTAATTGGCCAGCCAACACGAACATTCCGACACTCTAAAGTGGCAGAGGGGGTAAGGAAAAGGCCTGAGGCAGTCAGGCATGGTGGGAGTTTAAGGCCAAAACACTTTGCGACCCCTTTGCGACCCCAAACAATGAGAGAACAAGACCAAACTTGGCACACAGAACCCTCAAGACCCCACTCTACATCCTGGTGCAGTTTGAGGGAGGATGGGCCATGGATGACGGGACTTGCAGTACTTTAACTCACTTGCTTAGAGCACTATGGCCCACACCATAGAAGGATCAGGACCACACTTGGCACACAGATGCCCACTGGCCCACTTTGCAATCTGGTGTGGTTTAGGGCAGGATGGGCCACAAATGATGGGATTTGCAGTACCTTCACCCGATTCATTTCCCACAGAACATTGAAGCCCCTACAAATCACAGACTAGGCCCAAACTTGGCACACAGAGTACCCATGACCCACTCTACATCGTACTGCAGCTTGGAGGAGGGCAGACCATGGATGATGGGACTTGAAGTACCTCCAATCACTTCCCGAGACTGCTGCAACCCTCATCCACTGACTGATTAAGACCAAACTTGGCACACAGAGCCCCCATGACTCACACCCCATCCTACTTGAGTTTGGAAGACTTTGGACCACAGATGATGGCACTTGAAGTATCTTCACTCACTTCCTGAGACCACTGCGAGCCAAATAAACAACTGATAAGGGCCAACCTTGGCACACAATGCCTTTCTCAATTAACCCAGGTAGGGCCGGGACCCCAAGCTAGTAATAAATAAATAAACGACAACTCTCCCAAATCAAGGTGAATTTTCCCCAATGGCCTCCAGTACTGTTGTGTATATGTGGATTTGTGTAATATTTAGTAGTTTTGTAACAAAGGTGTTAGGTTTTTGTAATTCTTTTATTATTCTTCCTTTGTTAGGTGCTTATATTGTTTTTGTTTCATACATCATATATTTAATACAATATCCATTTATAAAGATTGCAAGCTTTTTTATTTTTCTTCTTTTGTTACTGTGCTTATGGTGGAAAGTTAGAAGGAACTTTTTGGGGATGCTCCAAACTGGAGATCCAGCATTGAGGTGGGGACATGTCTAGATGACCTTTGAGGGTCCCTTCCAACCTTACGGTTCTATGATTCCATGACTAGACCCGGCTTCAGGGCCCTTGCATTGTTGTTTAAGTCAACATATTTGGGTTCTTCTCACAGTTGGGTTTTGAGGCCACTGTCTCAGGTTGCTTTGCAGCATTCATCTGGAGAAGTAAACCGGTGCAAAGATCGGCGCATGGGGGGAAGTGGTTCACCACAAGCTCTGCTGCCACCTAGGAGCTACATTTGCACCACCGAGCTCCTGTTGCACCCAGTGCTGTGGCATCTTGGGAGTTGAAGTTTGGGGAGGCATTGAACCAAAGCAGTTCAAGCTAACTCTCTGCCTTGGAGTCTGGTAGAGGCTCCTTCTTTGGAGACCTTTAAACAGAGGCTGGATGGCCATCTGTCGGGAGTGTTTTGATTGTGCTTTGCAGGGGGTTAGACTGGATGGCTTTTGGGTCTCTTCCAACTTGATGCTTCTATAAGTGGGGTCAAACTGCATCCATTCTGCAGTGTAGATGCACCGTTGAACGTCCTTCCATTGCAAATGGAAAACTTTCTGTTCCTGCAGCCTCTTTGAAACTAGTGGGCAGTTCCTTTAAGTCGTTGTATCCTGCTTTCTCTATGGTTATGTTTGAAATGGTTTTAGTTCTACATAGAATTGATTTAACATTGATGCACACATAGATATGATGATGACAACCATGATGGTGGTGATAATAATTATGATGATGATGTTAATATACTCTGTGTGTGTGTCACGTATAAGTTGAGGACAGGTTTTGGGGCCAAAACTATGGATTGTGACCCAGCGATAAGTAAGGCATCAATTCCATAGAACAGGGGATGTTTCCTTTTTCTAAGAGTTAAGGGTACAGTAATCATATCAACCCATGGGTAAGCTGACACAGCTTTGTTTGTGGCTTTGTTTTTACTACAATTTCTAGTAGGCCTGGGCAACCATGGTTCTAAATGGTTCTAAAGTACTTACAAAACTGAAATTCTGGTGGTGAACACTAGGTGACGCTGGTGATTTGCTTCTACAGTGTTGCTAAAGTTCTGGTGGTGAACACTAGGTGGCGCTGGTGCTTTCAAAACTTTCAAAACTTCATTATTATTTCATTATTGGCAATTTTTAAGACAGAACCAATTAGGAGCTGCCATTTATAACGAAAGTTTGAAAGTTTTGTTAGAGTTCTGAAATGTTCACCACCAGAACATTAGCAACACTGTAGAAGCAAAGCACCAGCGCCACCTAGTGTTCACCACCAGAACATTAGCAACACTGTAGAAGCAAAGCACCAGTGCCACCTAGTGTTCACCACCAGAACTTTAGCAACACTGTAGAAGCAAAGCACCAGCGCCACCTAGTGTTCACCACCAGAACTTTAGCAACACTGTAGAAGCAAAGCACCAGCGCCACCTAGTGTTCACCACCAGAACATTAGCAACACTGTAGAAGCAAAGCACCAGCGCCACCTAGTGTTCACCACCAGAACATTAGCAACACTGTAGAAGCAAAGCACCAGTGCCACCTAGTGTTCACCACCAGAACTTTAGAATCACTGTATAATCAAAGCACCAGCGCCACCAGTGTGCCACCTAGTGTTCACCACCAGAACATTAGCAACACTGTAGAAGCAAAGCACCAGTGCCACCTAGTGTTCACCACCAGAACTTTAGCAACACTGTAGAAGCAAAGCACCAGTGCCACCTAGTGTTCACCACCAGAACATTAGCAACACTGTAGAAGCAAAGCATCAGCGCCACCTAGTGTTCACCACCAGAACTTTAGCAACACTGTAGAAGCAAAGCACCAGCGCCACCTAGTGTTCACCACCAGAACTTTAGCAACACTGTATATTCTCTGCAAGTGATTATGTGACCACAGCAATGTATACTGTTATATTTTGTAATGTTTAATAATATGTGGCACTTGAATTATTCTTACTGAACTTTTTCTGTTTCATACTATGGAATAAGAAATATACTTATAGTGTGCCCATAACAGAGAGTTTATTGTTTATTGTTTAATTCACTGGAAAACTTTGATACAGATATAGATATAATTCCAACAATGGTGGATACTATATATTTCCCTTTGTGTTTGTTGGCAGTCGGGAACTAGCAGCTTCTCTGTGTTTTGTTAACATATCCAAAGAGGGCAAAAAACCTACTGCAAGGTAAATTTACTCAAAGTAATCCAGCTGCAAGGTAAATTTACTCAAAGTAATCCCAATCAAAAATGTGTGGAAATTGAATCACTGGCCAACCAGCCTCAAGCTATAAGGGGAAAGTCTCACTGAATGTATTGTATGATATAATTCCAACAATTGTGGATACTATCTATTTCCCTTTGTGTTTGTTGTTAGTCGGGAGCTTGCAGCTTCTCTGTGTTTTATTAATTTTGGGTCTGCATCCTATGTGCTGCCAGTGATACCGAGCGAGAATTTGGGGGTCTTGCTGTGAAGGCAGAGACCGGCCAGACCCACCAAAGAGGATCCGATATAGCCCTGGCGAGATAGGAAGCAACCAATTGAATTTTCCCTGAATTCCCCAAATAAAATCTCACCAAGTTGAAGAAACGCCGCCGAGTTGTTTATTTCGTTCCAGCCGGAGCGGATGTCAAGCCGCAATCATTTGCCCAAAAGCTGACATACGGTACAATGCAAAACATTACATTTTTATAGAAAAACAGAGCTGTCAAAGTTCAAACTCCCCGCCCCCCAACCCCTTCGTCGGCTTCACGCTGATTGGTTGGAGTCACCAGCTGGCAGGGAGCTGCGCCTCAGCCAATCAGGAAGCCAGCGCCGCTTTGGGCTCTCGACCAATGAGAGCGGAGGAGGCGGTCCAAGCGGGAAACAATGAACCGAGAGGAAATGATGAGTGGATTAGATCAGTCTTTCTCAACCAGTGTGCCGTGGCACACTAGTGTGCCGTGACGGACCTCCTGCTGTGCCGCGAGAAAAGCTCTCTGCCCCCCTTCCTCCCCCCTCCTGCTGAACTCCTGCTGCTTGGGGGAGGAGGAAGGGCCAGGCAGTGATGAAGAAAAAGAAGAAGGGACTGGGGCGCCGCCTCCTTCGGCCGTTTCCCCAGCCAGCCTCCAATCCGCCATGACTCCCATCATGACTCTCGCCCCTTGCTCGCTGAAGCCGCGTGGAGGAGGAGCCCTGCCCACTGAAGCCCGTCCACCGCTCATGCTCCTCCTCTGTAGGAGAGCTGAAGCTGGGGGGAGGGGGAGGGGCATGGCGCGGCCTGTAGAAGAGGTGAAGCTGGGGGGAGGGGCGGGGCATGGCGCGGCCTGGCTCTGCCCCGTACCCCGGCTTCGGCACTCCCAGCAGGTGCTCCAGCCTTGAGGGGACAGTGCCAAGCCAGCATTGTGCTGGCTCTGGCACCGCTGGCTTGGCACTGTCCCCTCAAGGCTGGAGCAGCTGCTGGGAGAGGTGAAGCCGGGGGTAGGGGACGGGGCATGGCACAGCCGGGCTCTGCCCCTCCCCGGCTTTGGCACTCCCAGCAGCTGCTCCCAGCAGGCCACCAACCCCCAGCCGTTCTTTACTGTGTTGGAGTGTCATTTTGTGTCATTTTGGTTGGTGGTGTGCCCCCGGCTCAAAAAAGGTTGGGAAACACTGGGTTAACAGATCGCCTCCGTTTTGGTGTCATATTTTTCCTAGACTAATTATAAGACTACTACCTCGGTTTTACTCTTTGGGCCCCTACGCCCGGGAATAACCTTTTTTAATCGGAAAAGATAAACTTCAAGTAGGAGCCAGCTGATTGTCATCCATGGCTCCTCCCTGCAATGCCAATCCTGCCGCCGTCTCGTGGATGTCCAGAAGCCCGTGACCCCGGGAGCTTGCTGTGGTCACCCCCTGAGACCCCTCAGGATGCAAGCAGGCCACTCTGACTTTCAATTAATGGGCATGGCCGACTTACCGGCCAACCCCTTTTGCGGGGTAGGGCTGTCCTCGTCGCCATCTTGGGGAGGTCAGGGGGCTTCTCCTTCCCAGAGGCCCCTGGGGCGGCACCAAGTTTCCCGCCGCCAGGGCCAGCTAGCCAATGAGGGGGCGGGCCATGCCTCCCTCTCTCCTCGTGGCTAGCCGGCCCTTCTATTCACACAGGCAGCATATTTAAGGCTGCCTGGGGACTTCCCCCAGCACTTGCAGGGGCCAATTCGGTTTTCCTCCCTCCCTACTTTGTACATGGCTCATTTGTGTTCATATTGTGCATTTACCAGTTCTTTGTTGCATTGGAAAAGTTACGTGTTACCATTTGCTTTGTCGCAACTCCGTGTTGGCAGGTGGCAGGGCCCTGGATCAGGTTGGCTTATCGCCCCTTGGTTGGTAGGGGGATAACGCCCTGGCCCCCTGGGGTGCCGAGTTCCGCGGAGAGGCATTGGGCCGCTCGCACCCAGGCTTCCAAGTGCCTTTGGACATTCGCGGGGGCCTGTCCTACCCTGATCCAGGACCCTTGCGTGGCCGCCAACCCTTTGTTCTGTTTAATAAATGAGTTGTGGCCATTTTCATCCAACCTTTGTGTCAGTGTTATCATTGGGCCCGAGGTGTATCACTTCAATACACGACAAAGTAATCACTATTGCAGCTTCTATTCACACTGCTAAACCACAATGTTTAAAGGGGCAGTGTCAAAGGAATACCAAGACATAGCATATATAGGTAAAAACCACTATATTGTATGGCAGTATATGCTCAATAGCAGAACAATATTACAAACAGTACAATGTAATGCAAATAATCAATCATGTGATTAATACACAGTATGAGCATGAATCACAAGCCCATGTACATGGTTGGGCGAAGGAGTATTCCACTTGGCACTGAGTAACCCTTAGTGAAGTCCTGGGTGTAGTGACCCATGGACCTGCGACTGAGTCAATAGGGGAACCTTGGTAGGTGGCAGAGCTGGTGGCTGCTATGGTGGGCAGGCGCCAAGCGGCTGGAGGTAAGCTGACGACGCCAAGATGGCCGTTTCACATAACCGCTTCCTCAGGGCGCTGATCACTTCTGACCGCTCCTCCCCGGTATTGTAGTAGACTAATTTAGACTCAAAGTCGAAACGAGAGATTTCTAGGCATGGAATAGCATACAGTGAATACATGACATAGGTGGCAACGCATATAATACGATATACAGGTACATAATAACAGTAAAACATAATAGCATGCAGAGAGTACATACATACCGCGTTTCCGCGTTTCGATACAGATCGCTCTTGTGAGTAGACCCACCATAGCAGCCACCAGCTCTGCCACCTACCAAGGTTCCCCTATTGACTCAGTCGCAGGTCCATGGGTCACTACACCCAGGACTTCACTAAGGGTTACTCAGTGCCAGTGTACTGTTCGCCCAACCATGTAATGGGCTTGTGATTCATGTCATACTGTGCATGAATGATTATTTGCATTACATTGTACTGTTTGTAATATTGTTCTGCTATTGAGCATATACTGCCATACAATATAGTGGTTTTTACCTATATATGCTATGTCTTGGTATTCCTTTGACACTGCCCGTTTAAACATTGTGGTTTAGCCGTGTGTATAGAACCCGAGGTGTATCACCCTTGCTCACGCAATTCAACCTATGTCTCTTCAATAGATAGAGAGAGAGAGAGAGATTCTCCAGGTGCCACGCATCCCCTGGCTGGTCCCTCGGGCTGGAGCCTTTCCAATTTGCCATCATCCCCATCCCATTGTGGCTTCCTCTCCTTTAGGGAGAAGCCCGTTTGCAGAGCTTCCTAATTGGCCCAGGCTCCTGCTGCTTGTGTTTCCTTCCCCCCTGCTGTTTTCCCTTTGAGTCCAGGAGAGCCGGCCCTGATTTCTCCTGCTGCAAGCATTGTGCCATCGCACAACCCCCATGGAGAGAAAGCCGGGCGCACAATGGGAGCCTGTCGCCTTTCATCGCTCATAAAGACTGCAGGCTTTCCAGTTCTGAAGGCCGCTGAGCTTGTCCGCAGAAATAAAGAGAGAGAGAGAGAGAGAGAGAGAGAGAAACTAGGATGTAAACAATACACCCAAAATGCAAATTTTCAAAATATATCAAAATCGAAGGCTTGTATCTACACCTGGCATGGGCAAACTTGGGCCCTCCGGGTGTTTTGGACTTCAACTCCCACAATTAGCAATTAGCATTGAATAGCCTTACAGCTTCAAAGCCTGGCTGCTCCCTGCCTGGGGGAATCCTCTGTTGGGAGGTGTTAGCTGGCCCTGATTGTTTCCTGTCTGGAATTCCCCTATTGTTTGAGCGTTGCTCTTTATTTACTGTCCTGATTTTTGAGCTCTTTAATACTGGTAGCCAGATTTTGTTCATTTTCATGGTTTTCCTCCTTTCGGTTGATATTGTGACGCCATGACCAAGACATGGCTACAAGTCTTAAGCTCTAGAATCAGGACAGTAAACAAAAACAGGGGAATTCCAGACAGGCAACAATCAGGGCCAGCTAACAAAGGAAGCAGCCAAGCTTTGAAGCTGCAAGGGCATTTAATGCTAATCAAGGTGGCCTGTTGCAATATTGACACTTGTCTCAAACAGAGTGCTTTCTCCCACCCTGGACATTTCAGAGACACTTTAGACCAGTGTTTTTCAACCTTTTTTGACCCACGGCACATTTTTCACATTTATAAAATCCTGGGGCACACCACCAACCAAAATGACACAAAATGACACTCTAACACAGTAATACATACAGTTAATGTGTTTTTAAATGTATTTATATACTATGTGTGAAACCTGGGCCTGTTTCGACGAACACAACATAGATATCCTGGCAGGAATGGCAGAAAGACACAAACTTCCCACACAGAACTCACATAACCAAGAGAAATTACTATAAGAGTTTGGTGGGCATTGACCTTGGGTTTTGGAGTTGTAGTTCACCTATATCCAGAGAGCACTGTGGGCTGAAACAATGTTGGATCAGGACCAAACTTGGCATGGATACTCAATATGCCCAAATGTGAACACAGATGGAGTTTGGGGAAAATAGACCTTGACATTTGGGAGTTACAGTTTCTGGGATTTATAGTTAACACACAATCAAAGAGCATCCTGAACTCTTGCAACAATGGAATTGAACCAAACTTGGCATATTGAACTCTCATTACCAAAAGAAAGTACTGAAAGGGTTTGCTTGGGAATTGACCTTGAGTTTGGAAGTTGTAGTTCACCTACACCCAGAGAACACTGTGGACTCAAACAACGTTATGTCATGTTGTTGTTTGTTTTCTATCCAGAATCACAATGTTGGAAGGAGGCTCACCACTTTAAGGTCCCTAAAACAGGCATGGGACAACTTTGGCCCTCTGGGTGCTTTGGACTTCAACTCCCACCATTCCTAACAGCCTGAGGCCCTTTCCTGCTGAAGTGGCTGAGGGGGGGTGGGGAAGGGCCTGAGGCTGCTAGGAATGGTGGGAGTTGGAGTCCAGAACACCTGGAAGGTCCAAGTTTGCCCATGCCAGCTTTCTACAGAGACGTCTTCCTCCCCCTTCGCGCCCTTTCTTTCCCCTCCTGCCGAACACTTACTTTTTCTTCTATACTGCCGCTTCTGCTGCCATTTTGATCTGAGGGGGCAGCGTGAGCGTGTTCAGGAGGGGAGGGGGAGGGAGGAAGACGTGACCCATGCGGGCGCTACTGCGCAGACTCGCCCCAGAGCAAAGCGAGGCAAAGCGAGCAGAGCGAGGCTGGGAAGAAGGGAGCCCGAGTGGAGAAGAACAAGTGTTCGGTAGGAGGGGGAAGAATGGGTATTGGAGGTTCCCATTTCCCACGGCACACCTCATGATCGCTCACGGCACACTAGTGTGCCACGGCACATTGGTTGGGAAACACTGCTTTAGACCAGTGTTTCTCAACCTTCCTAATGCCACGACCCCTTAATAAAGTTCCTCATGTTGTGGAGACCCCCAACCATAAAATTATTTTCGTTGCTACTTCATAACTGTAATTTTGCTACTGTTATGAATCATCATGTAAATATCTGATACGCAGGATTTATTTTCATTCATTGGACCAAATTTGGCACAAATACCCCATATGTCCGAATTTGAATAATGATGGGGTTGGGGGAAGGACTGATTTTTGTCATTTGGAAGTTGTAGTTGTTGGGATTTATAATTCATCTACAATCAAAGAGCATTCTGAACTCTACCAATGATGGAATTGAACCAAATTTGACACACATGACTCCCATGACCAACAGAACATACTGGAAGGGTTTGGTGGGCATTGACCTTGAATTTTGGAGTTGTAGTTCACCTACACCCAGAAAGCACTGTGGACTCAAACAATGATAGATCTGGACAAAACTTGGCACGAATACTCAATATGCCCAAATGTGAACACAGATGGAGTTTGGGGCAACTAGACCTTGGCATTTAGGAGTTGTAGTTGCTGGGATTTATAGTTCACCTACAATCAAAGAGCATTCTGAACCCCACCAATGATAGAATTGGGCCAAACTTCCCACACAGAACCCTCATGACCAACAGAAAATACTGTGTTTTCTGATGGTCTTTGGTGACCCCTCTGATACCCCCTTGTGACCCCCCCCCCAGGGGCCCCGACCCCCAGGTTGAGTAACACTGCTTTAGACATTCATCCTTGTTTGGGAATGTGCTCTTTGGAGAACCATTCTTCTACCCGTTTTGGTGCACCTATCACAGCTGAGATTTGTATTTTTAAATAATTCAGCCGCCTTTAGTAAATGAGAAATGGAGTAGCGGCATCACTTTTTAAGGGAGCTCAATAAATAACTAAATAAATGACTCATTTTTAAACCACACACACACACACACACATACCAGAAATCCACCCACTTGGCTCGTGCGGTTGCCATAGCAATCTGGCTGAGCCGCGCAAAAGATGGTCTCCGTTGTGATCTCTCCGAAAATATAAAATGAAGTCCCCAGCTGGGGTTGATTGACACAGGCGAAGAACGAGAGCTGCCCTTGGGTCCCGTGTGGAAGCGCTTCTGTCTGCCGGGAAGGATGCGCTTGTAGCTGACTGGTTGCGCATGAGCTGAGTTTACAGCACGGCTGGGGAAAAATCCCTTTATTTGCACAAACTCTGAAATGCAGCTCAATCATTCAGTTGGGGGAAAAGGGTGTGTGTTTGCACATACAACAAAATCACACATTTTTCATGGTATATATCCATATGTATGTATATACGTACCATTGCCTGGATATGATTTTTGGTAGCTTTTTCTTTCTTCCATTTCCCTCCTATACCTTCTCCCCCTTTCTTTCTTTCTTTCCTTCTTTCCTTCTTTCCTTCTTTCCTTCTTTCCTTCTTTCCTTCTTTCCTTCCTTCCTTCCTTCCCTTGCTTTCCTTCAAATAATGCCCCCTTTATTCCACCACCTTCTTTTCGTCTTTCTTTCTTTCTTTCTATCTTTCTTTCCCTTTCCTCCCTTGCTTTCCTTCATATGCTCCCCCTTTATTCCATCCCCTTCTTTTCCTCCTTCCTTCCTTTGCTTTCCTTAATATACCCCCCTTTTATTCCTTCCTTTCTTTTTCTTTCCTCCCTTGTTTTCCTTCATATACTCCCCTCTTTATTCCCCCTCCCTCCCTCCTTTTTTCTTTCTTCCCTTTTCTTCATATACTCCTCCCTTTATTCCACCACGTTCTTTTCTCTTCCTTCCTTCCTTGCCTTGCTTTCCTTGAGATCCTGTGGGTGGGTCGTCCGGGTGGGGTCGAGATCCAGCTTCCTTCCCTGGACGGCGTGACACTATGTCCGTCGTCGGCAGTTAAAAGTCTTGGTGTCACTCTGGACTCTCGACTGACGATGGAGACACAAGTCTTGGCTGTCAGTCGAGTTGTTTTTTTCCATCTTCGTCAGGCAAGGAAGCTGGCTCCCTACCTCTCCCGTCACGACTTAGCCACAGTGGTCCAAGCCACGGTCATCTTGAGATTGGACTACTGTAATGTTCTCTACGTTGACCTTCCTTTGTCAGTGATCCGGAGATTGAAGCTGGTCCAGAATGCAGCAGCTAGACTCCTGGCTGGCGTCTCGACGACCAGCCACATAACACCTGTCTTGCGGGAGCTGCACTGGTTGCCAGTGGAACACCGGATCACCTTCACAGTGCTGGTATTAACCTTTAAGGCCTTGAACGGTCTGGGGCCAGTGTACCTTAGGGACCGCCTCATCCCATACTGTCCCGCTAGGTCATTACGTTTAGAGTTGGGCCAACTTTTAGAGGTGCCTGGTTTTAAAACACATCACCTGACGGCTACGAGGCGGAGGGCCTTTTCAGTAATCGCCCCTACCCTTTGGAACGCACTGCCTTCCGGAGTCCGTGTTCTCACGGACTTAGTGGCATTCCGGAAGGCGTGCAAAACC
This sequence comes from Anolis apletophallus, assembly GCA_030556195.1. Lineage (NCBI taxonomy): Eukaryota > Metazoa > Chordata > Lepidosauria > Squamata > Anolidae > Anolis > Anolis apletophallus. Next base: position 9,839,942 of record JARBWK010000021.1, read on the forward strand.
ATCTTGTTCCGGCAGGCCTTTGGGCATTGACGGCGAGATTGGGGCCTACTCTGCCTCTTGTATAGTCTGTCCTGCGGCATTATATGCACTTATGCCATTGGCTGCTGTGTAATTTTATTGTATTTACTGTTTTATCCGTTATGGTTTTATGTTTGTTTTAATCCGAATGTATCATGTAAGTCGCCCCGAGCCACCTGGGAGTGTCGACTCACAAATTCGAACAATAAATAAATAAATAAATCATATACTCCTCTCTTTATTCCTTTCTTTCTTTCTTTCTTCCCTTGCTTTCCTTCATATACTCCCCACTTCATTCCACCCCCTTCCTTCCCCTTCCTTCCTTCCTTCCTTCCTTCCTTCCTTCCTTCCTTTCTTTTTTCTTCCTTCTCTTGCTTTCCTTCATATACTCCCCCTTTATTCCCCCACCTTCTTTTATTTTTCTTTCTTTCTTTCTTCCTTGTCTTGATTTCCTTCATATACTCCTCTTCAATCCTTTCTTTCTTTCCTCCCTTGTTTTCACTCATATACTCCCCTCGTTATTCCTCCCTCCCTTTCTTCTTCTTTTTCTTTCTTCCCTTGCTTTCCTTCATATACTCCCCACTTCATTCCACCCCCTTCCTTCCCCTTCCTTCCTTCCTTCCTTCCTTCCTTCCTTCCTTCCTTCCTTCCTTCCTTCCTTCCTTCCTTCCTTCCTTCCTTCCTTCCTTCTCTTGCTTTCCTTCATATACTCCCCCTTCTTTTATTTTTCTTTCTTTCTTTCTTCCTTGTCTTGATTTCCTTCATATACTCCACTCTTCAATCCTTCCTTCCTTTCTTTCTTTCCTTCCTTCCTCCCTCCCTTGTTTTCCTTCATATACTCCCCTCTTTATTCCTCCCTCCCTAGCTTCGTTTTCTTTCTTCCCTTTTCTTCATATACTCCTCCCTTTATTCCACCACCTTCTTTTCCCTCCCTCCCTCCTTCCCTCCCTTCCCTTGCTTTCCTTCATATACTCCTCCCTTTATTTCTTCCTTCCTTTCTTTCCTCCCTTGTTTTCACTCATATACCCTCGTTATTCCTCCCTCCCCCTTTCTTCTTTTTCTTTCTTCCGTTGCTTTCCTTCATATACTTCCCACTTTATTCCACCCCCTTCCTTTCCTTTCCCCTTCCCTACTTCCCTTTTTTCTTCCTCGTCTTGCTTTCCTTCATATACTCCCCCTTTATTCCACCACCTTCTTTTCTTTTTCTGCCATTCCTGCCAGGATATCTATGTTGTGTTCATCGAAACAGGCCCAGGTTTCACATTCTGACCCATAATAAACTGTCAGAGGAGGATAAGGCAAAGGGCTGAGGCACAAACACAAACACCCAATTCACTTCCCACAGAAAAATCACAGACCACGCCCAAAATTGACACTAAGGCTTCATTAACTTAATTTCCCTGACTAGGCCTCACTTAATGGAATGCTGTTTACGCTCTGAATTGACATTAAGGCTTCATTAACTTGATTCTCCCGACTAGTCCCCAGCTCATTGGACATTGTGGATAGCCTGAATTGACAGTAGGGCTTCATTAACTTGCTGTTCCTGACTAGGCCTCAGCTCATGGGACATTGTGTATGGCCTGAATTTACAGTAACCTACCTTGGCACACAGAGCCCCTATGACCCACGCTACATTCTACTACAGTTTGGAGGAGGGTAGACTCCAAAACCCAAGGTCAATGCCCACCAAACTCTTACAGTATTTTCTCTTGGTTATGGGAGTTCTGTGTGGAAAGTTTGTGTCTTTCTGCCATTCCTGCCAGGATATCTATGTTGTGTTCATCGAAACAGGCCCAGGTTTGACACCGAGTGTATAAATACATTAAAAAACATATTAACTATACGTATTACTGTGTTAGAGTGTCATTTTGTGTCATTTTGGTTGGTGGTGTGCCCCAGGATTTTGTAAATGAAAAAAGTGTGCCGCGGCTTTAAAAAGGTTGAAAAACACTTGTCTAACTGTTGGCAGCATTTAGTGTTACCTCAGTGTTACCTCAGAGAAGAAAAGGCCTGTGTGTGTGTGTGTGTGTGTGTGTCCAGCACATTCCAGCCACAAATAAGCCAAGGGCTAACCATTTCCTTTAATTGTGGTGGTTGGCAAAGAAAGTTTTCTTTTAAAGAGGTTTTAAATCCCCTTTCCCTTTATATATGGAACTAACTGTACCCGGCACGCGTTGCTGTGCCCTATTTAGGAGATGCGAGAAAGTCTGAGTATGTAAGGGTTGGAAATGATGTTACTTACGGCCTTGGTGGGGTCATGTAGGCATGAATTGCGCACTTTCTATGTGTGCTCCAGATGATGTCATCTGGAAGCATGAGTTGTATTGTCTTATATAGCGGAGGAAGTGTTTTGATTCTGGAGTGTCTCCACTCAGCAAAGTCTGTAGTGGTTGTGGAGGAGTGGCAAGTGGTGGTAGAGAGACTTTACCGGCTAGGCAGCACATTCCTGGTGTTTCTGCTGGGTATTTCAGGGCTTTGCAGTGTGTGCAGATGTGCGTTAGGGTGCCAATGTCGGCCTCTGGCGCCATGCTGTAGTCTTCTGCAGCGTTGTATCTGAAGGCTAGGCGGTGGAATTGGTTGTGGTGTTTTTGAAGTTTGTTTTCTGTGTTGCGACGTCGTGTTTCTGCGCTCCTTGCGCGCTGCTGTTGTGTTGCATTTCTGCGTCTTTGTTGTTGCTGGCTGCGCGCTTCTTCTTGTCGTGCAGTTCTTAGCATTTGGTTCTCAGCTGTGCGTCGTGCAGTGACCTGTTGTCTGTGTCTCTGCTGCGCAGTGTGTTTCTGTTCTGGTGTTTGTTCTGCCCTTTTCTGTTTGATGTATGTAGCGTTGCGAGTGTGTCGTCCGATGCTGTTATTTTTAGAAGGCATGGCTTGTCTTTTGGGTCAGTTTCTGTCTGTGTGGAAGGAAGGAATGGTTTTTGTTTGTGGTGGTGGTAGGTGTTGTGTGTACGGGGTCCCATAAGGTTGGTGGGATGGGTTGTGATTGGAAGTTGTGTTGTGTTGTGTGGGTAGGAATTGCTGGAGAATTGCTCCCTCATATAGTTTGGTTTTGACAGTTTAACCCTCAAACACCAACTGACAACTTAAATCTCTCAGCATTCTATCCTAGCCTTGGATGGCTCTGGCCAGCATTGCTATGGTTACTCAGCCTCCCTGCATTTTGTGTGGGCCGATGTCGGCCAATGGCATTCGCTGGCAGCCGCGGAGGATGTTGGGAAATGTAGTTTTTTTACTCGTTGTTTTGGGGGCCTTTTAGGTTTTGGGGGGGAAAGTTTCTTTGCTACAAACGTACCTTGCTTGAGGCCTATTTCTGTTGGCAAGTTTGGTGTTTCTGCGTTGTAAGGTTTCTCTGTTTGGGACGGTCGTTCCATGACGGGAACCCCTTTATATAATAGATCACAGGAGCTGCAGTTTTACAAGGTTCCTTAGTCTCAGCAAAACTTTGGCAGGCAGAACTTCCAGGTCACGGCTTCAGAAAGGACTCCATGCCTGAGAACGGGAACATAGATGAGGAACTGTGAGCAGCAGCCCAGATCAATGTGAGCAGAAGGCTTTTTCAACAGGGCAAAATGTTCCAAAGCATGCACGGAAATAACCCACAAAAACCAGCCATGCTAGCTGCGACATATTCTTTTGGAGTTTCAGGGTAACGAGGTCATGACATTGTCTTTTTCTGGGACGGTCGGATCCAAAGATTGTGTTTGTGCGAAGTATCAGGACGCAAAAGGGATCATTTAAATGTATTTTAATTGCCTTTTCTAGGTTTTATGTTTACATGGTTAATTGATGTTATTAGTATAATTAGGTTTATTCGATTATTCATATTTGGTGCTCATTTTTGTCTTAATTTCTTTTTTGTCACAAGTTTATGGTTATTATTTTCATATTATTCTGTTTTAAAATATTTGTCTCAACCATTGTCTTGTGGGGTTCCTCAGGGTTCAGTACTATCTCCCATGTTGTTTAACATCTACATCAGGGCTGTCCAACTTCTACCGGCCCAGGGGCCTGAATTCTGGTCACTGATGACCTGGGGGGCCGTAGGGTCTGCCCCCACCTCCGCCCCCTCCCCGTCCCCAGCTCTGCCCTCTCCCCGGCCCCGCCCCCGCCCCTGCATGCATACAGTCAAATATAATCTTTTACTGAGATAAAATGCAGGGATAAGATATTAAATTATTTTAATTTAATATTAAATATATTTAATTCCATCCTCCCCTCTCCCCTTATTTTAATTTAATATTAAATATATTTAATTCCATCCCCCATCTCCCATCTTATTTCATCTTTAAATATATTTAATTTTATATTTAATACATGAGGGGAGATGGGGGAAGGGAATGAGGAGCCCCCTGAGGAGCCCCCTGCTTCGGCCTACCTTTTCCAAACGCGCAGGATCCAGGAGTACCCGGACGACGAGAGAGGCGACGGCCGACTGAGTCGAAGAAGGTCCTAATCGCGTCTGTGGGCCTCAGCGATCCAGTAGTAGAGTAGCCGAAGAGTATCGCGAGAATACGCAATCCACACGGGATTTCGCTGTCCACGCCGGCGTGATCTCGCGTTGACCGTGAAATCCCGTGTGGATTGCGTAATCTCGCGATACTTGCTCCGAACCCGGATATAGGTATTTTTTAAATTTTTATTATTTATTTTATTTTTCAATTTTTATTTTTTATTAAAAAGCTTAGGGGGCCGGAGGGAAGGGGCTGGGGGGCCGTATACGGCCCCCGGGCCTCCAGTTGGACAGCCCTGATCTACATGAAGAAGCTGGGGGAGGTCATCCGGAGTTTCAGGGTGCGGTGTTATCTGTACGCAGATGACGTCCAACTCTGTCACTCCTTCCCACCTGCTACTAAGGAGGCTGTCTTGGTCCTGAACCGGTGCTTGGCCGCTGTGTCGGACTGGATGAGGGCAAACAAATTGAAACTGAATCCAGACAAGACAGAGGCACTCCTGGTCAGTGGAAAGGCCGAATAGGGCATAGGGTTACAGCCTGTGTTGGACGGGGTTACACTCTACGGAGGTGAGAAGATCGGGATATAAAAGTTTTAAATCAATAAATAAATTGGACTGGATGGCCCTTGTTGTTCCTTCCAATTCTATGATTCCATACAGACAACTTCAGAACCTGCCAATGAAGTTGCAGCAAGGAGCAGGACCTTTTAGTCACCATTCAGCTTATGGCCACCTCATGAATTTCGCAAGGTTTTCTTAGGCACAGAGTTCTCAGCGGTGGTTTTGCCCAGTTCTTTCTTATGAGACATAGCCGACAGCACCAGGGACTCCTTGGTGGTTCCCTATTCCAGTATTTCCCAACCGCTGTGACGCGGCACAGTAGTGTGCCGTGACGGACTTCCTCCTGTGCCACAAGATAACCTCTTTGCCCCCCTTCCTTCCCCCCTCCTCCTGCTGAACTCCTGCTGCTTGGGGAACGAGGAGGAAGGGCCAGGCGGCGGCGAAGAAAAAAAAGACGGCACCGCCTCCTTCGGCCATTTCTCCAGCCAGCCTCCAATCCGCCATGACTCCCGCCCCTCGCTCGCACTGCCCCCTCAAGGCTGGAGAGGCTGTGGGAGAGCTGAAGCCGTAGGGGGTGGGGCATGGGGCAGACTGGCTCCGCCCCCTTCCCCCGGCTTCAGCTCTCCCAAAGCTTCTCCAGCCTTGAGGTGACAGTGCCAAGCCAGCATTGTGTTGGCTCTCCCACCGCTGGCTTGGCATTGCCCCCTCAAGGCTGGAGCAGCTGCTGGGAGAGCTGAAGCTGGGGGAGGAGGGGGCATGGCATGGCTTGGCTCCACCCCTTCCCTGGCTTCAGCTCTCCCACAGCTTCTCCAGCCTTGAGGTGACAATGCCAAGCCAGCATTGTGCTGGCTTTGCCACCGCTGGCTTGGCATTGCCCCCTCAAGGCCGGAACAGCTGCTGGGAGAGCTGAAGTGAGGGGGAGGGGGGGGGCATGGAGTGGCCTGAAGCTGGGGGAGGGGGCGGGGCATGAAGCGGCCTGAAGCTGGTGGAGGGGGCGGGGCATGTAGTTGCCTGTCTCCGCCCCTCCCCTATCTTGGGGGAAGGGGGCGGGGCATGGAGCGTCCTGAAGCGGGGGGGAGGGGCGGGGCATGGAGTGGCCTGTCTCCGCCCCCTCCCCTAGCTTGGGCGGAGGGGGCGGGGCATGGAGCAGCCTGAAGCTGGGGGAGGGGCAGGGCATGGAGTGGCCTGTCTCCGCCCCCTCCCCTAGCTTGGGGGAGGGGCGGGGCATGGAGCGGCCTGTCTCCGCCCCCTCCCCTAGCTTGGGGGGAGGGGCGGGGCATGGAGCGGCCTGAAGCTGGGGGGAGGGGGCAGGGCATGGAGTGGCCTGTCTCCGCCCCCTCCCCTAGCTCGGGGGAGGGGGCGGGGCATGGAGTGGCCTGTCTCCACTCTATCCCCCAGCTTCCGCTCTCCCACAGCTTCTCCAGCCTTGAGGGGACAGTGCCAAGCCAGCATTGTGCTGGCTCTGCCACCGCTGGCTTGGCACTGCCCCCTCAAGGCTGGAGAAGCTGTGGGAGAGCTGAAGCCGGGGGAGGGGGCGGGGCATGGCTGGCCTGGCTCCTCTCCCTCCCCCGGCTTCGGCACTCCCAGCAGCTGCTCCCAGCAGGCCACCATCCCCATGCTGTTCTTTATTGTGTTAGATTGTCATTTTGTGTCATTTTGGTTGGCGGTGTGCCTCCCGGATTTTTTTAATGTTAAAAGTGTGCCGCAGCTCAAAAAAATGTTGGGAAACACTGCTCTAGATGGAGGTCAGCTGTGACCAGCAGTGCTGTAGAATTTGAAGAGGCACAAATGGAGGGCGAAAGAGAGAAATGTGCCAAGAGGAAGGCACATCAAACCCTGACCAGGGCCACCTTCCACCTGGAAACCATCCAGAGCTGAGCCTCTTTAGCTTCCAAGATCAGACAAGACCTGGTACCTTAGATGATTCATCCCTGCTTTGCTCTCCGTCATGTCAGTACCAGGTAGCTGGTTTCACTGCAAAACTCTGCAAGTGAGCTGGGATCAGAGAGGCAGCTCTGGATGCTGGCAGCCTGCCGTGATCGACTGGGCAGAAATGCTCTTTTCCCAAAGCCTCCTGTTGCTGCGGTAACAGGTAGTGTGCTAAGCCGGCGGCGTCTAGCGGGGAGAGGCAAAACTGTGAAAAGCTGTCAGGTTCCGTAGTGTGAATCTGTTCTCACCTCAAGGTGTGATCAACTAGGAGCTGCCTAAAGGGTTTTGGAAGGATGCGATGCTTGTTCCCTTATGACCAGAACTCATGATCAGAATCCTAGCATTGGAAGGCACCCCCAGGGACATCCAGACCAATTCCATCTTGCCATGCAAGAATACACAATCCAAACCCTCCCGACAGATGGCCATCCAGCTTCTGGACTCCAATATTAAACAGCCCTTGCTGTAAAGACATCTTTCCGACAGTTCAGCGGAAATACCTTTCCCTACAATTTGAATCCGTCGCTCCATTGTGTCCTGATCTCTGCAGCTGCAGAAAACAACTTTGCCCCCCTCCTCATTGGGATATCTTTTCACATACTTAAACACCATTCTCATGTGTTGTCGAAGGCTTTCGTGGCCAGAATCACTGGGTTGCTGTGAGTTTTTTGGGCTGTATAGCCATGTTCCAGTAGCATTCTCTCCTGACGTTTCGCCTGCATCTATAGCTAATGGCATCTTCAGAGGTTCGGTTGGCACTTTTTCAATACTGGTAACCAGATTATTTTCATTTTCATGGTCATTTTCATGGTTTCCTCCTTTCTGTTGAAATTGTTCACGTGCTTGTGGATTTCAATGGCTTCTCTGTGTAGTGTGGTGTAAATATTATTATTTGTCACGTTTCTATACCGCCCCTCTCAGCCCGAAGGCGACTCGGGACGGTTTACACAGGCAGTCTCTGCCCTCAATATAACACAGCAACAAGACAAACCCTCTCCCCCCCCCAAACATAACACATATAATAACAATTTAACAATTAAAAACATACAACTGCAGCCTCAGCGTCATGTTGAAATCAGTTTCCATCGCATCGTCGTCATTCCTTATATCCCATTAAGCCTTATATTTCATCAACAAATGCCTGCTCAAATAGCCAGGTCTTGACTTTCTTGCGAAACGATCTGATGTCTTTAGGGAGGGCGTTCCAAAGCCGAGGAGCCAACACTGAAAAGGCCCTGTCCCTTGTCCCCGCCAGTCGCGCCTGCGAAGAAGGCGGGACCGAGAGCAGGGCCTCTCCAGATGATCTTAAACATCTCGATGGTTCATAGGGAGAGATGCGTTCGGACAGGTAAGTTGGACCCGAACCGTAAAGAGAGGGGGATTTAATCGTTGACAAATCCCCCAAGCTGACACCACTTATAATAAATTAATGGCTGGAACCCTTCACTGCCACCAGTTATAGTAGGTTAAGGCAGGGATCAGATGTGGCTCTTTTCATGATTGCATCTGGCTCTCCAGAGCAGCCCGGGCCTCGGTTTCCCAGCATGCAGTGGGGAGGAGTGATGCATTCTCCATTCTCCCTCTTCCTTCCTTCCTCTTCCTTCTTTTCTTTCTCCCCTTAACCCTTTCCTTCAACTTCTCTCCTTCCTTTTCCCTCCCTCTCTCCCCTTCCTTCTTTCCTCCTTTCTCCCTCTTCCTTCCTTCCTTCCTTCCTTCCTCCTTCCTTCCTCTTCCTTCCTTTCTTTCTTCCCCTTCACACTTTCCTTCTCTCCTTCCTTTTCCCTCCCTCTCTCCACTTCCTTCTTTCCGCCATTCTCCCTCTTCCTTCCTTCCTTCCTTCCTTCCTTCCTTCCTTCCTTCCTTTCTTCCTTCCTTCCTTTCTCCCACTTCACCCTTTCCTTCTCCTTCTCTCCTTCCTTTTCCCTCCCTCTCTCCACTTCCTTCTTTCTGCCATTCTCCCTCTTCCTTCCTTCCTCTTCCTTCCTTTCTTTCTCCCACTTCACCCTTTCCTTCTCCTTCTCTCCTTCCTTTTCCCTTCCTTCTCTCCCCTTCCTTCTTTCCTCCATTTTCCCTCTTCCTTCCGTCTTCTTTCTTTCTTTCTCCCTCTTACCCTTTCCTTCTACTTCTCTCCTTCCTTTTCCCTCCCTCTCTGCTCTTCCTTCTTTCCTCCATTCTCCCTCTTCCTTCCTCTTCCTTCCTTTCTCCCCTTCACCCTTTCCTTCTCTCCTTCCTTTCACCTCCCTCTCTCCCCTTCCTTCTTTCCTCTTCTATACTTTCCCCCAAGTCTTCCTTTTCTTCTCCTTCCTTTCTTTTCACTTCCCTCTCTCTCCTTCTTTCTTTTCTTCTTTTCCCTTCATTATTTTACTTTTTTCTCATTCCCTTTCTTTTCTTTTCCCCACCTTTTCCTTTCCTCCCTTCCCATTTCCTTCTTTCTTTCCCCCTCCTTGCCTCTCTCCTGCTTTTCTTTTCTTCCTTTTCCATAGTTTGTTCTTCTTTTCTTTCTTCCTCTCCCCTTCCCTCCTTTATTTCCTCTTTCTTTCTTTCCTTCCCCCTTCTCTTCCTTCCCAGAGTCCTGAGCATGCCTTTTGCAGAGCCAGGTCTGAAGTGTCCTGTCACTCTGCCGGGGGAATCCTTTCCTCATAGTATGTACGTATATACTCACATTTAGTTGAATTCAGTCTTAAAATATATTATTACAAGCTTGCTAATTGCAAGATGCACACTTGCTTCAAGCAGACAAGGGTTCTTCTTTCTCCCACCTTGGATATACACTCCACTTGCCTCACTGCCAACAGACCTCTGAGGATGCCAGTAGCCAGAATTGAAACTTCGGGGCAGTGTGGACATCAGGATTGGGCCCAATTTGGCCACATCAACTGGACATGGATGCTCATCGGTGCAAGAAAAAGGGGACGGATCGTGCCCACGTCACCGCTGTCACTGCTGTCAGGTCTCAGCAGGATATCAGCAGATTGATTCCTTCAAAAAGCACCGATACGCAGTAAACATCTATTTTTCTTGACTCTTTCAAGCCTCGTGAGCATCAGTCATGAGCGTCAATCACTTCTGGGCTGTGAACCACGGCCTTCCCTGGCATTGTAATTGATGTCAGCCCAACCAGAAGTCCTAAAAATATATTTGTTGAGTTTCTTTGAGAGGCTACCGGCAAAGCCTTCAATTATTCGTTCCCTAAGAAAACCCTACAAAATTCATGGGGTTGCCATAAGTGGACAGGTGATTTAAAGGCTCATGCACAGACACAACGTCAAAGCATCTCTGGTGCCAAAGATGGGCAGATGCATAGTAGGATGTCCCATTTCTGCCTCTGTGAGAAGATCAAGCAATTAAGAAACTTGTCTACTATCGGCATAAATTTTGCCAAAGGCGCCGTGCTGCATTTAATTAGTTAATCTATTCTTTCTTGTAATAGTTTCATTTGGAAAGCCTACTTTGGGGTGAGAAGTAGTTTGAGTTCTGGCCTGTTGTCGGTTTTTCGGGCTACATAGCCATGTTCTAGAACGGGCCTGTCCAACAGGCGGCCCCAGGGCCGTACACGGCCCCCTAGCCCCTTTCCTCCGGCCCCCTCAGCATTTTAATAAAAAATAGAAAATAATAATAATAATAAAAATTACCCACTTCCGGGTTTCAGAGCAAGTATCGCGAGACTACGCGAGCCACATGGGATTTCGTTCTCAACGCGAGATCACGCCTGCGTTGAGAGCGAAATCCCGTGTGGCTCACGTCTCGCGATACTCCTCCTGTTGCCGAAATCTCGGCTACTGAATCCTTGCGGCCCACACAGACCTTCTTCGGCGCCTGGCTCGTTCGGTCGTGGCCTGGCTCATGGATTGGCTTCTCCTGGATCCTGCGCATTTGGGAAGGTAGGCTGAATCAGGGGGCTCCCCCTTATGTTAATATTAAATATATGGAACTGTTTATTTATGCCCCCATTGTGTTCCATTCTTTCCCTCTCCCCTTATGTTAGGGGGAGGGGGGGAGGGGGTGGGGCGGAGCCGGGGCAGGGGCAGAGCCGGGGGCGGAGACAGACCCTTCGGCCCCCCAGGTCATCAGTGACCGGAATTACGGCCACAGGTCCGGTAGATGTTGGACAGCCCTGTTCTAGAACAGACCTGAGCATCTTGCGGCCCGTGGGCCAGATGCAGCCCGCTGGCCGATTCTGACCGACCCAGGGATCTTTCGGCGCCCGGGAGAAGAGTGTCGGGGCTGGGGGGGGGCATTTCTACAAGAGGAAAGCCTGTGCTGCCGCCATCCCATTGCGGGCTGAGCACCACCGCCATTTTGCAGCAGTGGGGCCTGCGTCGGCAGACAGCCCGCCGCTCCGTTTTCACACAGGAGGACAGACAACATATGCCTGCAGCTGAGTCAGTTTTTTCAGGGAGGGAATTAAATGAATTAAACCAGATAGAGATAAACAAGGAAGATGTTCTCACATGCCTTACTAAACTAAATGTCAACAAATCACCAGGGCCAGATGGCATCCACCCCAGAGTTCTTAAGGAACTCAAGTGTGAAATTGCTGAAATTCTAGCCAAAATATATAACCTTACTCTAAGATCAGGCACTGTACCCGAGGACTGGAGGGAGGCAAATGTAACACCGATCTTCAAGAAAGGATCCAGGGGTGATCCAGGAAATTATAGGCCAGTTAGTCTAACCTCAGTTCCAGGCAAAGTGATGGAAACCATTATTAAAGAAAAAATTACTAAGCACATAGAAGAACAGGCATTGCTGAAGGAAAATCAACATGGTTTCTGCAAAGGCAAATCATGTCTTACTAACTTGATAGAATTCTTTGAGGGTGTAAATAAACACATAGATAAAGGGGACCCAGTCGATATTGTTTACCTTGACTTCCAAAAGGCTTTTGACAAAGTCCCTCACCAAAGGCTCCTAAATAAGCTCTTCAGCCATGGAATCAGGGGACAGGTCTTGTCCTGGATTGGAACCTGGCTAAACTGTAGGAAACAAAGGGTGGTAATAAATGGACATTTCTCTGGGTGGAAAGAGGTGAGAAGTGGCGTACCCCAAGGTTCAGTTTTGGGTCCGTTACTTTTTAATTTATTCATTAATGATCTGGATGTAGAAGTAAATTGTGAGGTAGCAAAGTTTGCAGATGACACTAAACTGTTCAGGGTAGTTAAAAATGAAACTGACTGTAAAGAGCTCCAGAAAGATCTCTCGAAATTGAGTGAATGGGCAACAAAGTGGCAAATGCATTTTAACCTAAACAAGTGTAAAGTCATGCACATCGGGGCAAAGAACCCCAACTACACCTACCAATTGATGGGGTCAAAGCTTTTGAGACAAACCAGGAAAGGGATCTTGTGGTTGTGGTGGACAGCTCAATGAAGATGTCTACCCAGTGCGCAGCAGCAGCGAAAAAACCAAATTCTATGCTTGGCATGATCAGGAAGGGAATGGAAAATAGGTCGGCAAATGTTGTATTGCCTCTCTACAAATCTATGGTGAGGCCACATCTGGAGTACTGTGTACAATTCTGGTCACCGCACCTCAAGAAGGATATAACGGAACTGGAAAAGGTACAGAAAAGGGCAACAAGAATGATCCAAGGGATGGAGCAGCTCCCTTATGAAATCAGGTGGCAACGCCTTGGTCTTTTCAGCCTTGAAAGACGGCGTTTAAGAGGTGACTTGATCGAAGTGTATAAAATCATGCATGGGATAGAAAAGGTGAATAAAGAAAAAATATTTTCTCTGTCACCCAACACTAGGACTAGGGGGCACTCCCTGAAGCTCCAAGGTAGGAAAGTTAGGACTAATAAAAGGAAATATTTCTTCACCCAGAGGGTCGTTGGGTTATGGAACTCACTTCCAGAGGAGGTTGTGACAGCGGTCAGCCTGGACAGCTTCAAGGCAGGATTAGACAGATTCATGGATACCAAGGGAATCAGTAGTTACTGAAATGGACATCCAAGTGCCACCTCTGTGTTGATGGAGGCAGGCAGGATTTTCCCCGGGTACTGGTTGTGGGGGATCGGGAGCAGGTGAGGGTTTTGCCCTCCTTTCTGCTAGAGATCCCCGTGTACAACTAGTGGGCCACTGTGTGACACAGAATGCTGGACTAGATGGGCTGAGGCCCGATTCAGCATGGCTCTTCTTATGTTCTTATGTTCTTGAGTGCCCGCCATCCCGGGAGGCGATCCGGGCCTGCAGCAGGAGCAATCAGCGACCTGTGGCAGCTGACTGCCCTGGCGACCCGGAGGATGATCGAGGGAACGCCCTGACGGAACGGCTGTTGGCTGGGGGCAGGGGCGGGCGGAGGCATCCGATCGTCTGCTGCTCTGCTCATCCTCTGGGGCACCTTGTCTTCTTGAATTTTATTTTATTTTAGTGGTTTTTATAATTATATTATAATAATATAATATAATGTTATATTATAATTTCAATATAGTATTATGTCTATATATATATTATAGTATATAATTATTATATTATATATTATTATATAATTCATATATTATTAGTATTAATATCATAATTATTATATTATAGTAATAATTATGATATTAATACTAATAGTATATGAATATTTCTTGATATATTAATATGTTAATAATAATAATAAAACTTTATTTCTAACCCGCATCCATCTCCCCAGAGGGGACTCGGAGTGGCTTACCATGGCCCGAACAACACATCACAAAATATCAACAACATCAAAAAAAATAAACAAAATAAAAGCAATAAACACAATAAAATACATCTGTGAAAACACAACAGCACAGGTGAATCTAAAACAGAAGCGACAGGGTGGGCCACATGAACATATAGAATGTTTAAAAACTTGGGGGAGATAACTGGAGTAGGGTCGAAACGCAAAGGGTCACATAGGGCAGTGTTTCCCAACCTTTTTTGAGCCGCGGCACACTTTTAACATTAAAAAAATCCGGGGGCACACCACCAACCAAAATGACACAAAATGACACTCTAACACAGTAAAGAACGGCTGGGGATGGTGAACTGCTGGGAGCAGCTGCTGGGAGTGCCGAAGCCCACCCCCTCCCCCTGGCTTCAGTTCTCCCACAGCTTCGCCAGCCTTGAGGGGGCAGTGCCAAGCCAGCATTGTGCTGGCTCTGCTACCGCTGGCTTGGCACTGCCCCCTCAAGGCTGGCGAAGCTGTGAGGGCGCTTAAGCTGGGGGAGGGGGCGGATCCAGGCCACGCCGTGCCCCGCCCCTCCCCCCGGCTTCAGTTCTCCCACAGCTTTACCAGCTTTGAGGGGGCAAGCCAGCATTGTGCTGGCTCTGCCATCGCTGGCTTGGCACTGCCCCCTCAAGGCTGGCGAAGCTATGGGAGTGCTGAAGCCAGGGGGAGGGGGCGGAGCCAGGCTGCATCATGCTCCCCCCTCCTCCCGGCTTCAGCTCTCTCACAGAGGAGGAGCATGAGCGGTGGACGGGCTTCAGTAGGTGGGGCTCCTCCCCCGCGTGGCTTCAACAAGCAAGGGGTGAGAGTCATGGCGGGAGTCATGGCAGATTGGAGGCTGGTTGGGGAAGTGGCCGAAGGAGGCGGTGCCCCGGTCCCTTCTTCTTTTTCTTTGCGGCCGCCCGTCCCTTCCTCCTCCTCTCCCAAGCAGCAGGAGTTCGGCAGGAGGAGGGGGGAAGGAAGGGGGGCAGAGAGCTTTTCTTGCGGCACACCTGATGATCGCTCACGGCACACTAGCGTGCCACGGCACACTGGTTGAGAAACACTGACATAGGGGGAAAAAGGACCCGCAGAAATGGGGGCATTTGGGGAGCTTAATATTAATATGTTAATATATTGTCATTTTATAATAATAATAATAATAGTATGATTACGATAAAATGTGTCGTATATGCATTTGGTATTGGTGTTGTTGTAATGTAACACAGTATAATACTGCCACTGATAATGTGATATAATAATTATATCATGATATTACAATTTGTATACTTGTATTACATGCAATAATACAAATATTGCTAATCAATATTGCGATATGTTGTAGTGCAATGTGATGTGTAGTGCTGATGTTGTGCTATGACAGTAATGTTATTTGTTGTTTTTCATTTTGTTGTAAGCCACTCAGGCAATATTGTTATATGTACATTGTAAGCCACTCTGCCAGTATTGTTGTTTGCTGTAAGTTGCTCTGAGTCCCCTTTGGTGGTGAGAAGAACGGCATATAAATATAGTAAATAAATAAATAAATAATGTAGATTAGAATGTAGTTCAGCCTGTCGAAAGGTCAGGGGAGAGGGGACAGATCTATTTTCATTCGGGAGAAAGTTCCATATCCGGGGGGCCACCACAGAAAAGGGCCCGTCTCTCATCCCCACCAAATGCGACACAGAGAGTGGTGGGACCAAGAGCAGAGCCTCTCCAGAAGATCTTAACACTCTTGATGGTTCATAGGGGAGAATACGTTCGGACAAGTAAACTGGGCTGTAACCGTATAGGGTTTTGTAGGTTAAAACCAGCACTTTGAATTGTGCTTGGAAGCTAATTGGCAGCCAGTGTTGCTGGCGCAACAAAGGAGTTGTGCGCTCCATATACTCTGCTCCTGTTAGTAACCTGGCTGCCGAGCGTTGAACTAGCTGCAGCTTCCGGGCAGTCTTCAGGGACAACCCCACGTTGAGAGCGTTGCAGTAGTCTATACGGGATGTAACCAGAGCATGGACCATTGTGGCCAAGTCAGACTTCCCAAGGTACGGGCGCAGCTGGCGCACAAGCTTTAACTGTGCAAAAGCTCCCCTGGCCACCGCCGAGACCTGGGGTTCCAGGCTCGGCGATGAATCCAGGATCACTCCCAAGCTGTGAACCTGCGCCTTCAGGGGGAGTGTGACCCCATCCAACACAGGCTGTAACCCTTTGCCCTGCTCGGCCTTGCAATAGTTTGGGTTCTCCCCAGCAAAGTGGAAATTGGGGGGTAATGGGCTTTGGTTACGGCACAACATGTGTACATGTCATATGACAAATCAAGGGAGGTACGCTCCGCTATAATGCTTCCAAGAGAAGAGACCTCTTCCTTGATAGTTACGCATGGCTTGCTTCCAGCTGTGCACCTCGCTTTTTTGACACATCGGTGGATATCTCCAGAGGTGAGCTCAGCAAGGTCAATATGATGACTATTCAGGATGGAAATGTTGCACTCCAGACCAGGAAAGCCTTTAAACACCACACAGCTGAGCAGAAAAGCAAGCCGTTTATTGAAGATATTTTAAAAGCAGTAGCAGTAAAAAAAACCCCATAAAAATAGGTAAATCCAATTAGGTAGAAAGATAAGCAGGAACAAAAGGTCCAGGAAATTAGTCCATCAGAGTTCATGAAAAACAAATGCAGAAACTTCCAAGGTAAAACCTCCAGAGGAGTTAAACGAGGCGGTGGTTAGTCCATTGCTGAAGAAGCCCGGTTTAGACCCCGCGGCTCCCTCCAATTACCGCCCAGTGTCCAATCTATTGTACCTGGGCAGGGTAATTGAGAGGACAGCAATGGACCAGCTGCAGGCATTCTTGGATGATGCAACCTGGCTTCATCCCTTCCAGTCCGGCTTCCGTTCGGGCCATGGGACAGAGACTGTCCTGGTCTCCATCACAGACCTACTCCGTTGCCACTTGGATCGAGGCGGATTGGCGCTGCTCGTGTTATTGGACCTCACGGCAGCGTTTGATACTGTCGATTACCAACTTTTGACACACCGCCGGGCAGGGGCGGTCTAAGGTAATTTTAAATGGTAGGCGAACATTATTTTGGTGCCCCCCCCAAAAAACATTATTTTGCCGCCCCCCATGTAAAACAAATATACAATTATAATATCACAATACCATTAGTAGTATTATATTGTATCAATGTATATAGAATATATTATACCATACTCATACTATATTATACCATAATTATATTATACTACATTACAATATAATTATATTATAATATATTGACATTATAATATAATGTAACATTCTATTATATTATTATAATAAAATAATAAATAAAATTATTTATTTAAATAAAATTATCCTCTACTAAATATTTTCATGACTCCTATAAAACTCAAATAACCCAAAATAAAGTAAAATAAAATATTATATATTACTATTTTGTACGATACCACTATACTGCAATATTGTTTGTAATATTACACGTAATATAAAATATATCATTATTCTATTGTTATATTGTATTTGTATTATATTGTATGACAATATTAAGCAGAACTGTATAATAATCAACAAGAAATGCAATGTAAATGCATCAAAATCAGAATATATTACCTACCACCCGACTCATAATTCATAGGAGTCTCCCATAAGTCCAAAATTAGGATCCCAATGTAAATGTAAATAGAAAAACAGCCAAAATGTTCAAATGAGGTCGAATACAGGCAGCGCAGCCTGGGCAAACCTGGGCCCTCCCTCCCTCCAGGTGTTTTGGACTCCAACTCCCACAACTCCTCATAGCCTCAGGCCCCTCAGGTCTAGACAGAAATAGAGCTGGAGAAAGGAAGGAGGGAGAGAAGAGGTCACAGAGGAGGAGGAGGAAAGCCCTTCCTTCATTCCTTCACTTACACTTCCTTCACTGATTCTTTTCTCCTTCCCCGGAAACGCGCGCGTGGCAGAGACAAAGGGAGAGGGGAAGCACTCCCTGCCTGCCCGATAGGGAGTGCTTTGCTTACAGGCTTCTGCGCAAGGGAGCTACTGGGCATGCACAGAGGTTTTCGCACATGTGCAGTTGCTCCTGCGCTCAACTTCAGCTCCAGAGCAACTGCGCCTGCGTGAAAATAAAGTCCTCCCCTTTATTTCCCTCCCTCTGTTCCCTCCCTCTCTTTCTTTCCTTCCTTTTTCTCCTCCCCTCACCAGGTTGTCCTTCTTTATTACCTTTTCTTTCCTTTTTCTGTCCTATGTACTTCCTCTTCTTTCTTCCTGTGGTACTTTCTTCTTTCCTTCCCTCCCTCCTCTCTGACCTTTCTTGCCCTTTCCCTCTTGCATTTCTTCCCATTTTCCCTCCCTCCTTTATTCTCTCCTTCCTTCATGTCTGTTGCTACCTCTTCCATTCCATCCTTTTCTCTCTCTCTTCCTTTCTGTCTTCCTTCCATCCCTTTACAACATGTGTGTTTTTTTGGGGGGGAGGGTGATGTAGGGAGAAGCTTTGGCGTGCGCCAGCCATGTGATTGGCCAGGGCGTTCGCGCGCACGGTGTGTTGTCCGTTGGGAGGTGTGTACGATCTGTTGGGAGGTGTGTGCGCGAGGAGGTTTTGCGCGAGTGTAGTGATTCCTTGGGAGGGATGTGAAGAGGAGGTTTGGCACGAGGCTAGCCCCTTCTTGGGGCTGGCGTTGGCGTGCGCTGCTTATTGGAGCCGTAAGGGGGAGGGGGTTTAGCTTGGGAGGGGGGAGTTTAGAAAGTGTTTCGGCGCAGGGGTTTCTGGGATTTGTAGTCCCAGAGGTTTTTTTTTTAGTTTTTGGCCATTGTTTTGGTTTTTTATAGGTTTTTTTTAGTTGCAGACATACCTCGTTGGGTTGTGGGTGTATGTGGGCTGGTTATGTGTGTCTGCGTTTTGTGGTTTTGCTGCCTATAAGCTTATAACCACGGATGCTACATTTTTATATATATAGATATAAAGGAGCTGTCATCGTTCCCCCCCCCCCCGCCTCCCTGCATTGGCTGCCGGGCCCCTGGGGCTCCAGCCCGGTGGGGAGGCGAATCTGGCGGTGAGGAGGAGGAGAAAGAAGAGGATGCTACGCCCCCACAGCTAGGTCGATACCTCCATTTGGTGGAAGCCTCGGAGAGCAGCGAGAGGTGCGCGGGGCAGCGGCACTGAGGCCTGCCTTCGTCCCTCTCCTCTGGGCTGGTCCTCCTCTCTGTTTGGGCTCTGCAAACAGAGAGGAGGAGGAGGAAGACCCTGGAGGGGAAGAAGGAAGACAGGCCTCGATGCTGCTGCCCTGCCCCACGTTCCTCTCGCTGCCCTTCAAGGCCTCTGCTTCTGGCGGAAGCATTCCAATGATTACTACAGATATGACATTACAATGCACTAGACTTCAATCCCCTATTTGACTGGCTTTTGCGGACACAAACAACAAACCACAAGGACAATTGAATTAGAATTGTGTGGCATAGATCGAGACACCAAATGCTTCACACATGGGCAGTTATATGTTCCCTCTTCCACAGTAGGAAACCCACACAATCTCTAACTCAACACTGACAAAGGAACTACAAGAAAAATGGTTTACTCACAAGCTTTAAGAAATAAAATATATTAAAAACAAGCACTTCCTCATTATTTACTTTTCCATACCACCAGACTATGCCACAGCAACGCGTGGCCGGGTTCAGCTTATATATATAACTAGCTGTACCTGGCATGCGTTGCTGTGCCCTATTTAGGAGATGCGAGAAAGTCTGAGTATGTAAGGGTTGGAATTGTTGTTAGTTATGGTGTTGTTGGGGCCAATGCTGTGACGTTGTGGGTTGTTCTGGTGGGTGGGATGTTGAAGTCCTGGGGAGTTGTTGGTGTGTGGTGTTGCTGGCATTCTGCATAGCTTGTGGATATACAATGTTTTTTGTCTTTCCGCCTGCTGTGTTGATGTAGAGGTTGATGCTTGTGTGGGTGGGGTACTTTGGAAGTGAGTGGAGGTACTTGAAATCCCATTATCCATGGTGTGTCCTCCTCTTAACTGCAGTCGGATGGAGTGTGGGTCATGGGGGGCATTGTGTGCCAAGTTTGGTCTTTATCGGTCTTGGTTCTGGGACGCAGTGGTCTGTGGGGAATGATGGGTTTTGAAGTAGTACAAATCCCATTATCTATGGAGGTACTTCAAGTCCCATAATCCATGGTCCACCCTCCTCCAAACTGTAGTAGAATGTAGCGTGGGTCATAGGGGCTCTGTGTGCCAAGGTAGGTTACTGTAAATTCAGGCCATACACAATGTCCCATGAGCTGAGGCCTAGTCAGGAACAGCAAGTTAATGAAGCCTTACTGTCAATTCAGGCCATACACAATGTCCAGTGAGCTGAGGCATAGTCGGGAGAATCAAGTTAATGAAGCCTTTCTGTCAATTCAGAGCGTAAACAGCATTCCATTAAGTGAGTCCTAGTCAGGGAAATTAAGTTAATGAAGCCTTACTGTCAATTTTGGGCGTGGTCTGTGATTTGTAGGGGTGTAAATTTTCTGTGGGAAGTGAATTGGGTGTTTGTGTTTGTGCCTCAGCCCTTTGCCTTATCCTCCTCTGACAGTTTATTATGGGTCGGAATGTTCATGTTGGCTGGCCAGTACAGCAGTTATGCAAATCTGCCCTTATTGGCAGCCAATCATGTTGTCAGAATGTAGAGGCTGGGAGAGTTGTTGGCAGCCCTGGAGGATGCTGGGAAATGTAGTTTTTTTAACTCGTTGTTTTGGAGGCCTTTTAGGTTTTTGGGGGGAAAGTTTCTTTGCTACAAACCTACCTTACTTGAGGCCTATTTCTGTTGGCAAGTTTGTTGTTTCTGCGTTGTAAGGTTTCTCTGTTTGGGACGGTCGTTCCATGACGGGAACCCCTTTATATAATAGATGCCATACTTCGCGAACGAAGATTCTTTGGAAGGACTCGTCCCACGTTTTTTACAAGCGCGTTGATGACTAAAAAGGCCAATCTGAGATAGGCAAGTCCGGTTGCAGAAAGCACAGCAGAAAGTCTCCTTGGGTGATGTTGTTTCCAAGTTGCGGTTCTTTCTGCGTTGGCGTTTCTCTTCGAGACTCATTCGGCGTGTCTTCTCGAAAGAGGCCGCAGCATTGTGGATAGTGCGTCTCCATGCCTCCCGATGTGAGGCCAGGGTGGCCATTGTTGGTGATCAATCTGGCCGAGCCTGAGATGTTTTTTTCAGGGAGCCCTTATATCTCTTTTTGGGGGTGCCTCTCTTGCGCTGACCCATGGCGAGTTCACCATAGAGTAGTACCTTTGGGAGGCGGTGGTCCTCCATCCTAGAGACGTGCCCTGCCCAGCGCAGCTGTGTTCTCAATAGCATGGCCTCAATGCTGGTGATCCCTGCTTGCTCAAGGACCGCAACATTAGTCACATAGTCGGTCCAGTGTATATTTAGGATTGTGTGAAGACAGCGCTGATGAAAGCGTTTGAGGAGTCGTAGGTGTTGGCGATAGGTGACCCCATGTTTCGGACCCATAAAGGAGAATAGACAGTACGATAGCTCTGTACACACTGATTTTGGTGTTTTGCCTCAGGTGTTTGTTACTCCAGACTCTTTTGTGAAGCCTTCCGAATGCACTCTATGCCTTGCTAATCTGTACAGATTTGCCTCTATGTGTGTGTGTGTGTGTATATATATATCTCCCCACTATCAATGATAACAGGTCGTGTGATAAACAGACCTAAAGTGGAATCACATTTTCCTATGCATATGTGACTAACAAGATGTCAAGCCTTAGGGTGTTTCTGTGCCGTGTATCCAGCTCACATGAGAAGTCATTCCATATCTTGCATCGAATGGAAGTCAGTGGGCGATATTGGTGGCATACCCAACACTGTGCCCATATGGCTACGAAAAGATTCATGTCACACTTCTTCCTCCCCCCCCCCCCCCCGGAATGCTGTTTGTATTTAGATTTAAAATTAAAATACCTTTACCCTTTACTACTCATATTAAAGATGCTATCCTTTTTAAAAAATCAGCAAGAATGCGATTGCGTGTCTTATCGAACTACCAAGCATATCAAATTAGCCTCGATAAGGAGAGAAACCTTTGACCCAGGCATGGGCAAACTTCGTCCCTCCAGGTGTTTTGGACTTTTACCCCACAATTCCTGGCCTTCAACCCTTTCTTTTTTGTTGTCATTTTCAAAAAACTGTTTCGTGAAACAGAGTTATTGCACTTTTTTCGGGGATGTTTTAGCCTTGGATGTCTGCACTAGCGAGGCTTTGATTTAGATCAGTGTTTCCCAACCAGTGTGCCATGGCACACTAGTGTGCCGTGAGCGATCATCAGGTGTGCCGTGGGAAATTGGAACCTCCAATACTCTTTCTTCCCCCTCCTGCCAAACACTTTTTCTTCTCCACTCGGGCTCCCTTCTTCCCAGCCTCGCTCTGCTCACTTTGTCTCGCTCTGCTCTGGGGTGAGTCTGCGCAGTAGCGCCCACACGGGTCATGTCTTCCACTCTCCCCCCTCCCCTCCTGAACACACTCACGCTGCCCCCTCAGATCAAAATGGCAGCAGAAGCGGCAGTGTAGAAGAAAAAGTAAGTGTTGGGCAGGAGGGGGAAGAAAGGGCGCGAAGGGGGAGGAAGAGGTCTCTGTCGAAAGCTGGCATGGGCAAACTTGAACCTTCCGGGTGTTTTGGATTCCAACTCCCACCATTCCTAGCAGCCTCAGGCCCTTTCCCCCCCTCAGCCACTTAAGCAGGAAAGGGCCTCAGGCTGTTAGGAATGGTGGGAATTGAAGTCCAAAGCACCCAGAGGGCTGAAGTTTTCCCATGCCTGTTTTAGGGACCTTAAAGTGGTGAGCCTCCTTCCAACATTGTGATTCTGGATAGAAAACAAACAACAACATAACATAACATTGTTTGAGTCCACAGTGCTCTCTGGGTGTAGGTGAACTACAACTTCCAAACTCAAGGTCAATTCCCAAAGCAAACCCTTTCAGTACTTTCTGTTGGTAATGAGAGTTCAATAGGCCAAGTTTGGTTCAATTCCATTGTTGCAAGAGTTCAGGATGCTCTTTGATTGTGTGTTAACTATAAATCCCAGAAACGGTAACTCCCAAATGTCAAGGTCTATTTTCCCCAAACTCCATCTGTGTTCACATTTAGGCATATTGAGTATTCATGCCAAGTTTGGTCCTGATCCAACATTGCTTCAGTCCACAGTGCTCTCTGGATATAGGTGAACTACAACTCCAAAACCCAAGGTCAAAAAACCAAACTCTTATAGTAGAGACTTGGTTATGGGAGTTCTGCAAGGAAGTTTGTGTCTTTCTGCCATTCCTGCCAGGATATCTATGTTGTGTTCGTCGAAACAGGCCCAGGTTTCACACATAGTATATAAATACATTTAAAAACATATTAACTGTATGTATTACTGTGTTAGAGTGTCATTTTGTGTCATTTTGGTTGGTGGTGTGCCCCAGGATTTTTTAAATGTAAAAAGAGGAAGGGCCGGGCAGTGGTGAAGAAAAAGAAGAAGGGGCCGGGGCGCCGCCTTCTTCGGCTATTTCCCCAGCCAGCCTCCAATCCGCCATGACTCCCACCATGACTTTCGCCCCTCGCTCGCTGAAGCCGCATGGAGGAGGAGCCCCACCCACTGAAGTCCGTCCACTGCTCATGCTCCTCCTCTGTAGGAGAGCTGAAGCTGGGGGGAGGGGGCGGGGCATGGCGCGGCCTGGCTCTGCCCCGTACCCCGGCTTCGGCACTCCCAGCAGCTGCTCCAGCCTTGAGGGGACAGTGCCAGAGCCAGCATTGTGCTGGCTCTGGCACCGCTGGCTTGGCACTGCCCCTCAAGGCTGGAGCAGCTGTTGGGAGAGCTGAAGCTGGGGGGAGGGGGCGGGGCATGGCGCAGCCTGGCTCCTCCCCCTCCCCCAGCTTTGGCACTCCCAGCAGCTGCTCCCAGCAGGCCACCAACCCCCAGCCGTTCTTTACTGTGTTAGAGTGTCATTTTGTGTCATTTTGGTTGGTGGTGTGCCCCAGGATTTTTTAAATGTAAAAAGTGTGCCGCGGCTCAAAAAAGGTTGAAAAACACTCGTTTAGATGACCTCTAGAGCCCCTTCCCAGTCCAGGGTTGAACTCGCATTACCAACTCAGTTGGTTTCCTCCCAGATCTACTTGAGCTTTTCCTTCCTTTGGCAAACTTGCTTCATCTCCAGACGCCGCTTCCCATCCGGTATTGACGTTTTTATTTTTAGTCGCCACCAAACAAAGGCAAAGCCGCTGGGATTTTTCCCCGTGATGATGTCAGTGATGACAAAAGAGTTGGCCGGGAATCAAGGTCCCCTGAGCACCAGGCCCCTTGGACTGCCTTAATTAGGTATCCGTTCAGGAGATGAATTAAGTTAATTAGCAAACGGCACCTGGGGCACCGTATTCGCAAGGGCCCTGTGCAGAACTTCAAATACAGCAAACGGGGCGCACAGTTTGTCACAAGTCTCTCGCATCACACACACACACACACTGCAGTGTCTTCCATGTCTCTCTGGACTTGAATGTGAACTTCAAAGTTTTTTGGGGAGGACGAGGTTCAGTATTTGGACAGCTCTAACGCAGGCATAGGCAAACTTGGGCCCTTCAGATGTTTTGGACTTCAACTCCCACAATTCTGTTAGGAATAGTGGGAGTTGAGATCCAAAACATCTGGAGGGTAGGCCTGATTGATTAAAAAAAAAGGTCCAAAACACGTTCCGGATGTAAGGGGCACTGGCGCTTCAAATCTGATTGGCTTCTGAAATTTTCCGTAAAAATTTCGGAATTCCACGAATTAATTCCGAAATTTTGGAATGGTTTCGTTAAGTGGGGCAACAGCAATGTTCTGACGCGGAGGGAAGGCATTGGCATCCAAACTGGGTTAAACATGTCAGAACTGCACAAGGAAGGGAAGGTGCCACATACACACATACAAACATACCCGCATACAAACATACTGTACATACAAACATTCACTTTTATTATATAACTAGCTTGGGGAGCCGGCCCTGCCCGGGTTATTTGTGAAGCACAGCAGGATGTAGAGTGGGTCATGGGGGCTCTGTGTGCCAAGTTTGGTCTTGATCCATCATTATTGGGAGTTGCAGTGGTATCATGAAATTACTGAAGGTAGTACAAGTTCCATCATCTCTGTGTCCCCCCCAAGTGTAGTAGGATGTAGATTGGGTCATGGGGGCTCTGTGTGCTAAGTTTGGTCTGTATTGGTGAATGGATGAGGGATGCATTCTTTTTCGGAAGTGAGTGAAGGTACTTCAAGTCCCATCATCTGTGGTCCGTCTCACAGTAAACTGCACCAGGCTGTAGTTGGGGGCCGCAGTGGTCTGTGGGAACAGAGGGGGTGTGAAAATACTACAAATTCCATCATCCATTGTCAGTCCTTCCCCGAACCTCACCAGGACGTGAAGGCAGTCATGGGGGTTATGTGTGCCAAGTTTGGTCTCAATCGGTAATTGGATGAGGGTCGCAGCAGACTTGGGAAGTGAGTAGAGGTACTTCAAGTCCCATCATCCATGGTCCACCCTCCTCCAAACTGCACCAGAATGTAGAGTGGGTCATGAGGGCTCTGTGTGGCAAGTTTGGTGTTGATCAATCATAGGATTAGGTTTGTAGCAGTCTTGGAAAGTGAGGGAAGGTACTGCAAGACCCATCATCCATGTTCTGTCCCCCTCCAAACTTCATTAGGATGTGGACTGGGTCACTGGGGCTCTGTGTGCCAAGTGTGGTCTTTATCAGTGTTTGTTGGGGGCCACAGTGGTCTGTGGGAACAGAGGGGTGTAAAAGTACTACAAATGCCATCATCCATTGTCAGTCCTCCCCCCAAACCTCACCAGGACGTGAAGGCAGTCATGGGGGTTATGTGTGCCAAGTTTGGTCTCGATCAGTGATTGGATGAGGGTTGCAGCGGACTTGGGAAGTGAGTAGAGGCACTTCAAGTCCCATCATCCATGGTCCACCCTCCTCCGAACTGCACCAGGACGTAGAGTGTGTCATGGGGGCTATGTGTGCTGAGTGTGGTCTGTATTGGTCCTTTTTGGTGGCCTCAGTGGTCTGTGGGAACCAAAGTGTTGGAAAGTACTACAAATCCCATAATCCGTGGGTCATGTCCCCGACCGGGGGGTTATGTGTACCAAGTTTGGTGCAGGTCCATCACCCGCGCTGGTCGCTGTGGCCTGTGAAAGTGGCTGCCACATATCCGCCCTGGCCTGTGAAAGTGGCTGCCACATATCCGCCCTGGCCTGTGAAAGTGGCTGCCACATATCCGCCCTGGCCTGTGAAAGTGGCTGCCACATATCCGCCCTGGCCTGTGAAAGTGGCTGCCACATATCCGCCCTGGCCTGTGAAAGTGGCTGCTTCCGCCCTTCTGCCCTCCCGCCCTCCGCATACACACATACAAACATTCTGTTTTATAAAGGTATACAGATAGCTTGGGGACCGGAGGTGCCCGGGTTATTTGAGGAAGGCATTGTGTGCCAAGGTTAGTCCTTATCAGATGTTTATGTGGCTTGCAGTGGTCTCAGGAACTTAGTGAAGGTACTGCAAGTCCCATCGGCCACGATACACCCCCCTCCAAACAGCACCAGGATGTAGAGTGGGTCATGGGGGCTCTGTATGTCACGTTTGGCCTTGATCATTCATTGGATGAGGGTTGCAGCGGTCTCAGAAGGTGAGTGAAGGTACTTCAAGTCCCATCTTCTGTGGTCCATGCTCCTTGAAACAGCACCAGGGTGTAGAGTGGGTCAAGGGGGCTCTGTGTACCAAGTTTGGTCTGTATTGGTCGATGGATGAGGGTTGCATTGTTTTCAGGAAGTGAGTGAAGGTACTGCAAGTCCCATCATCCATGGTCCATCCTCCAAACTGCAGCAGGATGTAGAATGGGTCATGGGGGCTCTGTGTGTCATGTTTGGCCTTGATCATTCATTGGATGAGGGATGCAGCGGTCTCAGAAGGTGAGTGAAGGTACTTCAAGTCCCATCTTCTGTGGTCCATGCTCCTTGAAACAGCACCAGGGTGTAGAGTGGGTCAAGGGGGCTCTGTGTACCAAGTTTGGTCTGTATTGGTCGATGGATGAGGGTTGCGTTGTTTTCAGGAAGTGAGTGAAGGTACTGCAAGTCCCATCATCCATGGTCCATCCTCCAAACTGCAGCAGGATGTAGAGTGGGTCATGGGGGCTCTGTGTGCCAAGTTTGGTCTGCATTAGGCATTGGATGAGGGTTGCAGTGGTTTTAGTAAATGAGTGAAGGTACTGCAGGTCCCATCATCCATGGACCGTCCCTCTTAGAGCAGCATTAGGATGTAGAGTGGGTCATGAGTATTCTGTGTGCCAAGTTTGGACCTCGTCTGTGATTTGTAGGGGTTACAATGTTCTGTGGGAAGTGAATTGGGTGAAGGTACTGGAAATCCCATAATTTTTGGGCCATCCTGCCATAAACTGTACCAGGTTGTAAAGTGGGCCATCGCGCCTCTGTGTGCCAAGTTTGGTCCTGATTTGTCATTGGTGTGGGCCACAGTGCTCTAAGGAAGTGAATTAAAGTACTGCAAGTCCCATCATCCATGGTCCATCCTCCCTCAAACTGCACCAGGATGTAGAGTGCCTTTTGGGGGATCTGTGTGCCAAGTTTGGTCTTGTTCTGTCATTGTTGGGGGCCTAGTCAGGAAAGTGACTAAATTCATTCAAAAGTGAATTTAATCCGAATTCATTCCGATTTTATGAGCATTTCAATGATCCTAACCAGGCCTACTGGAGGGCCCAAGTTTTTCTCCTGCCTGAGATTGAGAGAAGCTGCACCCTCGCTCTATTCCGTTTTGGTCAGACCTCACCTGGGATAATAGTCCTGTGTCCAATTCAGGGCAAAGCGATTCAAGAAGGATGTTTACAGGCAGCCAGTGGAGCTGACACAGCAGGGGGGTGGCATGCTCCCTGTATGTCGCCCCAGTTAGCAGTCTGGCTGCCGCCCGTTGGACCAATTGAAGTTTCCGAACCGTTTTCAAAGGCAGCCCCACGTAGAGTGCATTGCAGTAGTCTATTCGGGATGTAACCAGAGCGTGGACCACGGTGGCCAAGTCAGGCTTCCCAAGCTGTATTTCTGGCATTGCAGACCATCTTTCTAAGCCATTGTTTCTATTTCCAAATGGCTCTTACTGTCAAGAAGTTCCTTCTAACGTCCAATCTTTCATCAGAAACTTGGGCAGAACTTTGCAGTCTTCTAAATACACGAAGGGACGTCTGTTGCAGAAATCTCTTCTAATTCTGTGCCTGTATGGGGTGCGTGGCCCACATAATGTCAATTAAATGGAATCAAATTATCCTTTAGTAGCCTCTGGCTCTTCTTTATTCTAAAAGCTGAAACTTGTCTCCAAAAAAGGAGCGAGAGAGAGAGAGAGAGGAAATGACATCCATCCAGGTCAGGCTTGGAGCTTCTCCACCTGGGCCCTCCGAGATTCAATTAAAAGGAAGCCGGGAAGGGAAGTCCTGCTGAAGCCGAGCCTCAAATGGGGACAGGAAGCATCGCAAGTTGGGAAGCACACGTCCGGATCCAGGCCACAATGGAAACCGCCCCAGCCTTCTCTCAGGCCCGGATTAACACTTTTTTTGCGCCCTAGGCCACACTTTGGAACTACGCCCCCTTTAAGCCAACCTCTACCGCGCCCAGGGGCGGTCCTACAAGATAGGCCAAGTAGGCGGCCGCCTAGGGCGCCATCTGGGAAGGGGGCGCCATCCTGGCCGCATGGGGCGCCATCCTGGCCCTGCCGATGTTCCTCAGACAGTGCTGCAGCTGCCTGCTTTTTGACCCCGGCCTTGTGCACTCCGACGCCGCTTCTGGGCACGCGCGGAGATTTTCACGCAGGCGCAGTTGCTCTGGAGCTGAAGTTGAGCGCAGGAGCAACTGCACATGCGCGAAAACCTCCGCGCATGCCCAGTAGCTCCCTTGCACAGAAGCCTGTAAGCAAAGCACTCCCTATCGGGCAGGCAGGGAGTGCTTCCCGTCTCCTTTGTCTCCGCCCGCGCGTTTGCAGGGAAGAGAAAAGAATCAGTGAAGGAAGTGTAAGTGAAGGAATGAATGAAGGGCTTCCCTCCTCCTCCTCTGTGACCTCTTCTCTCCCTCCTTCCTCTCTTCGGCTCTATTTCTGTTTGGACCTGAGGGGCCTGAGGCTATGAGGAGTTGAGGGAGTTGGAGTCCAAAACACTTTAGGGGAGGAGGGCCCAAGTTTGCCTAGGCCGCACTGCCTGTATTCGACCTCATTTGAACATTTTGGCTGTTTTCTATTTACATTTACATTGGGATCCTAATTTTGGACTTATGGGAGACTCCTGTGAATTATGAGACGGGTGATAGGTAATATATTCTGATTTTGATGCATTTACATTGCATTTCTTGTTGATTATTATACAGTTCTGCTTAATATTGTCATACAATATAATACAAATACAATATAACAATAGAATAATGATATATTTTATATTACATGTAATATTACAAACAATATTGCAGTATAGTGGTATCGTACAAAATAGTAATATATAATATTTTATTTTACTTTATTTTGGGTTATTTGAGTTTTATAGGAGTAATGAAAATATTTAGTAGAGGATAATTTTATTTAAATAAATAATTTTATTATTTAATAATAATAATATAATAGAATGTTACATTATATTATAATGTCAATATATTATAATATAATTATATTGTAATGTAGTATAATATAATTATGATATAACATAGTATGAGTATGGTATAATATATTGTATATACATTGATACAACATAATACTACTAACGGTATTGTGATATTATAATTGTATATTTGTTTTACATGGGGGGCGGCAAAATAATGTTTTTTTTGGGGGGGCACCAAAATAATGTGCGCCTACCATTTAAAATTACCTTAGACCGCCCCTGACCGCCCCACACACACACACCACTCAGACCCCACACTTGGCTGGCTTTCACCATGGTGTCTTCAGAGCAGAAGAGAAAGGCGAGTAGGCACCATCCCGCCACCTCCAAGGTCCCCATGCATTCCCACCGGCTGGAAAGCTCCGCTGTGCTCTGAAGGTCTCCTCGGGATTCTTGGGGAGAGCGCAGCGGGTGCAAACTCGCTCCAAAGGCACGCACAAGAGAGAGAGAGAGATGTCCGCTTGGCGTGCGCTCCCGCAGAGCGAGGGAGGATTCAGGTTGGGGTTTGTGCGGCTTTTGTTCGGCTGCTCCCGAAGGCAGGAGAGCCAGACCCTGGCCTTATTTATTTATTTATTTATTTGTCACGTTTCTGTACCGCCCCTCTCAGCCCGAAGGCGACTCGGGACGGTTTACACAGGCAGTCTCTGCCCTCAATATATACACAGCAACAAGTCCACCCCCCCAAGAAAAAAAACATATAATAACAATTTAACAATTAAAAACATACAATTGCAGCCTCAGCGTCATGTTGAAATCAGTTTCCATCGCATCGTCGTCATTCCTTATATCCAATTAAGCCTTATATTTCATCAACAAATGCCTGCTCAAATAGCCAGGTCTTGACTTTCTTGCGAAATGGCAGGAGGGAGGGGCCGATCTGATGTCTTTAGGGAGGCGTTCCAAAAAGCCGAGGAGCCACCACTGAAAGGCCCTGTCTCTCGTCCCGCCAGTCGCCTGCCGAAGAAGGCGGGACCGAGAGCAGGGCCTCTCAGATGATCTTAAACATCTCGATGGTTCATAGGGAGAGATGCGTTCGGACAGGTAAGTTGGACCCGAACCATTTTAGGGCTTTAAAGGCTAAAGCCAGCACTTTGAATTGTGCCCGGTAGCAAACTGGCAGCCAGTGGAGCTGGCACAACAGAGGAGTTGTGCGCTCTCTGAATGGCGCTTCTGTTATCAACCTGGCTGCTGTCCGTTGGACTAGCTGCAGCTTCCGAACAGTCTTCAAAGGCAACCCCACGTAGAGAGCATTGCAGTAATCTATACGGGATGTAACCAGAGCATGGCCCACCGTGGCCAAGTCAGACTTCTCAAGGTACGGCCTTGATCCTTCCTTTCCTCCCGCATCTCCCTTTGGCCAAGCAGCCCGCCCCGGTTTGGTCCAAGAGCGCAGGAACGAGCCTGGGTTGGTGTGGTCTCGTGCTGGGGACCTGGGAGAGGTCCACCCAAGCAACGCCCTTTCTCTCCCCTCTCCCTCACTCCCCCTCTCCTTCTTTACTTTCTTTCTTTCCTCCTACCGTGTTTCCCCGAAAGTAAGACACCCCCGATTGTAAGACGTATCGGGTGTGTATGGGGGGTCGGCTTATATAAGCCATACCCCGTATATAAGCCATACCTCGTCCCGCCGCCGCCGCAACCGGAGGTGTGCCGCGGCACACCTGCGGCACACCTCCGTGGCACACCTCTTCGCCAGGGCTCCAGGCAAGGGAGGGGAAAGGAGCCAGGGGCGGACGGCGATGACGCGTCACTGTGACGCGTCGTCCCTTCTCCCGCCCCTGGCTCTTTCCTCCCCTTCCAAGGGTGGGAGAAGAGAGCCAGGGGCGGACGAGCGATGACGCGTCACAGTGACGTGTCGTCCCCTTCTCCCGCCCCTGGCTCTCTTCCTCCTCCCTTCCAAGGGTGGGGAAGAGAGCCAGGGGCGGGAGAAGGGACGACGCGTCACTGTGACGCTGCGATCCTCACCACGCCCTGGCTCCTTTCCCTCTCCCTTCTTTCCTCAAGCAAGGGAGGGAAAGGAGCCAGGGCGTGGTGAGGATCGCAGCGCCACAGTGACGCGTCGTCCCTTCTCCCCGCCCCTGGCTCTCTTCCTCCTCCTTCCAAGGGTGGGGGAAGAGAGCCAGGGGCGATGACGATGACGCGTCACAGTGATGTGTCGTCCCTTCTCCCCGCCCCTGGCTCTCTTCCTCCTCCCTTCCAAGGGTGGGGAGAGGCCAGGGCGCGAAAGAAGGGACGACACTGTGACGCTGCGATCTCCCTCACCACGCCCCTGGCTCCTTTCCCTCTCCCTTCTTTCCTCAAGCAAGGGAGGGGAAGGGAGCCAGGGCGATCGGAGCAAATCACAGTGACGCGTCCGCTTCCTCCCGCCCCTGGCTCCTTTCCCCCTCCCTTGCCTGGAGCCCTGGCGAAGAGGTGTGCCGCGGAGGTGTGCGCAGGTGTGCCGCGGCACACCTCCGGTGCGGCGCGGCGTGGCGGCGGCGGCGGGCGTGGCGACGGGCACGTCTTGGGTTATATAAGACGTACCCCGAAAGTAAGACGTAGGGGGACTTTTGGGGGGGAAAAGAAAGTAAGACGCTGTCTTACTTTCGGGGAAACACGGTAGTTGCCTCCTTCTCCCCTCCCTCCAACTGCCCTCTCCCGGACTCTGCCGCTCAGCTCTGGCTGCAGGAATTTACAGTCTGCCGCCGGGGGAGCCGGGCGAGTTGTCATGGAGACGGGTTCCCCGGGAGCCGGGAGGTCAAGCCAGCCAGAGAGCTGCGGGCACATCAATAGATCAATGCAAGGGCCCCATTGCAGCCCAGTGAGCAAGAGATGGGGGGGACGGAGCAGAGACTTTGCCGGGAGAAGGAGCGAGGAGGGGCATGAGAAAAGGGGAAAGAGGGGCACGGACCAAGTTTTTTTTGGTCCGTGATCTGCCACCCCCCTTGGCTTGCGCCTCTAGGCCATGGCCT
Source organism: Anolis apletophallus (assembly GCA_030556195.1). NCBI lineage: Eukaryota > Metazoa > Chordata > Lepidosauria > Squamata > Anolidae > Anolis > Anolis apletophallus. The sequence continues at coordinate 9,872,202 of JARBWK010000021.1, forward strand.
AGGTTGGCCTTATGGGTAATCCGGGCATGCCTTCTCTGTCGAAAGCCACATCTACACTGCCATATAATCCAGTTTTTGAATCCATTTTATTTTCTTTGAACTGGATCATATGGCAGTGTAGACTCAGATGCTGGATTATATGGCAGTGCTCCTGGTGGCACAGTGGTTTAAACCGCCGAGTTGCTGAACTTTCTGAGGGAAAGGTGTATTAACCCAGTTTGAACGCGGATTTATTCCCTCTGTGTGAGAACTGGGGCGACAGCCGTGTTTAATGTGGCTTCCCCCACAGTTCTCATGTGAAGGGAAGAAATCCCCGTCCAAACTGGGTGTTTTAATTTATTTTTTATTATTTATTAATTATTATTTATTTATTTATTTATTTATTTAAAACTTTTGTACCCTGACCTTCTCACCTCTATCGAGGGACTCAGACCGGCATAACAGCAAAAATTCAATGCTATACAATTTAAAAACAACTACAACATATTAAAATACATTAAAAAACCAGCATAAAACCACATTGCCATTAAAACAATTCCGCTCAGTCTGTAAACGTGGTCATACAGTCAGACAATAGCCCAATCTCAGCCTATTCTGGGAAGGCTTGGTTCCATATCCAGGTCTTCACCAGCCTCCTAAAGGACAACAGAGAGGGGGCAGACCTAGCATCACTTGGTAGAGAGTTCCACAGCCGAGGGGCAACCACAGAGAAGGCCCTGTCTCGTCCCCACCAGCCGCGCTGCTTGGCCGGCGGGACCGAGAGCAGGGCCTCCCGGAGGATCTTAATGTCCTTGATGGTTCGTAGGGGAGAATCCGTTCAGACGGGTAGACTGGGCCAGAACCGTATCGGGTTTTGTAGGTTAAAACCAGCACTTTGAATTGTGCCCAGAAGCTAATTGGCAGCCAGTGAAGCTGGCGCTGTACCCCGCTCCTGTTATTAACCTGGCTGCCGAACGTTGGACTAATTGCAGCTTCCGAGCAGTCTTCAGAGGCAATCCCACGTAGAGAGCGTTGCAGTAGTCTATTCGGGATGTAACCAGAGCGTGGACCACCGTGGCCAAGTCAGACTTCCCAAGGTACGGGCGCAGCTGGCGCACAACCTTTAACTGTGCAAAAGCTCTCCCGGCCACCGCCGAGACCTGGGGCTCCAGGCTCAGCGATGAATCCAAGATCACTCCCAGACTGCGAACCTGCGTCTTCAGGGGGAGTGTGACCCCGTCAAGGACTGATATTTACATCATTTTTACCCCGCTCTTCTCAACCCCCGAGGGGGGCCTCAGAGCGGCCTAACAAAAGGCAACAATTCGATGCCGATACACAATATAAATACAATATAAAGCCATAGACCTTCAGAGTTAAAATACAATTAGCATTGACACATAATACACATACACTTAAGTTAAAAACAAAGTTCCGTCCATCACATAAACATTGGGCCATAACCATCAACTTACCAATTACAATTCCAATCTAAAGTGTTGCATTGTGCTAATGTGCAAAAGCCTGGTCCCAGAGCCACGATTTCACTTTTTTCCTGAATGCCAGGAGGGATGGGGTCGATCGTATGTCGCTTGGAAGCGCATTCCACAGATGGGGAGCCACCACCGAGAAGGCCCTCTCTCTCGTCCCCACCAACCGCATTTGAGACATTGGCGGGAGCGAGGGCAGGGCCTCCAAGATGATCTCAAATTACGAGGCGGGACGTAGTGGCAGATACGTTCGGACAAGTAAGCTGGGCCAGAACCGTATAGAGCTTTAAAGGTCAAAACCAGCACTTTGAATTGAGCTCGGAAGTGGACAGGCAGCCAGTGGAGCTGACACAACAGGGGGTGGTATGCTCCCTGAATGTAGCTCCGGTTAACAATCTGGCTGCTGCCCGTTGGACTAGCTGCAATTTCCAAACTGTCTTCAAAGGCAGCCCCATGTAGAGAGCGTTGCAGTAATCTATTCGGTATGTGACCAGAGCGTGGACGACCGTAGCCAGATCAGACTTCCCAAGGTACGGGCGCAGCTGGCACACGAGTCTTAACTGTGCAAAAGCTCCCCTGGCCACCGCCGAGACCTGGGGATCCAAGTCCAGGATCACTCCCAAGCTGCGAACCTGTGTCTTCAGGGGGAGTGCCACCCCATCCATCACAGGCTGTAACCCTATGCCCTGTTCGGCCTTTCGACTGACCAGGAGGACCTCTGTCTTGTCTGGATTAAGCTTCAATTTGCTAGCCCTCATCCAGTCCGACACAGCAGCCAAGCACCGGTTCAGTCTGGACAGCCTCCTTAGTGACAGGTGGGAAGGAGTGACAGATCTGGACGTCATCTGCGTACAGATAACACCTTACTCCGAAACTCCGGATGATCTCTCCCAGCGGTTTCATGTAGATGTTAAATAACATTGGGAACAGTACTAAACCCCGAGGGACTCCACAAGACAACGGTTGCGGAGCCGAACGGGTGTCACCCAATGACACCTTCTGAGTACGAACCTCCAGGAAGGATTGGAGCCACTGCAAAGCCAGTACCACCAAGCCCCATATCTGCAAGGCGACCCAGAAGGATACCGTGGTCAACGGTATCGAAAGCCGCTGAGAGGTCCAGTAGAACCAACAGGGACACACTCCCCCTTTTAACCCGGTTTGAATGCAGATTTCTTCCCTCCGCGTAAGAATTGGGGAGAGAACTGGGGCGAAAGCCGGACCTTGGCAAAGCGTGCCTTCTCTGATGGCCAAGGGGGCCAAATAAAGATTATTATTAATAATAGTAATAAAGCTTTACTAACATCCCGCCCTTTCTCCCTGTGTAGACTCAGGGTGGATACCAACAAACAGCGGCAAACACTCAGCGCCCGAAACAAAGGCAATAACTGTTAACATTTAAACAAAAGTCACTAACACATCAATTTACATTTTGAGCTTCAACGCCCACAATTCTTCAGAGTCAGTAGGCTGCTAGGAACTGTGGGAGTTGGAGTCCAAAACACCTGGAGCAGGGCTGAGGTTGGCCCGTGGCTGAGTTATACGCCATGGGCCTCCTTCTTCCCATAGATTTAGGTTGGCCTGAGAGTAATTTCTCCCATAAGGAGGCCACCTCTCTGCCCCCGGTGGGACGAGGCTCCCGCAGGTCTGAGAGGAAGGCCGCCCGCCGCCGGGGGTTTGTCTAAAGACCCAATAACCAAGGGGTCACCAAGGGGTCACTGCCTAAGGAGACCCTTTTCCTTTTCCAAGAATGGCAGGTCTGCCCAACAAGTTGGGTATGTTGGGACTCAAAGGAGTAGAGAGAGAAGGGTTTTCTTGGTATAATTCAATGGTTTAATATTCCATATAATTTCATAAAGCAATAGTAGTTCAAAAAATTCACTTGTAAGTGGAATGTATGTTGATGTAGATCCCAATTCACACACTTTCCGACCAAACGCAATCCCAAAAATCATATATTAATGGTAAAGCACATCCGTGGTGAGGGTATGTAGTGGGACAGTCGGAAAGGAAGTGGGTCAACGGTCAGAGAAAGGCCCCACCTGACCTTACAGGTGACTGCGTCCACCAATTCCAGGATGATGACAATTTATATATAATATTGGATCCCCGGATCAGTGGAATTGTTACAGTATATGATACTTTGTTTGCTTTGGGGTCCGGAAGAAGCCTATACAGGCGAAACGGCGGGGCCTTTCTCTGACCGTTGACCCACTTCCTTTCCGACTGTCCCACTACATACCCTCACCACGGATGTGCTTTACCATTAATATATGATTTTTGGGATTGCGTTTGGTCGGAAAGTGTGTGAATTGTGATCTACATCAACATACATTCCACTTACAAGTGAATTTTTTGAACTACTATTGCTTTATGAAATTATATGGAATATTAAACCATTGAATTATACCAAGAAAACCCTTCTCTCTCTACTCCTTTGACGTTTTCCAAGAACACCCGAACCTTTTGCCTATGTTGGGACTCAACCCAGATGCATTGTGGGTTGAGTCCAGCGCCCTCTGGGTGCAGGGTGAACTAGACGTCACAAGTTCCAAGGCCAGTCCCCTCCAGTTCTTCCAGCGAGTTTGGTGGGTTCTGGGAGCTTTCTGTGCCACGCTTGGTCCTTGGTAGGCTTCAGGGTGCTCTCTGCGTGCAGGGTGAACTCCTGAGTGGACGGGTCAGCCCCCCCACCCCCAGTATGTTCTGTTGGTCACCAGGGTCCAGTGTGCTCCTCCCCATGGAAAACATGGCCCCAGATGCCACGGAGGAGCGCCTTGGGCACCTGGGGCCAAAGCACTATGGAGGAGTAGAAGCAGACCACCCGGACTTCCTCCCTCCCTTGGGTACTCGCTCCCTACGCTCTACAAAACATTGTCATGTCAAAGGGAGAGCCAACAGGACCCAGGATGGCTTTCCCCAAGTCCCCCGAGCCTTCGGCCAACTCCACGAGGAAAAACCCGACTCTGCTGGAGATTGGGGCGCTGTGTTCAACTTCACCAGCCACTTGCTCCGGAGGAAAAGCAAGTAGAGAACTGGGAAGAGGCAGTGGGCTCAGGAAAAGGAAGTTGGGGCTGCCATGGGAAGCTCTGGAGTTTCTTTCTCCCTCGTTGACTTGGGAGAAAGAAAGAAGAGGAGAGAAGGTAGAGATAAGCCATTTTCACCGATTTCTTTCCGAAAATGGCGGCGGTGGCTTCGAAATGGCAAATTCACTTCAGGGTTGCTTACACCAGTGTTTCCCAACCGCTGTGACGTGGCACAGTAGCGTGCCGTGACGGACCTCCTGCTGTGTTGCGAGAAAAGCTCTCTGCCCCCCTTCCTTCCCCCCTCCTCCTGCCGAACTCCTGCTGCTTGGGGGGAGGAGGAGGAAGGGCCGGGCGGCAGTGAAGAAAAAGAAGGGACCGGGGCGCCGTTTCCCCAGCCAGCCTCTAATCGGCCATGACTCTCGCCCCTCGCTCGCTGAAGCCGCACGGAGGAGGAGCCCCGTCCACTGAAGCCCGTCCACCGCTCATCCTCCTCCGCGTGGCCAGGGCCGGACTAAGGTCAGTCGTAAGGCCGAACAGGGTCAGTCGTAAGGCCGAACAGGGCATAGGGTTACAGCCTGTGTTGGATGGGGTTACACTCCCCCTGAAGACGCAGGTTCGCAGCTTGGGAGTGATCCTGGACTCATCGCTGAGCCTGGAACCCCAGGTCTCGGTGGTGGCCAGGGGAGCTCTTGCACAGTTGAGACTCATGCGCCAGCTGCGCCCGTACCTTGGGAAGTCTGATCTGGCTACGGTCGTCCACGCTCTGGTCATATCCCGAATAGATTACTGCCACGCACTCTACGTTGGGCTGCCTTTGAAGACAGTTCGGAAATTGCAATTAGTCCAGCAGGCGGCAGCCAGATTACTAACGGGAGCTACATACAGGGAGCATACCACCCCTGTTGTGCCAGGTCCACTGGCTGCCTGTCCAATTCCGAGCTCAATTCAAAGTGCTGGTTTTGACCTTTAAAGCTCTATACGGTTCTGGCCCAGCTTACTTGTCCAAACGCATCGGCCGCTACGTCCCACCTCGCAATCTAAGTTCATCCGGGGAGGCCCTGCTCTCGCTCCCGCCGACTTCTCAAATGCGGCTGGTGGGGACGGGGGACAGAGCCTTCTCGGTGGTGGCTCCCCGCCTGTGGAATGCGCTCCCTATTGAGGTACGGTCCACCTCATCCCTCCTGGCATTCAGGAAAAAGGTAAAATCCTGGCTTTGGGACCAGGCGTTTGCACACCAGCACTAGGCAGCATGTTAGATGGGGATTTTAATGGAATGGATGAAGAGGGTCAATGTTTTTATGGATTGAATATTGTTTTAACTTGGAATGACTGTGTATGATGCTGTTGAAACTGTCTTTTAATGTATCTTAATGTATTTAATTGTTGTGGGGTTTTGGGGTTTTATGCTGTTGTGATGTGGGCATCGGTGTGTGCCGTACTGTAAGCCGCTCTGAGTCCCCCCTTGGGCGTTGAGAAGAGCGGGGTAAAATCCTGAAATAATAATAATTTAAAATGGTAAGCGAACATTATTTTGGTGCCCCCTCGCTCTCCAGCCTCATGGAGCGTGCGCATGCACGCTGGGCGCGCATGCGCTGGGCCAGGTAGTTCTGCCCTAAGTGAGGCCGAAAAGGAGGAACTTTTTCCAGCCGGGACGGAGCCGGAGGTTTTTGGGCGATTGGCGTCTCAGTCCAGCTGGAGTCCCTTTGCAGCAATGGCACATGCGTGGAACCTGGTGGCCAGATGGTGCCCTAAGCGGGTGCTTACTTTGCTTAATGGTAAATCCGCCCCTGCGCGTGGCTTCAGCGAGCGAGGGGCGGGAGTCATGACGGAGAGCAGCGCCGGGGACAGGGCCATGACTCCGCCCCTCGCTCGCACTGCCCCCTCAAGGCTAGAGAAGGTCTGGGAGAGCTGAAGCTGGGGGAGGGGGGGGCATGGCACAGACTGGCTCCGCCCCTCCCCCAGCTTCACCTCTCCCACAGCTTCTCCAGCCTTGGGGGGGCAGTGCCAAGCCAGCATTGTGCTGGCTCTGCCACCGCTGGCTTGGCACTGCCCCTCAAGTCTGGAGAAGCTCTGGGAGAGCTGAAGCCGGGGGGAAGGGGCGAGCATGGTGCGGCCTGGCCCCTCCCCCTCCACCGGCTTCGGCACTCCCAGCAGCTGCTCCCAGCAGGCCACCACCCCCCAGCCGTTCTTTACTGTGTTAGAGTGTCATTTTGTGTCATTTTGGTTGGTGGTGTGCCCCGGATTTTTTAAATGTTAAAAGTGTGCCGCGGCTCAAAAAAGGTTGGGAAAAACTGGCTTACATCGCTTCAAAACCACTTCAAAAGTGAATTATTCCAAATTCATTCCGATTTTAGAAGCATTCTGACGAACCTAACTAGGCCTAGTAGTTTGAGTGTTGGACTATGGCCCTGGAGTCCTGGGTTCGAATCCCTTTCCCCGTTATTTGCCTATTTCTGGGAATGCATTACTTCTGGCACAATATCCTTGTTGGCACTGCCATTCCCAACCGAACAGCGCACGGCTGTTGCAAACTGTTGTGCCTGTCGAATCCCCGCTCCTTGCTAACATGGAAGGGAGAAGTCTGCAAATGCCAGAAAATACACGTAAATGTCATCTGCCTGCGTCCCAGAAGGGGGGGTATCTTGCTTGCGCTCCGTGAGCCAGCCGCCCAGATCTTGTTTAACTAGAAGCTGGTTGCCATCCGTTGCAAAATTATGTTGCGCCAAGCTGTGCCGGCAAAACAATCCAGAAACCACCTGTTTTTTTCCAAAACTTTCCAGGATCTCAATCAATGTTCCATTCTTTTCAAAATGATTCACTCCCCTCCCTTGCACACACACCACTCTTTCAAAAAAAAGTAGGAAATCACTGTTTCAGGGCAAGGAAGTAATTCACAATACGATGGAATTTTATCTAAAACTAGCCGTCCCCTGCCATGCATTGCTGTGGCCCAGTCTGTGTATTTGTGTTTTGTGTGTGTGTGTGTGTATTATTTAGCATCTACATGCGACCACTTGCCCAGCTGGTGCGTAGCTTCGGGCTTGTACGCTGATGACACCCAGCTTATCCTGAGGATGGAGGGCAGGCCCGAATCCGTACCCGATAATTTCCATCGCTGCCTTGAGGCCGTTACTGGATGGCTGCGAGCCAGTAGGTTAAAGGTGAATCCGGCTAAGACGGAGATCCTGTGGCTCGGCCGCCCGGGCTGTGGGGATGTCCAGCTTCTGACCCTGGACGGCGTGACCCTATGTCCGTCGTTTTCCGTTAAGAGCCTAGGTGTGACCTTTGACCCCCTGCTGTGGATGGAGGGTGGCATTTTTCCATCTTCGACAGGCGAGGAAGCTGGCCCTCTATTTGTCCCGGTGCGACTTGGCCACAGTGGTCCAAGCCACAGTCATCTCGAGCCTTGACTACTGTAACGCTCTGTACATTGGCCTTCCTTTGTCCGTGATCCGGAAGCTTCAGCTGGTGCAGAACGCCGCAGCCCGACTCCTGGCAGGGGTCCCGGTTGGCTGTCACATCTCGCCAATTCTGCGCGAACTGCACTGGCTTCCGATAGTATGCCTGATCACCTTCAAAGTGCTAGTCTTGACTTTTAAGGCCTTACATGGTCTGGGGCCAGTGTACCTGCGGGACCGTCTCCTCCCATACTGTCCCACTAGACCTCTGCGCTCTGAAGAACAAAACCTCCTGGTCACCCCTAGTGCTAAGATCTACCGGTTGACTGCAACTCATCGGCGGGCTTTCTCGATCGTAGCTCCAACCCTTTGGAACTCTTTGCCGCTGACATTCGCACTATCCAGGCCCTTCTCCCTTTCAGGAAGGCTTGTAAGACTTTGTTGTTCCGGCAGACCTACAGATCTGGATAACCTGTGTGTTCATACCCACCTTGTAACTGTGTCTGCTGCTGTTGTGTATAGTGTACGACTATGGTCAGTTATATCCTGTTTTTAATGTTTTTACCTGTTTTGCTTGCACTGTGTTTTTATATATGCCTGCTTTATTATGTAACGACTGACTTGTTGTGAGCCGCCGAGCCACTGGGGGGCGGTAGATAAGTCTTGAAGAAATAATATATACTGTATATATATATATATATATATATATATATATATATACACACACACACACACACACACACACACTAGCTGACACGGCCACGCTTTGCTGTGGCTTTTCCTTCTTCCTTTCTTCTCCCCTTCCATGGTTTTTTCCTTTCCCGCTCCTTACTTTTTTGGTCTTCATCTTCTCGGCACGGTTATGGAAAGGGGGGGCTCTTCCGCCGTCTCCCAGCTGCTTGTGGACCCGGGAGGAGTGTGTCGAAGGAGGCCGAGGAGGCAGCAGGCATCCAGGCGGCGAGGAGGCTTTGCTCTCCCAGTAGAGAGCAGCTGTAGGCTCCGGTCTCCGGCCACACTGCGGAGCCCTCCACGTGGTCGCCAGTTTGTCTTGGCGGCCGCCCTCTTTATTTGGAGGTCTTCCGGCCATAAGGGGTGGGACTTCCTTTTCCCGTGGGGTGTTGTCCGCGTTTCCAGGCGGACCCCTTTTCTTGTTGGTCCAACTTCCAGCGGAGCCTTTTCAGGCGGACCGGAAGTGGTCGGTCCGCCATTTCTTTTGTAGTTTTTTGGCGATTTTTCCCTTTTTGGCCTCTGGCTTCCCCAGTCGCCCCGAGAAGCGGCGGGGACGGGCAGGAGAGGTCAACCTAGAGTCCCAGAAGGAGCTCCGGTGGGCGGCCAGAACCAAGAAGTAAGGAAAGCGGGCCGGTGGGAGGTGAGGAAGGAGTGCGAGGAGGCAGCGGAGGAGGCGGGTACGGCGCCGCCGTCGTGGTAGCGAAGCCCCCCCTGCCGAAACCGTGCCGTTTCGGGAGATGGCCACAGGCATGGAGAAGGAGGAGGAATCAGTGAGCGAGGGGTGAGGGCATGGGGGTGGGCTACGATCCTTCCCCCCTCGCCGCTCTTTTCTCCTCCTCTGCCTTGTCCTCTTTCTCCTATGCTTGTTGTGAATGGCGGTTTTAGGGCGGTCGTATTTAGGGGTCTTACGAGGTATGTAGGTCGGGTTTTTTGTGCCACGAATGTACCTCGTGGTCTGTGGGAATGTGTTCGGTGGGTTTTGTGGTTCTGGGGGTTCTAGTTTGCCTGTCTATGATCGTCAATGCACGGACCTTCTCATATATATATATATACACACACACACACATACACACATACATGTGTATATGTGTGTGTTTGTGTATATATGTGGCTTTGGGCTAGTGTTGTAATGCATTTTAAGTTTCTTCTGCTGTGTTTTTCAGTGTTTTTATGAGTGACTAGCTGTGCCCTGCCACGCGTTGCTGTGGCCTATAGTAAGAATTTTTGAATTAGAGGTAGATATCTAGACTATTATGAAAAAGAGGTACCTACCTATTCGTTCCACCCTTTTTCTTCCCCTTTCTCCCTTCTCTACCTCTTTCTTTTATTCCTTCTTTCACTCTTTGGTTTCATCCTTCCTCCTCTCTTTGCTTCCCCCCCCCCCCCCTCTACATTTTCATCTCCTTTCTTCCCTCCCTGTTTCCTTCCTTCTTTCACTTTTTATTTCCTTTACTCCTCCCTTCCTTCTTTACCTCTTTCCTGCCTTTCCTTTAGTAGGGGAGAGGAAGAAAGAAAAGAAGAACAAACTATGGAAAAGGAAGAAAAGAAAAGTAGGAGAGAGACAAGGAGGGGAAAAGAAAGAAGGAAATGGGAAGGGAGGAAAGGAAAGGGTGGGGAAAAGAAAGGAAAGGGAGTCCAGAAAAAGTAAAACAATGAAGAGAAAAGAAGAAAAGAAAGAAGGGGAGAGAGGGAAGTGAAAAGAAAGGAAGAAGGAAAGGAAGACTTGGGGGAAAAATAATAGAAGAGGAAAGAAGAGGGAGGGAGAATGGAAGAAAGAAGGAAGGAGAGAAGGAGAAGGAAAGAGGGAGAATGGAGAAAAGAAGGAAGGGGAGAGAGGGAGAGAAAATGAAGGAGAAGGAAAGGGTGATGGGGAGAAAGGAAGGAAGGAAGGAAGAGGGAGAAGGTAAAGGGGGAGAAAATGGAGAGAAAATGGAGAGAAGGAAAGGGTGAAGGGGAGAAAGGAAGGGAGGAAGAGGGACAATGGAGGAAAGAAGGGAGGGGAGAGAGGGAGGGAAAAGGAAGGAGAGAAGGAAACGGTGGAGAAAGGAAGGAAGGGGGGAGAGGGAGGAAAAATGAAGGGGAGAAGGAAACAGTGAAGGGGAGAAAGAAAGGAAGAGGAAGGAAGGGGAGAATGGAGGAAAGAAGGAAGGGGAGAGAGGGAGGGAAAATGGAGAGAAGGAAAGGATGAAGGGGGAGAAAGGAAGGAAGGAAGAGGGAGAATGGAGGAAAGAAGGAAGGGGAGAGAGGGAGGGAAAAGGAAGGAGAGAAGGAAACGGTGAAGGGGAGAAAGGAAGGAAGGGGGAGAGGGAGGGAAAATGAAGGAGAGAAGGAAAGGGTGAAGGGGAGAAAGGAAGGAAGAGGAAGGAAGGGAGAATGGAGGAAAGAAGGAAGGGGAGAGAGGGAGGGAAAATGAAGGAGAGTAGGAAAGGGTGAAGGGGAGAAAGGAAGGAAGAGGAAGGAAGGAAGGAAGGAAGAGAATGGAGGAAAGAAGGAAGGGGAGAGGGAGGGAAAATGAAGGGGAGAAGGTAAGGGTGAAGGGGAGGAAGGAAGGAAGGAAGAGAATGGAGGAAAGAAGGAAGGGGAGAGGGAGGGAAAATGGAGAAGGAAAGGGTGACGGGGAGAAAGGAAGAGGAAGGAAGAGGGAGAATGGAGGAAAGAAGGAAGGGGAGAGAGGGAGGGAAAATGAAGGAGAGAAGGAGAAGGAAAGGGTGAAGGGAGAAAGAAAGGAAGGAAGAAGGAAGGAAGGAAGGAAGGAAGGAAGAGAATGGAGGAAAGAAGGAAGGGGGAGAGGGAGGGAAAATGAAGGGGAGAAGGAAAGGGTGAAGGGGAGAAAGGAAGGAAGGGGAAGGAAGGGGGAGAATGGAGGAAAGAAGGAAGGGGAGAGAGGGAGGGAAAATGAAGGAGAGGAGAAGGAAAGGGTGAAGGGGGAGAAAGGAAGGAAGGAAGAGGGAGAATGGAGGAAACAAGGTGAGAGAGGGAGGGAAAAGGAAGGAGAGAAGGAGAAGGTAAAGGGGAGAAAGGAAGAGGGAGAGCCAGATGCAATCATGAAAAGAGCCACATCTGGCTCCCGAGCCGTAGGTTCCCTACCCCTGTTCTAAAGACTTGGGCAGTGGAACCAACCAGATCTCTTCTTTGGAAAGCTTCATAAAGAAGGTAGAAAATCTTCTGCTTTGGATGCTTTAGCTGGAAGTTCTGCATGGATCATCGGGTTGGACTAGCTGGCTCCTGAGTTTCCCTCCAAGCCTATGAATCACCATACTATCCAGGCTGGCTCTCCCCTTTCCTCTTCCGTTCTCCGTATGCATATACATGAAAATAATATGTGGGTAACATTATGACCTACTTTGTTGCAACTCACATTTAACACATTTCCAGATTTCAAAGTTAACAACTGACATCAAGTGAGGTTTTAACCCATGCGCCCTGGAACGTTTCCCGCGCTTGGTCCCTTGCACTATTGTTCAGTAGTTGTTTTCATTTATGGTATTTGCAGACTGAGTAATTAATTTATTAAAATCCATCATTATATCTTTGTGTGCGCTATATAAGTACAGCAAATGTGGGGTGCCGTTATGATGGCAATTCTAACAAGAACTTTGTGCCCAGGATGACGTTGGCTCATCGAAAAGGTGCCCACCCCACCTGCGTTGAAAGGCCTCCAAAGAAGGAGAATCCAGCTCTTATGGTCAAGAAGTTCTTCTAAATCTCTTCTCTTTGGCATTTGAAGCCATTGCTTTATGCCTGGTGGGCGGAGGGGCAATCCAAGGGGGCGCTGGGAGGCTCAGGAGAATTTGGGGGGCGCTGAACCCCTGTAAGGGGGCGGTGGCATGAGCCAGGCTTGCCACTTGCAGGGTTGCACGCTTGCGAGGACGCCCCCATTGGAAGAAAGAGGCTGATACATAGGACTGCGCCATGGGCGGGGTTGACGAGAGGAAGGAGGCATGCGCTGTGGTTTCCACGGCAACGCCTGCCCGGGGATTCCAACTTGCAGGGACACAGTCGCAAGCGCGTGATCCCCGGGCAGGTGTTGCCGTTTGATCCAGATCTGTCATTCATGAGGATCTTAGTGGTCTCTGGAAGTCAGAGCTGAATTGGCTGAAGGTACTGCAAATCCCATCATCCGTTGCTCATACTCCCCCAAACATATTGTTTTTGTGATGATTTCTGGAATTCAATGTTTGTAATTTACACCTTTCTTTACTATATTTCAGGGCTGTCCAACTGGCGGCCCGGGGTCCGTATACGGCCCCCCAGCCCCTTCTCTCCGGCCCCCTAAGCTTTTTAATAATAAATTAAAATTGAAAAATAAAATAAATAATATTTTTTAAAAAAATACCTACTTCCGGGTTCAGGCAAGTATCGCTGAGAATACGCAATCCACACGGATTTCGCTGTCAACGCGAGATCACGCCAGCGTTGACAGTGAAATCCCGTATGTATTTTTTATTCTCGCGATACTCTTCGGCTACTCTACTACTGGATCGCTGAGGCCCACAGACGCGATTAGGACCTTCTTCGACTCAGTCGGTCGTCGCCTCTCTTGTCATCCGGGTACTCCTGGATCCTGCGCGTTTGGAAAAGGTAGGCCGAAGCAGGGGGCTCCTCATTCCCTCCCCCCATCTCCCCTCATGTATTAAATATAAAATTAAATATATTTAAAGATGAAATAAGGGGAGATGAGATACATTAAAATAAGGGGGGAGGGGAGGATGGAATTAAATATATTTAATATTAAATTAAAATAAGGGGAGAGGGGAGGATGGAATTAAATATATTTAATATTAAATTAAAATAATTTAATATCTTATTCCTGCATTTTATCTCAGTAAAAGATTATATTTGACTGTATGGATGCCCCTTTTGAATGCCCACCCTGCATTTAATGTTAGTAAAGATTATATTTGACTATATGGATGCCCCTTTTGAATGCCCACCCTGAATTTTATCTCAGTAAAAGATTATATTAGACTGTATGCATGCAGGGGCGGGGGCGGGGCGGGGCGGGAGCTGGGGGAGAGGACGGGGCCGGGGGGGGGGGGGGGGGCAGACCCTACGGCCCCCCAGGTCATCAGTGACCGGAATTCAGGCCCCTGGGCCGGTAGAAGTTGGACAGCCCTGCTATATTTTACAAAATACATTAATACATATATGTATCTGTTTAATTGCTATTAAAATTTAAAAAATTATTTCTAGGGGGGGCGGTAGGCCAAAAAGTTTGGGAACCACTGCTTTATGCCTTGATGTTTGGAATGGCAGAAAAAAAGCTTATGTATCTACTCAGTGATGTAGACTTCTATCGTGCAGTTTAGCTGCCTTCTATGAGTCTCCATAATGCACAATGCAGTAGGTCCGCAGTTTGAATCCGGTTTTGCAGTTTGAATCCAGTTTTGCAGTTTGAGGCGCCGGCAGGAAGGTAATGGCGCCCCATACAGTCATGTTGGTGACATGACTTTGGAGGTGTCTATGGACAACATGTCTCTTTGGCTTAGAAATGGAGATGAGCATCACTCCCCAGAGTCCGACAGGACTAGACTGAATGTCAAGGGGAAAGCTTTACCTTTAGTTTGATAATCTGAATTACTTGACAGGAGGAGGATCGCCTCTTCCGACCTCCTCCTCATAGGCAGCCAAGGCAGGCCTGGAGTGTAAGAGCCCCTCGGTCAGGAGTGGAAGAGTCCCTGAAGTTTCCCCAGTGCCAGCAGGCCAGGATTACCCATAAGGCCAACCTAGGCCATGGCCTAGGGGTGCAAGCCGAGGGGGGGCGCAGATCACGGACCAAAAAAAATGTTGAAATAAATAAAAACGCAACGCGCATGGAGATGAGGAAGGAAGGATACCGGAGGTCCTCCTTTTTGGCGGCGCCCCTGCCCCTTCCTGAATACCAGTTCCTGCTTCTGCTATTGTTGCAAATGGCAAACAGGGGCGACACTGGCGCGATAGGTGGAACAATTAGTTCCCTCGACACTGGCAGTGCAAGTACAGGAAACTCCACGTCGCATGCCAGGTGGAACAATCTCAGGGTGGTCCGTGAAAAGGATGCTGGTACATTATTTAAAATGTTATGTTTATTCCATCATGATCTGATCACCATGCTCATTATATCCCCTTCAGTGGGATAACAATACAAAAGGTTTGCTAGGGTAGAACTCCACCCAGTCTCAGCCCCCAACCAAACTCAGCCCCCCCGAATCAAAATCCTGGCTACGGCCCTGGCGCATGCCCTAACACCATGAAAGCTGGTATTCCTCCTCCAACACAAGGAGGAGACTCCTTCTTACTGGAGAGAGAAGCGCAACCGCCGGCTACGGCACATGCGCAAACCCCAGTACAGGAGAGAAGCCCAACGCGACAAGCCCGCGGCATCGGTACAGCTGCTGACTACAACGCATGCGCAATCCCCGATACTGAGTAGGAGCCAAGTGCCTCAAGCCCCGGCATCGGGGAGGAGGCTCCTCCCCCCCATGCCTGCATCCATAGTGCCTGCCGAGAGGGAAACTCCTGTGGCGGACCTAGTGGGGCCACACCGGGATAGCTGGATGCGGGGGCCCTAGGGAGACGAGTGGATGAAAGGATGTGGGGTGCGGTAGAGGTTGGCTTAAAGAGGGCGTAATTCCAAAGTGTGGCCTAGGGCGCAAAAAGGTGTTAATCCGAGCCTGAGTGCCAGTGCTGGTTTTTTTCAACTGCGCATGCATGTCTGCCATTAACAATGCTATTCCGAAGTTTCGGAAAATTATGGCTTTTTTGGGGGGGGGGAATCGGAATTCATTCCTAATCAAAACACCAGCACCCCCTACATCCGAAATGTGTTTTGAACCAAAATGTAATTTTATTGGTATCTATTTTTTATTTTGAAATTGACCAGTAGCTTCTGCATTTCTCACCCTCGGCTTATGCTCGAGTCAATACATTTTCCCAGTTTTTTGTGGTAAAATTAGGTGCCTCAGCTTATATTCGGGTCGGCTTATACTCGAATATATACGGTATATGAAAATGTCAATTTCTGGAAGGAAGGCCTGGGATTTCTGTTAGGAGCAAGTAGATTTGCGGTAAGAAGTAGATTTTTCTCTCTGTCTCCAAACGAATGCCATATTCTAGCGGGTGGAGTGGCCTGACAGATGATGTGTGGCTGAGATTTTGAGAAGCCACCGAGGCCGGGTGCTGCGAGCGAGTAGTAATGAGCCAGTTTCCATGGAGATGGCTTCATTAGCATCCCATGACGTTGCGCTCAGCATCAGCAGCAGGGATGGCAAGTGGGCACAAAGACCCTCCTTTTGCCCCCCCCCCCTTCCTTTCCCTTCCCTTCTCTGCACCAATGAGGAATGAGTTACAAGGGGTTGCAAGGGCTGATCCTGGCAGAGAAGGCTCAAAATATTGTAGAACTACAACTCCCTGGGGCATTTTGACAGTTTCCGGGCTTGGGAAAGGATGGGGAATGGCAGGACAGGCCCAAAGAGAGAGATGGAGAAAGAGAAAGGCAATGAAGGAATAGGGAAAGAGAAGCTCCTTTGGAGCTCGCCAGCAGGAAGTTTCAAAGGTGTCGGCAAAGACCATCAGAAAACATACATATCTGATGGTCTTAGGAACCCCTTTGGCAGAGAAGGCTGAAGATCTCTACGACTGTCCTCCTCTTCCTTTTTGGAAACAAACAGCGAATCCTCCCACCAAAAGCCCTCCGAGAGCAGGCATGCTCGGCGCATGGCAGCTTGGTACGCATGTACGGGCGAGGAAGAGCGTGCAAGGCAGGAGACCAGCACCAGCGAGTCCCTTCAAGGCATGGGGGTTCTGTGTGGGAAGTTTGCCCCAATTCTGTTGTTGGTGGGGTTCAGAAAGCTCTCTGAATTTAGATGAACTATAAATCCCAGCAACTACAACTCCCAAATATCAAGATCTATTTTCCCCAAATTCCACCTGTGGTGAAGTCATATTTATTGGTTATAGGTTGTAAATGTAGTTGATATTTATGTATATGTAAGTATTTTGTAAGGGTGGAACTTTGCTAACCCTAAGGGGTTAACAGTAAAATTATCTGGCAGAGCTTCCAAGAACCTCGGTTACCATGGAAATGACCAGCAGAGTGTGTGTAAACTGCTGAGGTATTAGTTTAGGAGTGCAGTAGCTTTGTGTTAGACTGTATCTCCATAGTTGCATCTTGTAACCTTAAGAAAGTACCTCTGAGTAGATTGTAACCACCCAAGCTCTTGAACTCTTGAAACCTCCAAGCTCGAAACACTGTTTAAATAAACTTGATAGTTCTTTGATAAGACATCTGTTCTGGTGATTCTTTCTCCCACAAGCCTTGAAAACACCTCTTTCATAGAGGGTAGCCAAGCTCAGTAAATTAAATGGTGGCAGCAAGTAAACGTTAAAAGAATCATTACATATTGTAGTGGCATTGGTAGTATATTCTGAGTTTGAATCCTCACATTCTCTCCACACTTAAGACATAAATTCAAATTCAAATCCATCACACAATTGGCTGTAAGTCAGATCATTACAAATTGGTGGCAGTGGTGGGATATAAAGGATAACCTGCCCTGCCACGTTTTAAAAGTTAGCATCGTTAGGCCACATTTGGACATTTTAAGTATTTGTGCCAAGTTTGGTCCAGAGCTATCATTGTTTGAGTCTACAATGCTCTCTGGATGTAGGTAAACTATAACTCCAAAACTCAAAAGTCAATGCCCACCAAACCCTTCCAGTATTTTCTGTTGGTCGTGGGAGTTCTGTGTGCCAAATTTGGTTCAATTCCCTTGTTGGTGGAGTTCAGAATGCTGTGAACCCAAACAACTATGGATCTGAGCTTGGCACAAATACTCAATATGCACAAATCTGAGGACTGGTAGAGTTTGGGGAAAATAGACCTTGGCATTTTGGACTTGCTGGGATGTTTAGTTCCCCAGCCATCAAAGAGCATTCTGAAATCCAACAACAATGCAATTGAACCAAACTTGGCCTGCAGAACTCCAATGGCCAACAGATAATACTGGAGAGGTTTGGGGAAAATAGACCTTGGCATTTTGGACTTGCTGGGATGTTTAGTTCCCCTGCCATCAAAGAGCATTCTGAAATCCAACAACAATGCAATTGAACCAAACTTGGCCTGCAGAACTCCCATGACCAACAGAAAATACTGGAGAGATTTGGGGAAAATAGACCTTGGCATTTTGGACTTGCTGGGATGTTTAGTTCCCCTGCCATCAAAGAGCATTCTGAAATCCAACAACAATGCAATTGAACCAAACTTGGCCTGCAGAACTCCCATGACCAACAGAAAATACTGGGGATATTTGGGGAAAATAGACCTTGGCATTTTGGACTTGCTGGGATGTTTAGTTCCCCAGCCATCAAAGAGCATTCTGAAATCCAACAACAATGCAATTGAACCAAACTTGGCCTGCAGAACTCCCATGACCAACAGAAAATACTGGAGAGATTTGGGGAAAATAGACCTTGGCATATTGGACTTGCTGGGATGTTTAGTTCCCCTGCCATCAAAGAGCATTCTGAAATCCAACAACAATGCAATTGAACCAAACTTGGCCTGCAGAACTCCCATGACCAACAGAAAATACTGGGGATATTTGGGGAAAATAGACCTTGGCATATTGGACTTGCTGGGATGTTTAGTTCCCCTGCCATCAAAGAGCATTCTGAAATCCAACAACAATGCAATTGAACCAAACTTGGCCTGCAGAACTCCCATGACCAACAGAAAATACTGGGGATATTTGGGGAAAATAGACCTTGGCATATTGGACTTGCTGGGATGTTTAGTTCCCCTGCCATCAAAGAGCATTCTGAAATCCAACAACAATGCAATTGAACCAAACTTGGCCTGCAGAACTCCCATGACCAACAGAAAATACTGGAGAGATTTGGGGAAAATAGACCTTGGCATTTTGGACTTGCTGGGATGTTTAGTTCCCCTGCCATCAAAGAGCATTCTGAAATCCAACAACAATGCAATTGAACCAAACTTGGCCTGCAGAACTCCAATGGCCAACAGAAAATACTGGGGATATTTGGGGAAAATAGACCTTGGCATATTGGACTTGCTGGGATGTTTAGTTCCCCTGCCATCAAAGAGCATTCTGAAATCCAACTACAATCCAATTGAACCAAACTTGGCCTGCAGAACTCCCATGACCAACAGAAAATACTGGGGATATTTGGGAAAATAGACCTTGGCATATTGGACTTGCTGGGATGTTTAGTTTCCCTGCCATCAAAGAGCATTCTGAAATCCAACAACAATGCAATTGAACCAAACTTGGCCTGCAGAACTCCCATGACCAACAGAAAATACTGGAGAGATTTGGGGAAAATAGCCCTTGGCATTTGGGACTTGCTGGGATGTTTAGTTTCCCCAGCCATCAAAGAGCATTCTGAAATCCAACAACAATGCAATTGAACCAAACTTGGCCTGCAGAACTCCAATGGCCAACAGATAATACTGGAGAGGATGGGGAAAATAGCCCTTGGCATTTGGGACTTGCTGGGATGTTTAGTTTCCCCAGCCATCAAAGAGCATTCTGAAATCCAACAACAATGCAATTGAACCAAACTTGGCCTGCAGAACTCCCATGACCAACAGAAAATACTGGGGATATTTGGGGAAAATAGACCTTGGCACTTGGGACTTGCTGGGATGTTTAGTTCCCCTGCCATCAAAGAGCATTCTGAAATCCAACAACAATGCAATTGAACCAAACTTGGCCTGCAGAACTCCAATGGCCAACAGAAAATACTGGAGAGGTTTGGGGAAAATAGATCTTGGCACTTGGGACTTGCTGGGATGTTTAGTTCCCCAGCCATCAAAGAGCATTCTGAAATCCAACAACAATGCAATTGAACCAAACTTGGAACACATACCTGATATACTGAGATTTGATTACTGGAGGGCTTTTGGGGGGGGACGGGGGACTGACCTTTGTTTCTGTAAGTTGTAGTTCACCCACACCAGAGAAACCGACCTCCACTGATGATGTACCTGGATCGCTGGCACAGAGGCTGGCAGCCATTTTGAGTAGGCGGAAGGGGCGAGGCCAACCGAGGCACCTTAGCGACCCATTGAAAATGGAACAGCGACCCCCCTGGGGGTCATAACCCCCAGGTTGAGAACCACTGCCTTAAATGACCAGTTTTGAAAGTCACTTAAGTCAGGATTCCTTTGCCATCGTTGTTATGCGCCTTCAAGTCATTTCCAGATCAATCACAAGGTTTTCTTTGGAGCATTTTGCCTTCCTGAGGCTGAGAGATTGTGACTTGCCCAGGGCCACGCAATGGGTTTCCCAAGGCAGAGCAGGAATTTGAACCCTGGTCTCCAAAGTCATAATCCAACATTAAAATTGCTATGCCATAGGACCTTGACGTGCTGCTCAAAGCGATCCTACCTTGTCAGTGTATGCTATTTTGGGAGATGGGGAGAATGTTATTCACCTTATAGAGCAGGTTTTAAAAAGGATAATACATTTGTAGTTAGTAGGAAGCCTATTGAAGGCAGCAATGTCGTGATGGCTCCCAATGCCTGTCCTACATTTGACACCACCCAAACTGCCATGGCTCCATACCGTGGAATCCTGGAATTTGCAGTTTGGTGAGGCCCCGGCACTCTTTGGCGGGGAAAACGAAAGACCTTGTAAAACTACAACTCCCACAATTCCATAGTGGTGTTGAACTGCATTAATTCTACAGTAGAATTGGCAAGTCGGACTTGGCCACGGTTACATCCCGTATAGACTACTGCAATGCTCTCTACGTGGGGCTGCCTATGAAGACTGCCCAGAAGCTGCAATTAGTCCAATGCTCAGCAGCCAGATTACTAATGGGAGCGGGGTACAGGCAGCATACAACCCCCCTGTTGCGCCAGCTCCAATGGCTGCCAATTAGCTTCTGAGCACAATTCAAAGTGCTGGTTTTGACCTACAAAAGCCTATACGGTACCGACCCAGTTAACCCGTCCGAACGTATTCTCTCCTATGAACCATCAAGAGTGTTAAGATCGTCCGGAGAGCCCCTGCTCTCAGTCCCACCACCTTTGCAGGTGCGTCTGGTAGGGACGAGGGACAGGCCTTTTCTGTGGTGGCCCCCCAGCTGTGGAATTCCCTCCCAAATGGAATTAGATCTGCCCCCTCCCCAGGCCCGGATCAGGCCCTTTTGCCGCCCAAGGCCAAAGGGTCTACCTCCGCCCCTCCCCGCCCCCGGCTCCTCGCCAGCGCGAGGAGGAGGAGGAAGGAAAGCCCCACCCCCGGAGCCGATGCGGGGCCTCCCCACGGCTGCTCCTCCCTCCCTCAGCCACCATGCCGGCCTGAGAAGCGTCCGAAATCGCCCTTTTCAGGCCGGCTTTAGGAGGGAGGGAGGATCGGCTCCGCGCCGGCGAGGAGGCGGGGGCGTATTCAGAGGCGAGGAGGGGCAGAGTCAGGGGCGGAGCCGAACCTCCCTCCCTCCTAAAGCAGAGCCGAGGGGAGCAGAGCAAAGGGAGGGGGCGGCCGCGCATGCACCCTTTTTAAAAAAAATCGATTTTTTTTTTTTGGGATTTTTTTTGGGATTTTTTTTAAAAAAAATTGGGGGTCCGGATCTGCTTCCCCCCCCCCCAAAAAAGTGCCGTCCGAGGCCATGGCCTCGGGTGGCCTTATGGGTAATCGGGACCTGCCCCTCCCTCCTGACTTTTAGGAAGCGGGTGAAAACATGGCTCTGCAATGAGTCCTTCGCAGCATGAGGGTGGACATCGCGAATTGACTAAAGTCGCTAACCACTAGATATGGACCGAATACACGGATTTTACTTTGGCGAAAGGACTTTTACTTTGGCGAAAGGACTCGATTTTACTTTGGCGAAAGGCTTTTTATGTATTTATTCTATTTGTAATTGATAATTTTATTGTGAATGTATGATGTTTTTAGATTTTAAATGTTAGCATTGAATTCTTTCTGTTTGCCGGTCTGAGTCCCTCTTCGGAGAGGAGAAGATCGGGGTACAAAAGTTTTAAATAAATAAATAAATAAGGGGGGTTCCGAGGGGTCAGCAAAGACCATCAAAAAACATAGTATTTTCTGTAGGTCATGGGGTTCTGTGTGGGAAGTCTGACTCAATTATATCATTGGTAGGGTTCAGAATGCTCTTTGATTGTAGGTGAACTATACATCCCAGCAACTACAACTCCCAAATGTCAAGGTCTGTTTTCCCCAAACTCCACCAGAGTTCACATTTGGGCATATTGAGTATCCATGCCAAGTTTGAGCCAGATCCATCATTGTTTGGCTCTCTGGATGTAGGTGAACTACAACTCCAAAACCCAAGGTCAATGCCCACCAAACTCTTATAGCATTTTCTCTTGGTTATGGGAGTTCTGTGTGGGAAGTTTGTGTCTTTCTGCCATTCCTGCCAGGATGTCTATGTTGTGTTCATCGAAACAGGTTTCACACTGAGTGTATAAATACATTTTAAAACATATTAACTATATGTATGACTGTGTTAGAGTGTCATTTTGTGTCATTTTGGTTGGTGGTGTGCCCCAGGATTTTGTACATGTAAAAAATGTGCCGCGGCTCAAAAAAGGTTGAAAATTACTGCCATAGACTGGTTTGCAATCCTGGCAGTTTATGAGTTCCCGAATGGCTTGCCTTAATTCATTCTCTTGTCTTTCACAGAGCTTTTGAAGAAGCAGGACAAGCAGCGAGCGCATCGAGACAAAGACGGTTCCGATGGCCAGCAACAACACCACCAGCATAGCCCAAGCCAGGAAACTGGTAGAACAGCTCAAAATGGAGGCCAACATCGACAGAATAAAGGTAAACCCCAATTGGGTCCTTCTTCACTCGCGCCCAGGGGCGGTCTTTGCCATTACGCGGCCTACGCGGCCGCCAGAGCGCCATCTTGGACGCTCGGGTGGGGCGCCATTGTGAGGCACCGCGGCCGCCCGCCCTGCTGCTGCGCTCGCGGTTTACAAGATGCGCAGTGCCCGAACCTCTTTTGAGGTCCGTAGGTACTGCGCATGTGCGCCCGCAGCCAGGCGACGCGAGTTCCTACGGACCTCAAGAGAGGTCCGTAGGCACTGCGCGTGCAGCGGGAAATCGCTGAGTGCATGCGCAGTCCCTACGGACCTCTCTTGGGGTCCGTAGGCACTGCGCATGTGCGCTCGCATTTCAAAGACATGCGCAGTGCCTACGGACCTCAAGAGAGGTCCGTAGGCACTGCGCATGTAGCGCTCAGCGGTTTAGACGCGACAGCAGTGCCTACGGACCTCAAGAGGGGTCCGTAGGCACTGCGCGTGCGCGCGAAACCGCAGAGCGCAGCGCCTACGGACCTCTCTTGGGGTCCGTAGGCACTGCGCATGTGCGCTCCGCGGTTTCGCGTGCATGCGCAGTGCCTACGGACCTCAAGAGAGGTCAGTAGGCACTGCGCATGCGCTCGAAACCGCGGAGCGCAGCAGCAGGGTGGGCGACACTGCGGCGCCTCACAATGGAGCGCACATTGGGAGCGCCGGGGGGGGCGCCAAAATAATGTTCGCTTACCCCCCCGGGAGAGCTCGGACCGCCCCTGCTCGCGCCATCCGTGGCAACTGGGCCAGGTTCTGAGCGAAGCCTTGGAGTTCATTCTGGAGCACATGAGGGGTTCCTTCATGGAAGCTCAAGTGCTCAGTCTATTTGGTTAGTCCCAACTAGAGTAGGCCCATTGAATCAATCACCGGTGAAATCAATGCGTCGCTAAATCTCACTAATGCTTTGACACCTCAGTTGACCCCTCAATCGACAATAGAGTGCCCATATTTGTTTGTTTGTTTGTTTGTTTGTTTGCAGTATTTTTTATTCTGCCCTTCTCACCCCGCAGGGGACTCAGGGCGGATTACAATATGCATATACATGGCAAACATTCAATGCCATAGACCAGTGTTTCCCAACCAGTGTGCCGTGGCACACTAGTGTGCCGTGAGCGATCATCAGGTGTGCCGTGGGAAATGGGAACCTCCAATCCCCGTTCTTCCCCCTCCTGCCGAACACTTTTTCTTCTCCACTCGGGCTCCCTTCTTCCCAGCCTCGCTCGGCTCGCTTTGCCTCGCTTTGCTCTGGGGCGAGTCTGCGCAGTAGCGCCCGCACGGGTCACGTCTTCCTCCCTCCCCCCTCCCCTCCTGAACACGCTCACGCTGGCCCTTGGATCAAAATGGCGGCAGAAGCGGCAGTGTAGAAGAAAAGGTAAGTGTTCGGCAGGAGGGGGAAGAAAGGGCGCGAAGGGGGAGGAAGAGGTCTTTGTCAAAAGCTGGCATGGGCAAACTTGGACCTTCCAGGTGTTTTGGACTCCAACTCCAACCATTCCTAGCGGCCTCAGGCTATTTTCCTCCCCCCCCCCTCCCCTCAGCCATTTAAGCAGGAAAGGGCCTCAGGCTGTTAGGAATGGTGGGAGTTGAAGTCCAAAGCTTTCCCATGCCTGTTTTAGGGACCTTAAAGTGGTGAGCCTCCTTCCAACATTGTGATTCTGGATAGAAAACAAACAACAACATAACATTGTTTGAGTCCACAGTGCTCTCTGGGTGTAGGTGAACTACAACTTCCAAGCTCAAGGTCAATTCCCAAGCAAACCCTTTCAGTGCTTTCTGTTGGTAATGAGAGTTCAATATGCCAAGTTTGGTTCAATTCCATTGTTGCAAGAGTTCAGGATGCTCTTTGATTGTGTGTTAACTATAAATCCCAGAAACTGTAACTCCCAAATGTCAAGGTCTATTTTCCCCAAACTCCATCTGTGTTCACATTTGGGCATATTCAGTATTCATGCCAAGTTTGGTCCTGACCCAACATTGTTTGAGTCCCCAGTGCTCTCTGGATATAGATGAACTACATCTCCAAAACCCAAGATCGATGCCCACCAAACCCTTATAGTATTTTTTCTTGGTTATGGGAGTTCTGGTTGGGAAGTTTGTGTCTTTCTGCCATTCCTGCCAGGATATCTGTGTTGTGTTCATCGAAACAGGTCCAGGTTTCACACGTGGTGTATAAATACATTTTAAAAGATATTAACCATATGTATTACTGTGTTAGAGTGTCATTTTGTGTCATTTTGCTTGGTGGTGTGTCCCAAAGGAGAGGGGACCCAGACCAGTTGAATTCAGGACTCGAAGGACATTTCAGGCCAGACATTTCGCGCTATAGGCAGCTAGAGCCCCGATGGTCACGTTCTGGGCACAATGTCAATAAGTACACCCCCTTGGCAAACCAGAGCGCCCCTCTTGGACTGCCACAGAGTAGAATGCAGGCAATTGGTCACCGGTGATCCCGGTAGGACCTCCCAGTCTTCCGTCTTTTGATGGCAAGATGATGCCCTTATAGGACTGTGTTGTTTGTTTGTTGTCTGTCGTATTGTCTTATATGTAAATTGTTTTATGTCAAGCTTGTGAACCGCTCCGAGCCTACGGGGAGTGGCGGTGATAGAAGTTTGAATTAATAATAATAATAATAATAATAATTGTAAAAAATGTGCTGCGGCTCAAAAAAGGTTGAAAAACACTGGCCTAGGGCGCAAAAAGCTGTTAATCCGGGCCTGAGTAAATTTTTATCAAATCTGCCAATCTAGTAGGCCAGGGCTGTCCAACTTCTACGGGCCCAAGGGTCGGAATTCTGGTCACTGATCACCTGGGGGGCCGAAGGGCCTGCCTCCGCCCCTGACTCCGCCCCTCCCCTGGCTCCGCCCCCTCCCCTGGCTCTGCCCCCTCCCCAGCTCCGCCCCCTCCCCGGCTCCAATTTACTTACAATTGACCTTGAGTGGTGGAGTTGTAGTTCACCTCCATCCAGAGAGCACTGTGGACTCAAATAATGATGGATCTGGACCAAACTTGGCATGAATACTCAATATACCCAAATGCAAACACTGGTGGATTTGGGGGAATGTTTCCTAATACCTTTGACTTATTTGAGTCCACACTCAAATTGGGACACACCAAAAAAAACCCAAACACCTCAATGCCGTCGCAGGGCTTGATGGGGTCTCCTTTCGCAGAGGCGGGTGGAGGAGGCCCAAAGAGCTCCCTCCCTCCCTGAAGGGAAAACAAGCCGCGGGGGCAGGCGCAAAGGAAGCCACGTTGCGCCCTGCACGCGGGGGAAGGCAGCACAACAAGGGGGAGGGGGCGCGGAGGAGGGGAAGGAAGCGTCACCAAGGAAACCACCTCTGAGGGACCCCTCCCCCCCACTCACCCACCGTCCCGCTTTCACTTGAGCCAGGCCCTTACCCATACTGCGGGAGGCCTGCCACAGGGCCGAAGCGCCAACGCCGCCACCGCCCCCGAAGAGCCCCGCTGGAGCCGAGGCCAAGCTCAGGCTGGGCGCGGCGGCTCTCCCATCCGCGGGGCGGGAAGCGAGGGCCCTCCACAGGAAGAGGACGGAGCCAGGAGGGGCTTTCCCTGCCTCACTCCCCTCCTCCCTCTCTCTGAGGGAATGAATGGGGGCTGGCCTGGAAGCAGCCGCGAGGGAGGAGGAGGCGCGCGCCCAGGCCGGCCGCAAATCCCCCGGGACATGAGATTTCGGCAGCTATCACGAGACTACGCAGCCACAGACGGGATTTCGACCTCCCTCGAAATCCCATCTGTGGCTGGCGTAGCCTCGCGATGTTCGCCTAAACCCGGAAGTAGGTTTTTTTTACATTTTTTAAAATTTTGAATTTGTATTTTATTAAAACAAGTTAGGGGGCCGCAGGGAAGGGGCTGGGGGGCCGTATCTGGCCCCAGGGCCGGCTGTTGGACAGCCCTGTAGTAGGCCATGTATGACTTCCCTGTGATCGCTTTCACCTTCTTTCCTTGCTCCTTGCAGGTGTCCAAAGCAGCCGCAGACTTGATGGCCTACTGTGAAGCTCATGCCAAGGAGGACCCATTATTGACTCCGGTCCCGGCTTCAGAAAACCCATTTAGAGAGAAGAAGTTCTTCTGCGCCATCCTGTAAGCCTCACGGAGGCCTGGCTCCCATTTGGGCTACCCTGGACACTGATGTAGAGATTTTTCAGCACTGTGGACGCGTCTCCAGAGTCCACTCAATTGAAAACAAAACAAAAAAAAGTAATCCAACAGCCTGGAAGTTTACAGGGGAAGTTAGTGCATGATCCAAAAGCGAATTGTCTGCCTTCTTTGGAGAAGGCGTTGATGATGTTGATGTTGACCCATGTCATCGCGAGGCGAAAGATCTTGACATCTTGCAGAGTTGCCTGGAATTGGGAGGGGGGAAATGTGTAACGGAGCCGGTTTAATGTCCCATTTGCTCTTGCCAAACAAACCCCTTTGGTCTCTCTCTTCTTTTTCCAACAAAAAAGAAAAAAAGGATTAAAATTAAAAATAAAAATAAAAAGAGGGGCCGCGGAGCAAAGCTGCAAATGATGCAAACGTGTGTGTGTGTATGTGTGTGTGTTTGTAGACGTATGAATTTTCTACCCTCTTGCTTTCCCCTACGTGCCACTTTTATTTATGTTGAATTGTAAAAATAATCATTGCGACAAGTTAGATTTATTAAGATGTTTCTTAATGTGGGGTCATTTGTGTGTATTTAGCATTTTAGAGTTCGTGCCACACAAGGGCAGGGAGTGTGGGGTGGGGACGGGGGGAATCTGCAGCCACGGCTACCTTTTGGGATGGCAGATTTAGAATATGTCCTAGCTTTGAACGGCCCGGGGAGGCAAACTTGTATGTTCCTAGTATACTTCGTACCTCTGTTTTCTAACATTTGTATTCAGTAGCTTTTGTTCTGCAAGTAAACTGTACGTTGTGGTGGGTATCTTGACTCGTTTTATTTATTTATTTACTAGCTTTGGGACCCGGCGGTGCTCGGGTTATTTGAAATGGGCTGAGGCCTAGGAAGCCTTAATGTCCATTCAGGCTGAGGCCTAGGAACCCTTAATGTCCATTCAGGCTGAGGCCTAGGAACCCTTACTGTCAATGCAGGCTGAGGCCTAGAAAGCCTTACTGTCAATTCAGGCTGAGGCCTAGGAAACCTTACTGTCAATTGAGGCTGAGGCATAGGAAGCCGTACTGTCAATTTAGGCTGAGGCCTAGGAACCCTTACTGTCAATTCAGGCTGAGGCCTAGGAACCCTTAATGTCCATTCAGGCTGAGGCCTAGGAAGCCTTAATGTCCATTCAGGCTGAGGCCTAGGAACCCTAACTGTCAATGCAGGCTGAGGCCTAGGAAACCTTACTGTCCATTCAGGCTGAGGCCTAGGAAGCCTTAATGTCCATTTAGGCTGAGGCCTAGGAAGCCTTACTGTCAATGCAGGCTGAGGCCTAGGTCAAAGCCTTACTGTTAATTCAGGCTGAGGCCTAGGAACCCTTACTGTTAATTTAAGCTGAGGCTGAGGAGGCTGTCAATTTAGGCTGAGGGCCTGAGGAAACCCTTACTGTTAATTAAGCAGGCTGAGGCCTAGGAAGCCTTACTGTCAATGCAGGCTGAGGCCTAGGAAGCCTTACTGTCAATTAGGCTGAGGCTGAGCAGGCTGAGGCCTAGGAAGCCTTACTGTCCATTGAGGCTGAGGCCTGAGGAAGCCTTACTGTCAATTCAGGCGGAGGCCTAGGAAGCCGTACTGTCCATTCAGGCTGAGGCCTAGGAAGCCTTACTGTCAATTCAGGCTGAGGCCTAGGAAGCCTTACTGTCAATGCAGGCTGAGGCCTAGGGAGCCTTACTGTTAATTTAGGCTGAGGCCTAGGAAGCCATACTGTCAATTTAGGCTGAGGCCTAGGGAGCCTTACTGTTAATTTAGGCTGAGGCCTAGGAAGCCTTAATGTCCATTTAGGCTGAGGCCTAGGAAGCCTTACTGTCAATGCAGGCTGAGGCCTACGAAGCCTTACTGTTAATTTAGGCTGAGGCCTAGGAACCCTTACTGTTAATTTAAGCTGAGGCCTAGGAAGCCGTACTGTCAATTTAGGCTGAGGCCTAGGAAACCTTACTGTTAATTTAAGCTGAGGCCTAGGAAGCCGTACTGTCAATTTAGGCTGAGGCCTAGGAAACCTTACTGTCAATGCAGGCTGAGGCCTAGGAACCGTACTGTCAATGCAGGCTGTGGCCTAGGAAGCCTTACTGTCAATTCAGGCTGAGGCCTAGGAAGCCTTACTGTCAATTCAGGCTGAGGCCTAGGAAGCCTTACTGTCAATCAGGCTGAGGCCTGTTGGGAAAAGTGGTGTTTTCACCTTTGGCTGGAAGGATGTATGTCTATTTTTGGGCCTAGCTTGTAATGCTAGTAGTGCTCTCAGTACATCAGCAAACCCTCTCTCTAGTGAATGCTGAAATCCTATTAGTGAAATGAACATTCCATTTCCAATGGAACAACTGTCTGGTGCCTTAGAGATTTGGAGTTTTGTGGAAATGAAATGAGAGTCGTTTATGCAAATAATCTGGTGCCTTAGAGTGTTGGAGTCCTGAGGCTGGCCAATGAGAGTCCTTTATGCAAATAACCCCACAGTGGCAACCAATCAAAAAGCTGCCACATATTCCTCCGCACCTCCCGCCCTCCGCACCTCCCGCCACAAACACTGACTTTTATTATATAGATAGATAGATAGATTTATTATTTTTTTGATTTATATACCACCCTTCCCAAAGAGGCTCAGGGTGGTTCACACCCGTGAACAACATAATCACAACATAGTTAAAAACATAATAAAACAGATTGAGGCAAGAGTGGAATTTAACAGCCTTAAAGGTTAAAGGCCTGTCTGAAGAGATGGGTCTTGCAGGCCCTCCGGAAGGCCTGTAGGTCAGTTATTGCTCGAGCCTCCTCTGGGGGGGTTCCAAAGGGTAGGCGCTACTACAGAGAAAGTACGCTGCCGCGTCGAGGACAGGCGGCAGATCTTAAATGATGGAACCTCCACTAGGTTTTGATCCATGGACCGTAGTGGTCTCTCTGGGGAATGTGCAGGGACAGGTGGTCCTTCAGGTACACTGGCCCCAGGCCATGCAAGGCCTTAAAGATTAACACCAGCACTTTGAAGGCAATCCGGTACTCGATGGGGAGCCAGTGCAATCGCTGTAGGACTGGAGTGATGTGGCACGATAGGGTCATCTTGCAGGTCCTCTGGAAAGGGACTAACTCCGCGATAGCGTGAACTCCGTCTGGTAACGCATTCCATAATGTCAGGGCCAGCACGGAGAAGGCTCTTAGTCTTGTAACTGAAAGGTGGCAGGAACGGATTGATGAATCACCAGAATATTTTGTTCTTCTGATCACAGCGATCTCGGGGGAACGTAATGTATGGGGTGAGGCGGTCCCTCAGGTACACTGGCCCTAGACCAGGGCTGTCCAACTGGCGGCCCGAGGGCCGTATAAGGCCCCCAGCCCCTTCCCTACGCCCCCCTAAGCTTTTTAATAAAAAATAAAAAATGAAAAATAAAATAAATAATAAAAATTGAAAAAAATACCTACTTCCGGGTTCGGAGCAAGTATCGCGAGAATACGCAATCCACACGGGATTTCGCTGTCAACGCGAGATCACGCCGGCGTTGACAGCGAAATCCCATGTGGATTGCGTATTCTCGCGATACTCTTCGGCTACTCTACTACTGGATCGCTGAGGCCCACAGACGCGATTAGGACCTTCTTCGACTCAGTCGGTCGTCGCCTCCGGGTACTCCTGGATCCTGCGCATTTGGAAAAGGTAGGCCGAAGCAGGGGGCTCCTCAGGGGGCTCCTCATTCCCTCCCCCCATCTCCCCTCATGTATTAAATATAAAATTAAATATACTGTATTTAAAGATGAAATCAGGGGAGATGGGATACATTAAAATAAGGGGGGAGGGGAGGAAGGAATTAAATATATTTAATATTAAATAAAAATAAGGGGAGAGGGGAGGATGGAATTAAATATATTTAATATTAAATTAAAATAAGGAGAGGGGAGAATGGAATTAAATATATTTAATATTAAATTAAAATAAGGAGAGGGGAGGATGGAATTAAATATATTTAATATTAAATTAAAATAAGGGGGGAGGGGAGGATGGAATTAAATATATTTAATATTAAATTAAAATAAGGGAGGGAGGATGGAATTAAATATATTTAATATTAAATTAAAATAAGGGGAGAGGAGAGGATGGAATTAAATATATTTAATATTAAATTAAAATAAGGGAGAGGGGAGGATGGAATTAAATATATTTAATATTAAATTAAAATAAGGGGAGAGGGGAGAATGGAATTAAATATATTTAATATTAAATACAAATAAGGGGAGAGGGGAGGATGGAATTAAATATATTTAATATTAAATTAAAATAAGGGGAGAGGGGAGGATGGAATTAAATATATTTAATATTAAATAAAAATAAGGGGATGGGAGGATGGAATTAAATATATTTAATATTAAATTAAAATAAGGGGAGGGGAGGATGGAATTAAATATATTTAATATTAAATAAAAATAAGGGGGATGGGAGGATGGAATTAAATATATTTAATATTAAATACAAATAAGGGGGAGGGGAGGATGGAATTAAATATATTTAATATTAAATTAAAATAAGGGGAGAGGGGAGGATGGAATTAAATATATTTAATATTAAATTAAAATAAGGGGAGAGGGGAGGATGGAATTAAATATATTTAATATTAAATTAAAATAAGGGGAGAGGGGAGGATGGAATTAAATATATTTAATATTAAATTAAAATAAGGGGAGAGGGGAGGATGGAATTAAATATATTTAATATTAAAATAAAATAAGGGATAGGGAGGATGGAATTAAATATATTTAATATTAAATTAAAATAAGGGGAGAGGGGAGGATGGAATTAAATATATTTAATATTAAATAAAAATAAGGGGGATGGGAGGATGGAATTAAATATATTTAATATTAAATTAAAATAAGGGGAGAGGGGAGGATGGAATTAAATATATTTAATATTAAATTAAAAATAAGGGGAGAGGGGAGGATGGAATTAAATATATTTAATATTAAATTAAAATAAGGGGGAGGGGAGGATGGAATTAAATATATTTAATATTAAATAAAAATAAGGGGGGATGGGAGGATGGAATTAAATATATTTAATATTAAATTAAAATAAGGGGAGAGGGGAGGATGGAATTAAATATATTTAATATTAAATTAAAATAAGGGGAGAGGGCGCTGGGGAGAGGGCGGAGCCGGGGGTGGGGAGGGGGCAGAGCCGGGGGCAGGGGCGGAGCCGGGGCGGGGGCAGACCCTACGGCCCCCCAGGTCATCAGTGACCAGAATTCAGGCCCCTGGGCCGGTAGAAGTTGGACAGCCCTGCCCTAGACCATACAAGGCCTTAAAGGTCAAAACCAGCACCTTGAAAACAATCCGGTACTCTATTGGCAGCCAGTGCAATGGCTGTAGGATTGGTG
Source organism: Anolis apletophallus (assembly GCA_030556195.1). Lineage (NCBI taxonomy): Eukaryota > Metazoa > Chordata > Lepidosauria > Squamata > Anolidae > Anolis > Anolis apletophallus. The sequence continues at coordinate 9,904,147 of JARBWK010000021.1, forward strand.
TGATATGCTCTCTTGCAGATGCTCCCACCAGCAATCAAGCGGCAGCATTTTGCACCAGTTTGAGCTTCCAGGTTGTCGACAAGGGAAGGCCGATGTAGAGGGCGTTACAGTAGTCTAACCTCGAGATGACCGTTGCCTGGATCACCGTAGCTAGGTCATTCCTGGATAGGTAAGGAGCCAGTCGCCTAGCGTGTCTGAGATGGAAGGTGGACCTGCTAACTATGGAGATCTGAGTCTCCATTGTTAGCAGTGGGTCAAGTTGGACCCCCAGGCATTTTGCCAAAGGCAATGGGCTTAAACGCTCGCCATCCAGAGTAGGCAACCGGCACTCACCAATACCAGGACGACCCAGCCATTGGATCTCCATCTTCGATGGATTCACCTTCAACCGGCTGGAACGCAGCCAACCAGTCACGGCTTCAAGGCATCAATGGAAACAATCGGGTACAGTGTCCGGCCTGCCATCCATTATCAGCACCAGCTGGGTGCCATCAGTGTCCTGATGACACTCTAGACCAAAATCGCGGACCGGTTGGGCGAGCGGACGCATATAGACAATAAAGGAGAGAGGATAGCTCCCTGGGGGACCCCACAACTTAATGAGCCATTGAAGTTAAAGTAGAGTCAAACTGCATTCATTCTATACCAGGCATGGGCCTTTGGCCCTCCAGGTGTTTTGGACTTCAACTCCCACAATTCCTAACAGCCTCAGGCCCCTTCCTTTCCCCCTCAGTCTATTTCTCCTCAGCTTAAGAGGCTTAGAGGGAAAAGGAAGGGGCTTGAGGCTGTTAGGAATTGTGGGAGTTGAAGTCCAAAACACCAGGAGGGCCCACGTTTGCCCATACCTGTTCTACCGTGTAGACACATTCAATGTTTCTCTCTCAGATCCAAGAGCTGCCTTTGTAAAACCTTCCCAACAATTATTAAAGCAATGATAAGCTATAAACCATCTGATTAGAAAACAAACTATGCCAAACCTACAGAATCAATGGGCCTCAAAATTAGCAAGTCCCATTCAGCAAATGGTTGAATGTACTGTATTTATTTTGGTTGACCTCTCTGCCAACTTCTAAACTGCTCCCTGAAAAGGAGCAAAAGGCACTACGATTTCCCGTTGTAACAGCGCTGCTTACAGCTAGCGTCAATTTATGTAATGATTGGAACTCAAAACTGTGACAGGGTCATTACCACCAATTTATGAGGAATCTTTTGCCACCAGTTTATGTGAAGATCTTTTTCTTCAATCTAACTGTGTAGAACTGTGCCAGGGCCGGCTATCCCACCTATTTATGGGAAGCCTCCTTACTTTATAACCTTTGTCACCAGTGAGTAATTCTTGACCAATTACTCACTTATCAATTGTTGCCACCAAGTTGTGTGACTACCCGATGTTTCTAAATCTTGCACCAAAAAGAGTTCACAGAGAGATATTTATGAATAAAGAACTTTAACTGTTTATTGGTTAACAAGGTTCCAAGCGTGGAGGTTTTCAAAAAAACACAGAGCTTAAGTGGTTACAATATCTCCTTGGAGGCACAGGTCTTACGGTTACTAAGTTTCTAAACACAATGTTTGACTGTATCTCTTCAAACACTGACTCAATATTATAGATATCCTGCCCCAATAGACTTTCTATCTATCTTCTAGGTTAGCTTTCCAGCCTAACCTACAAACAGCGGTTCCTATAGGCTTTCCAAACCTAACTGCCTTTCTGCAGTATCAAAACACAGCCTTTCCTATTTTCCTCAGAAAAGACAACTGCAGCTTCTCAAACTGCCACCAGCTAGTCTAACTGCTCCTGTCTAACTGAAGAATTTCAAACCTGGACATTCAAAAGCCAATGTTAGGCTCCGCCTCCTGTTGCTATAGCAATGGAACTTCTCAGAGGTTGTATATTGTAATATTCCCCATTAACCCTTTGTGGCCTGTCTAACACTTAATCATCGAACACAATACAAATGTAATAATACAAACCACACATTTAACCATAAAATAAAGATAAAATCCTCAATACACATAGTGACCTTATTACACCATTTTTGGAACATGTGGAGATGTGCCCCCATGGGTGCATCTACACCAGGGGTGCTCACACATTTTCAGCATGCGAGCTACTCTTAAAGCAACCAAGTCCAAAAGATCTACCTGACCCCGCCGCCGCGCGCTCCTGCTGCTGCACGCTCTTGCCACTGCGCATGCTCCTGCTGCTGTTTTCCGCCCGTGCAGCGCCTCTTCCGCCTGCGGGGCATTGCAGGAAGGAGAAAGCACGAGACGGGGCATTCAGAGGGAGCGCTCCGCCCTGCCTGTCTCGCCGGCAACGGAGGCTGCGCAGCTGCTTCTGGACGAGAGAGAGGCAGGGCGCTCCCTCCAGAGGTCCTACCCAGGGGCGGTCTAAGGTAATTTGAAATGGTAGGCGAACATTATTTTGGTGCCCCCCCAAAAAAACATTATTTTGCCTCCCCCCATGTAAAACAAATATACAATTATAATATCACAATACCATTAGTAGTATTATATTGTATCAATGTATATACAATATATTATTCCATACTCATACTATATTATATCATAATTATACTACATGACAATATAATTATATAATAATATATTGACATTATAATACAATATAACATTCTATTATATTATTATTATAAAATAATAAATAAAATTATTTATTTCAATAAAATTATCCTCTACTAAATATTTTCATGACTCCTATAAAACTCAAATAACCCAAAATAAAGTAAAATAAAATATTATATATTACTATTTTGTACAATACCACTATACTGCAATATTGTTTGTAATATTACATGTAATATAAAATATATCATTATTCTATTGTTATATTGTATTTGTATTATATTGTATGACAGTATTAAGCAGAACTGTATAATAATCAACAAGACATGCAATGTAAATGCATCAAAATCAGAATATATTACCTACCACCCGACTCATAATTCATAGGAGTCTCCCATAAGTCCAAAATTAGGATCCCAATGTAAATGTAAATAGAAAAACAGCCAAAATGTTCAAATGAGGTCGAATACAGGCAGTGCGGCCTGGGCAAACTTGGGCCCTTCCTCCCTCCTTCTAAGTGTTTTGGCCTCCAACTCCCACAACTCCTCATAGCCTCAGGCCCCTCAGGTCTAGACAGAAATAGAGCCGAAGAAAGGAAGGAGGGAGAGAAGAGGTCACAGAGGGAGGAGGAGGAAAGCCCTTCATTCATTCCTTCACTTACACTTCCTTCACTGATTCTTTTCTCCCTCCCTGCAAACGTGCGTGCGGCGGAGACAAAAGGAGAGGAGAAGCACTCCCTGCCTGCCCGATAGGGAGTGCTTTGCTTACAGGCTTCTGCGCAAGGGAGCTACTGGACATGCGGGGAGGTTTTCGCGCACGTGCAGTTGCTCCTGCGCTCAACTTCAGCTCTGGAGCAACTGCGCCTGCGCGAAAACCTCCGCACATGCCCAGAAGCGGCGTCGGAGCACACAAGGCCGGGGCCCAAAAGCAGGCAGCTGCGGTGCTGTCTGAGGAACATCAGCAGGGCCAGGATGGCACCCCCTTCCCAGATGGCGCCCTAGGCGGCTGCCTACTTGGCCTACCTTGTAGGACCGCCCCTGGTCCTACCTCATGCTTCCTTCTTTCTGCAATGCCCCGCAGGCGAAAAGCACCGCGAGAGCGGAAGCCAGCAGCAGGAGCACGCGTGCGCATAGGGTGTGCGCGCGCATGGTAGGAGCGCCCCATCCGGCTAGTGAGGCCCAAAGATCACCTGGAAGAGGGCCGAAGATCTACTAGTCGCTCCCGAGCTACCTAATGAGCACCCCTGATCTACACTATAGAATGATTGCAGTTCTGCACCTCTTCAGCTGACCACTATCTCCTTAATGTGTGTATTAAATACAACAACCCTTTTCTGTACATGTTGAGAATGTTAGAGACCCGCATTCCTACCAAATTTCCGAAAAAGGAAAAAGAAGAATGCTTTGAAGGAGTCAAAGCGAAAGCATCTCATATAAATGGTAAGTATCATGGTGGGCATGACGGGAGCTGCAGTACAGCAGGAGACCAGGTAAGGGAAGCCTTATTTTCCTGACCCTTCAGACTCTTCCAACTTAAAGCACTGGAAAAGGGAGGTCACTGGCCTTCTGAACAGCCCGCAGAAATAACCGTAACTTAATCTCCGTCCTTTCCGGTACAGCTGTACAAACTTTGGCTGCTTCTCCATCCATTCCCAATGAGAGCTGATCCGGTTTTAAGTTTTGGCATGCTGCGCTCCGCAACACAGAGGAACGATTGTCCGCAAGGGGCAAGGATGCAAATTCCTGGATTAGAGGGGGAATTTGAAGTGGCAGCAAGGTTTGCTAATGTTTTGTTTCAGCATTTGGACAGCCTCCCGCTAACTCCGGCAGGCTGTCAGGGTGGCTTCAGGTTAGAAGAAAATGTCCAAAATGCACAAGGATAAGGAATGGATGAATTCTACAACAGGGCTGTCCAACTGGCGGCCTGGGCCCCCCCAGCCCCTTCCCTCCGGCCCCCTAAGCTTTTTAATAAAAAATTGAAAATTGAAAAATAAAATAAATAATAAAAATAAAAAAAACCCTACTTCCGGGTTCGGAGCAAGTATCGCGAGAATACCCAATCCGCACGGGATTTCGCTGTCAACGCGAGATCACGCCGGCGTTGATAGCGAAATCCCGTGTGGATTGCGTATTCTCGCGATACTCTTCGGCTACTCTACTACTGGATCGCTGAGGCCCACAGACGCGATTAGGACCTTCTTCGACTCGGTCATCGCCTCTCTTGTCGTCCGGGTACTCCTGGATCCTGCGCGTTTGGAAAAGGTAGGCCGAAGCAGGGGGCTCCTCAGGGGGCTCCTCATTCCCTCCCCCCATCTCCCCTCATGTATTAAATATAAAATTAAATATATTTAAAGATGAAATAAGGGGAGATGGGATACATTAAAAAAAGGGGGAGGGGAGGATGGAATTAAATATATTTAATATAAATTAAAATAAGGGGAGAGGGGAGGATGGAATTAAATATATTTAATATTAAATTAAAATAAGGGGAGAGGGGAGGATGGAATTAAATATATTTAATATTAAAATAAAATAAGGGGGAGGGGAGGATGGAATTAAATATATTTAATATTAAATTAAAATAAGGGGAGAGGGGAGGATGGAATTAAATATATTTAATATTAAATTAAAATAAGGGGAGGGGAGGATGGAATTAAATATATTTAATATTAAAAATTAAAATAAGGGGAGGGGAGGATGGAATTAAATATATTTAATATTAAATTAAAATAAGGGGAGAGGGGAGGATGGAATTAAATATATTTAATATTAAATTAAAATAAGGGGAGAGGGGTGGATGGAATCAAATATATTTAATATTAAAATTAAGGGGGAGGGGAGGATGGAATTAAATATATTTAATATTAAAATAAGGGGAGAGGGAGGATGGAATTAAATATATTTAATATTAAATTAAAATAATTTAATATCTTATCCCTGCATTTTATCTCAGTAAAAGATTATATTTGACTGTATGGATGCCCCTTTTGAATGCCCACCCTGCATTTAATGTTAGTAAAAGATTATATTTGACTGTATGGATACCCATTTTGAATGCCCACCCTGCATTTAATGTTAGTAAAAGATTATATTTGACTGTATGCATGCAGGGGCGGGGGCGGAGTCAGGGGAGAGGGCGGAGCCAGTGGAGGGGAGGGAGCGGAGCCGGGGGGCAGACCATACGGCCCCCCAGGTCCGGAATTCAGGCCCCTGGGCCGGTAGAAATTGGACAGCCCTGTTCTACAACATCCAGGGAGTGACATGTATATGTGCCAGTTCCCTTCCAGAAATAGCTGGACTTTTTTTTATCTGATGCAGAAACCCTTCTTCAGTAGAAGCAGAGTTTTACACAAGTTTCTATTATCGATGCGGTGCCATCGATGTTCACTGCACACTCGAATCATGTATTTCACGGTTATTGTCCCATCCACTTTTATAGAATTTGAAATCGCTAATGTATCATGTACAGTACAGACCCAAACTTTGCAAACTCTATTGAAATAATGGACTTCAAGCTCAAGAATGTCACCGTGTGTCATCACACCCAGTCTGTATATACTCAGGAATTGCGAGGACATAGACTCTCTCTACCGGGGGATTGCTTCTTGCCTTCCTTTAACGGAGACCTGGGCAACCCACGGCCCGCGGCTCGAATGCGGCCCGGCAGCCGATTCTGTCCGGCCCGGGGAGAAGGGCGTCGGGGGCGGGGCCAAGACGAAGGGGTGCCGCTGCCGCCATCCCATCGCGGGCTGTGGGGCCTGCATCAGCAGACAGCCCGCCGCTCCGGAGAACAATCGGTGGAGCGGCGGCTTTGGAGTGGTGGAACAATTGGCTTGATAGTCTTCTGGTTCGCCAGGGCAATCACCCGCCGCAGCTCGCCGACAGCTCCTGCTGCAGAACCGAATCGCATCCTGGGATGGCAGGCACTCCAAAGCCGGAATGGCAGGTACTCCATGACAGCGCGATCAGTTGGGGAATGGCTGGGGGCGAGAGCGGACGGAAGCCTGCAGCCTCTGATCGTCTGCTGCTCTGCTCTGCTCTGCTGCAGTGGCGGCTGGGTCCGATTTGTTATCCTCTGGGCTGGGTCCATTGGGCCATTCCATCTTGGGATCCTTCCTCTCTTGAGGATGTCAGCCTCTATCTTGGTTTGCACCTAGTCTTCTTGAATTTTATTTTATTTTAGTGGTTTTTATTGTTATTTTATAATAATTTTATAATAATAATATAATAAATAATATAATATGTTATACTATATTATAAATACAATATATTATAATGTCTATATATACTATAATATAATAATTATGATATTAATTTTGCAACTTAGACTTGTGCTTTTGTTAGCTCCGAGGTCCCGATTGGCCACCACATCACGCCAATCCTGCGCGAACTGCACTGGCTCCCAATTGAATGCCGGATTGCCTTCAAAGTGTTAGTCCTGACTTTTAAGGCCTCACATGGTCTGGGGCCAGTGTACCTACGGGACCGCTTTGTCCCATATCACTGCACTCCGAAGAGCTAAACCTCCTGGTCATCCCAAATGTGACGACCTACCATCTGTCCGCAACCCGCCGCCGGGCTTTCTCTGTTGCAGCCCCTACCCTGTGGAACGCACTGCCCGCCGGCATCCGTGCCACCCAGGGCCTCCTCCCGTTCAGGAGAGCAGTTAAGACATTGCTGTTCCAACAAGCCTTCGGAGTTAGCTAAACTGTAGCTCGCACCGCCTAGCTGTCAGCCCACTGCGACTCCATTTGTTGCTTCAACTGTTCTAATTGTAATTCCATCTTAATGGTATTACTGTGAGTTATTATGAGTTATCTGATAATTGTATTTTACGAACTGTTGTAAGTCGCCCCGAGCCGTGGGGGGGGGGGTGACAGACAAATGCGAAATAATAAATAATAAATAATAAATAATACTAATAATATATGAATATTGCTTGATATATTAATATGTTGATATTAATGATGCGTAATATATAGTAAATATAGTAAGTAAGTAAATAAATAAATAAATAAATAATGTAGATTAGAATGTAGTTCAGCCTTTAGGTGCGGCCCTCCATAATATTTTTTGGCTCTCGTGTGGCGCCTTGGAAAAAGTAATTGCCCACCCCTACTTTAGAGGCTTTGGGCTCCCAAGTACCAAGCTGGACACTTTAGGTAACTCAAAACAGGCTTTATTGCTTAAAACATGAGTTATCTGCACTCAGGCACTTTACTTGGTTCCCCAAAAGGATAAGGAAAAATACTCTCTTAGTTGCTTGGGTCCAGGAAGCTTCAGCCGGATGGCTCTCCAAGTCCTCTCTGTTTTTTTTAAAAAAAAAATTGTGGTTTTACAGTGTTGAAATAAGGGTTGGTAGTGGGTTGAAGGGGGTAGGAATGGGGAGAGGGGGTAAGGGGAAGGGGGGAAAACAGTAAAAAGGGCTTCCCATATTCCTCCCAAGGCAGTATTTTACAGTGTTGGATTTCAAATTTACAAAAACATCGATACTCTTAAATTGTTTGAGTCCCTCTGGATGCCAGCCGACTAGTTGGGAGGCGCCTGGGTCTTCTCGGAGCTAACAACAAAACTGACACAAAAGCACAAGTCTAAGTTGCAAAAATATATCAATATATATAATTCATAAGTACATACATGCACCTTATGGTGTGACAAATCACGGGTGAGTATACCGGGCACCAGGGAGAGAGGGGAAGCAATCCCAGGCAAATGCGCAATGAATCAGTATACACAAAGGCGATATGCCGCGCACTGGGGGAGTCCCAAAGTTCAAGTCCGATGTGGTAGGTGATCAGTCCTTGGATGCCATCAAGTCACTTCCACTAGGTGAAAATAATTGTAAATCCAATGATGGGATATAGGAAAGATGTCAAAAGGATCAGGGTAGTAGTAGACATTCAGGGAAACATTCGAGGACGCGGGAGACAAGGGTGGCAGTCTCCTCGAACGGGATCGAGTTAAACAACACGCCCATTCGAGGAGACTGCCATCCTTGTCTCCTGCGTCCTGGAATGTTTCCCTGAATGTCTACTACTACCCGATCCTTTTGACATCTTTCGTATATCCCATCATTGGATTTACAATGCCTGGTATACTCACCTGTGATTTGTCACACCATAAGGTGCACGTATGTACTTATGAATCATATATCTATTATATAAATGGGTTCACGTCATGTGATGTATACCTCAAACAAAGAAACCATACAACGCAGAAACACAATACTTGCCAACAGAAATAGGCCTCAAGCAAGGTACTTTGTAGCAAAGAAACTTCCCCAAAACCTAAAAGGCCCCCAAAACAACGAGTAAAATAAAACTACATTTACCAGCATCCTCCGGGGCAGCCAAAAACTCACCCAGCCTCTACATTCTGAACAACATGATTGGCTGCCAATAAGGGCGGATTTGCATAACTGCTGCACTGGCCAGCCAACATGAAAATTCCAATCCATTATAAACTGCCAAAACAATAAGGAAAAGGCCTGAGCCAATCCCCAACACAAACACCCAATCACTTAAAACGAAAATTTACACGCCACAAAATCACAGACCACGCCCAAAATTGACAGTAAGGCTTCATTAACTTGATTTCCCCAATTAGCCCTCACTTACTGGGAAGCTGTTTACGCTCTAAATTGACAGTAAGACTTCATTAACTTAATTTCCCTAACTAGGCCTCACTTACTGGGAAGCTGTTTACGCTATAAATTTACAGTAAGACTTCATTAACTTAATTTCCTAACTAGGCCTCACTTACTGGGAAGCTGTTTACGCTCTAAATTGACAGTAAGGCTTCATTAACTTGATTTCCCTAACTAGCCCTCACTTACTGGGAAGCTGTTTACGCTCTAAATTGACAGTAAGACTTCATTAACTTAATTTCCCTAACTAGGCCTCACTTACTGGGAAGCTGTTTACGCTCTAAATTGACAGTAAGGCTTCATTAACTTGATTCCCTAACTAGCCCTCACTTACTGGGAAGCTGTTTACGCTCTAAATTGACAGTAAGACTTCATTAACTTGATTTCCTAACTAGCCCTCACTTACTGGGAAGCTGTTTACGCTCTAAATTGACAGTAAGGCTTCATTAACTTGATTTCCTAACTAGCCCTCACTTACTGGGAAGCTGTTTACGCTCTGAATTGACAGTAAGGCTTCATTAACTTGCTGTTCCTAACTAGGCCTCAGCTCATGGGACATTGTGTATGGCCTAAATTTACAGAAACCTACCTTGGCACACAGAGCCCCGACCATGCATGATGGGACTTGAAGTACCACCATGGAAAATTGGATTTGTAGTCATTCAAAACCCATCATTCCCTACAGACCACTGTGGCCCAGAACCAAGACCAATAAAGACCCAACTTGGCACACCATGCCCCCCATGACCCACACTCCATCCAACTGCATTTTAGAGGAGGGCACACCGTGGATGATTGGACTTTCTCGCATCTTCTAAAAAGGGCACAGCAACGCGTGCCGGGTACAGCTAGTATTGATATATTTTTGTAACTTAGACTTGTGCTTTTGTGTCAGTTTTGTTGTTACTGTTATATAGCTCTGCTCTTTTTTTTACCTCCCTCTCCTCAGAGCTACCCAACCATCCGGTATGTTGGGCTTTCTGTATGAGACCCAGGGAAAGTCTTTGTCTTGTGTTGAGAGATGGCTTGACCAAGGCTGGCCCTGGCAAACCTTCAGATATGTCCTCTTCTGGGGAGATCTAGGAAAGCTCTGTAAAGAAATGGCTAGATTTCCAAGTCCCTGGAAAAAAGGGCGGAACAAACTTAATTGGGCTCTGTTAACAATGATTGACAGGGGCAAAGAACCAATCAATGCAACCAAACCTTTGCAAAACTAAACAGGTTTGCAGAAACACAATACAACAGTGTAAACCTTCGCAACTTAAAGTTTTACATACAAGTGGAGCTTGCTGCGCCGTCACACACCGACTTGTATTGGAGTTCATAGAAAATGCCTGCAGAAGGCATGTTTTGTCAGATATGGACAAATTAAACTGTAGATACCAGGTCTGCAGACATGGGGGTCAGACTGCAAGTCCATAGATCAGTGTTTCCCAACCAGTGTGCCGTGGCACCCTAGTGTGCCGGGAGTGATCATCAGGTGTGCCGTGGGAAATTGGAACCTCCAAGCCCTTTCTTCCCCCCTCCTGCCAAACACTTTTTCTTCTCCACTCGGGCTCCCTTCTTCCCAGCCTCGCTCTGCTCGCTTTGCCTCGCTTTGCTCACGCTGTCGCTTCTGCGGGAGAGGGGAGGGAGGAAGACGTGACCCGTGCGGGCGCTACTGCGCAGACTCACCCCATGTCTTCCTCCCTCCCCTCCACAGCAGGCCCGGATTAGGCTCTTCGGCCGCCCGAGGCCAAGACGCCCCGCGCCGCCCCCCCCAGGGTGCGGAAAGCCACGCCCCCAGGGCACGGAAAGCCACGCCCCCAGGGCACGGAAAGCCACGCCCCCAGGGTGCTGCTGCGCATGTGCGGCAGCAGCCCCGGCCCCACGGCTTCCGTCCACCTCGCGCCTTCCTTTCGGTCGCAGGAGGAGGAGGTGGACGGAAGCCGCACGGCTGCTCATGGGACTTCCGTCCGCCGCCTCCTCCACCCCCACCAAAACGAGGGTGCGAAGAGGAGGGCGGGACTTCCTTTCATCCTCCTTGCGCCTTCCTTTCGGTTGCGGGAGGAGGAGGAGGCGGCAGACGGAAGCCCCACGAGCAGTGCCACGCGGCTTCCGTCCACCTCCTCCTCCCGCGACCGAAAGGAAGGCGCGAGGAGGATGAAGGAAAGTCCCGCCCTCCTCCTGGCCGCCTGGGCCGCCCCTTGCAAAGGAAGGAGGCGGCCAGGAGGAGGAGGAGGAAGGGAAGCCCGCTGGCGGGCATGCGTGCGCATGCATGCATGCCCGCCGGCGGGGCAGAGCTTCCCTTCCTCCTCCTCGCCGCCTCCTTCCTTTGCAAGGGGCAGCCCAGGTGAGGGGAGGTGCCATTCCTCCTCCCCCGCCCCCTCGCAGCGCTCTCCCCCGCCCTCTCCCGAGGTATGAGGACTCTCTCGGGAGAGGGCGGGCTTTGCGCGAGGGGGCGGGTTTAAAAAGGTTTTCTGGGGTCCGAATTTGCTGCCCCCAAAACCCGCCGCCCAAGGCCATGGCCTAGTCTGGCCTTATGGCTAATCCGGGCCTGCTCCACAGTGCTCTCTGGATATAGGTGAAGTACAACTCCAAAACTCAAGGTCAATGCCCACCAAACTCTTATAGTATTTTTTTTCTTGGTTATGGTAGTTATGTGTGGGAAATTTGATTCCATTCCATCATTGGTGGAGTTCAGAATGCTCTTTGATTGCGAGTGAACTATAACTCCCAGCTGTTGAGCAAGACCTTCGTGTGTGTCTTTCTGCCATTCCTGCCAGGATATCTATGTTGTGTTCATCGAAACAGGCCCAGGTTTCACACATTGTATAAATACATTTAAAAACATATTAACTATATGTATGACTGTGTTAGAGTGTCATTTTGTGTCATTTTGGTTGGTGGTGTGCCCCAGGATTTTGTAAATGTAAAAAATGTGCCGCGGCTCAAAAAAGGTTGGGAAACACTGCCATAGATAACTCCATACATTCTCTATCCTTGATACCATCTATGCTAGGTTTTGGAGATGATTCAGCCAGGAAGAGAAAACTTTGCCTCAGTTACTCTCCTTGTAGTTGGAGATTTTTCCAAATCCTCTCCCCTGTTGGCCCATAGTCCTCAGGCTCCATCAAGCTTTTAGTTGCCCCAATTTGCCAGTTGATGGTCTCCTGATTGTACTTCTGCGTATATTTAGTTGGAATGTCTTTTCCTGTAGTTTGAATCGCTTGCTACATTGTGTGCTGGTCTCCAGGGCAGCAGGAAGAAAGTTTGCCCCCTCCTCAGTGGGACTTCACAACCTCTGAGGATGCTTGCCATAGATGCAGGCGAAACCTCAGGAGAGAATGCTTCTAGGACATGGCCATATAGCCCGAAAACCTACAACAACTCAGTGATTCCGGCCTGAAAGCCTTCGACAATACATTCTTCCTTTCAAATATTTCAACATGTCTCTCATGTCCACTTCTCAACCTTCTCTTCTCCAAGCTAAACATCCTCAAATCTCTACGCCACCTGTCAGAGCAGGAGTCGGGAACCTTTTTGACTCAGAGAGCCATGAAAGCAAAAATTTTGGAAATTTATTTCAGTGAGAGCCATATAATATATCTATTATATAAAGGAGGTCCCGTCATGGAACGACCGTCCTAGGCAGAGAAACCTTACAAGGCAGAGACACCAAACTTGGCAACAAAAATAGGCCTCAGGCAAGGTAGGTTTTTAGCAAATAAACTCCCCCCAAAACCTAGAAGCCCCCCAAAACAACGATACAAAAAAACCTACATTTCTCAGCGTCCTCCGCGGCTGCCAACGAATCTCCCGGCCTCTACATTCTGACAACATGATTGGCTGCCAATGAGGGAGTATTTGCATAACGCCTCTATTGGCCAGCCAACATGAACATTCCGACCCATAATAAACTGGCAGAGGAGGATAAGGCAAAGGCCTGAGGCAGTCACCAACACAAACACCCAATTCACTTCCCACAGAAAATTTAAACCCCTACAAATCACAGACCACGCCCAAAATTGACAGTAAGGCTTCATTAACTTGATTTCCCTGACTAGGCCTCACTTAATGGAATGCTGTTTACGCTCTGAATTGACAGTAAGGCTTCATTAACTTGATTCTCCCGACTAGCCCTCAGCTCATTGGACATTGTGTATGGCCTGAATTGACAGTAAGGCTTCGTTAACTTGCTGTTCCTGACTAGGCCTCAGCTCATGGGACATTGTGTATGGCCTGAATTTACAGTAACCTACCTTGGCACACAGAGCCCCTATGACCCACGCTACATTCTACTACAGTTTGGAGGAGGGTGGACCATGAATTATGGGACTTGAAGTACCTCCATGGATAATGGGATTTGTACTACTTCAAAACCCATCATTCCCCACAGACCACTGTGTCCAAGAACCAAGACCAATAAAGACCAAACTTGGCAGACAATGCACCCCATGACCCACACTCCATCCGACTGCAGATTAGAGGAGGACACACCATGGATAATGGGATTTCAAGTATCTCCACTCACTTCCAAAGTACCCCACCCACACACGCATCAACCTCTACATCAACACAGCAGACGGAAAGACAAAAAACATTGTATATCCACAAGCTATGCAGAACGCCAGCAACACCACACAACAACAACTCCAGAGGACTCCAACATCCCACCCACCAAAACAACCCACAACAACACAGCCATGACCCCACCAAGATCATAACTAAAAACAACTCCAAGCCTTACATACTCAGACTTCCTCGCATCTCCAAAATAGGGCACAGCAACGCGTGCTGGGTACAGCTAGTATAATATATTTTAAGATGGAATTCAACTAAATGTGAGTCTATACGTACATACTATGAGAAAAGGGTTTCCCCGGCAGACCTGACTCTGCAAAAGACATGCGTAGCACTCTGGGAAGGAAGAGAAGATGGAAAGAAGGGGGAAAGAAAGAAAGAGGAAATAAAGGAGGGAGGGGGAGAGGAAGAAAGAAAAGAAGAACGAACTATGGAAAAGGAAGAAAAGAAAAGCAGGAGAGAGACAAGGAGGGGAAAAGAAAGAAGGAAATGGGAAGGGAGGAAAGGAAAGGGTGGGGAAAAGAAAGGAAAGGGAGTGAGGAAAAAGGAAAATGAAGGGAAAAGAAGAAAAGAAAGAAGGGGAGAGGGGGGAAGTGAAAAGAAAGGAAGGAGAAGGAAATGAAGACTTGGGGAAAAAGAATAGAAGAAGAAGGAAGGAAGAGGGAGGGAGAATGGAGGAACGAAGGAAGCGGAGAGAGGGAGGGAAAAGGAAGGAGAGAAGGAGAAGGAAACGGTGTAGGGGGAGAATGGAGGAAAAAAGGTAGGGGAGAGAGGGATGGAGGGAAAAGGAAGGAGGGAAGGAAAGAATGGGCTGCTCTGGAGAGGCAGATGCAATCATGAAAAGAGCCACGCCTGGATCCCGAGCCATAGGTTCCTGACCCCTGTGTCAGAGGGATTCATGGTTTCCAGACCTTTGACCACTTAGGTATCCCTTCTCTGGACATATTCAAACTTGTCCATCACCTTGAATTGTGGGGCCCAGAACTGGACAGCGTACTATTCCAGGGGAGCCTGGTGAAGAACCCCATCAATCTTTGAAATCTTGCATGATGTAGTAGTTTGTGCATTTCTGTTCGCCAATAAAGGCATCGTGCTCTTGTCGATTTAGTTGCACTACTAAGTTAGTAAGAAGATGTCAATCACACTGGACAATAAAGGGGCACAATGTAGGTAGGTCCTGGACCAACAGAACCTCAGAAGGAAAAGTTAATGAGATCCTTTAGCATGGACTCCAAATCTTGTAGCAAAATATGGTTTTCAGATTCTGAACAAAGCAACTATCATTTTGCATTTGGAAAAGAAGGGTGCAGGGGTCTAAAGAAGGCGATATATATGTGTGTGTGTGTGTGTGTATATATACACACAGTATGTGTGTGTGTGTGTGTAGCACAGCAGTTCTCGTTCGTGCCTGGAGGGCAGGGAATGGGTCCTGGGGTTCCATTAGCATTAGGACCTGCAGCAGCAGATGTGGATTCAGAGGATGAGCTAGATGACTGGGGTGAAGCACAGGGCCCTTCGGATGGGCCTCAGTCGCCTGCAGAGAGCTTGGCATGGGATGAGATGATGTTTGGGCCTAGCATAGATTCCGATCACCAGGTGGAGATGGGAAGCAGCGAAGGGAGCTATGAACACCCGGGGGGGAGGAATTCCCAAGAGTTTGAAAGTGTAAACATGGACGAGACCGAATGGGAAAGTGCTAGGGAGGAAAGCTCTCAGGAAGATAGCGACACAGCTGCTGAGAGGCAAGGTCGAACTTTCGATAGGAGACGGAACATAGAGTCTAGGAGGAGGGATTGGTCCCGCACCCTAGATCGTCCGAGGTCCGTCAGCAGGGATTGGAGACGAAGAAGCCTAGAGCGCCGAGGACCTCAGCCGAAGGATTAAGTACAGGATCCGTGGGAACGCATCCTCAGTTCTCCGGCCACGTCGTACCTGTACTGGCGAAACGGAGTAGGACCACAAGCTGTGGTCACCAAGTCTTGCCTTGCATTGCCTTGTTCTGTTCCTGATTCGCATTGGTTTGCGAAGCCTTGCTTTGTTCCTGATTCGCATTGGTTTGCGAAGCCTTGTTTTGTTCCTGATCCGCATTGGCTGCGGAGCCTTGCCAAGTTTTGGACTAATTGCTACGTTCTTTTGGACATTGATACTTTAAGCTTTTTGGACATTCTTTTGGACACTCTTTTCATATTGGACTATATTCTTTGAAACTGTTTTTATACTCAATAAAGTAGTTAGCCTTTAGAACGTCTCCGTGTGTGTGTTTAAGGGGCCGGTAAGTCCGTGATTGTGACAGTGTGTGTGTGTGTATGTATGTATGTGTGTGTGTGTGTGTGTGTGTGTGTGTATATATATATATATATATATATATATATATATATATATATGCTCGGTCCATAATGAGGCTGAAAAAAACAAAAAAACCACCAAATTTGGCAACAAAACTCCTCCCAACGCAAGGTGTAACCAACAAAAATAAAAAACAAAAAAAATTAAAAATAACTGACAAATCCTAAAAAAAAGGAAAAGATGCCACTAAAGCCCTTGCCTTTCCACAAACAGCCACTTGAGAACGTTAGAATGTTGAGGTGGACCAATCAGAAGCCATATGCAAATAACACCACAGTGGCAACCAATCACACAGGAAGGAAGGAAGGAAGGAAGGAAGGAAGGAAGGAAGGAAGGAAGGAAGGAAGGAAGGAAGGAAGGAGAGAAGGGAGGGAAAAGGGGAGGAATGAAGGAGGGAAAGGGGGAAGGAAGGAAGGAGGGAAAGAGGGAAAGAAGGAAGGAAGGAGGTACCAAAGGAAGGAAGGAAGAAGAGAAAGTAGAAAGGAAAGAAGGAGAGAAGAAAGGAGGGAGGGAAAAGGGGAAGGAATGAAGGAGGGAAGGAAGGAGGGAAGGAGGGAGGGAAAGAGGGAAGGAAGGAAAGAAAGAGGCACCAAAGGAAGGAATAAGAGAAAGTAGAAAGGAAAGGAAAGGAAGGAGAGAAGAAAGGAGGGAGGGGAAAAGGGAAGGAATGAAGGAAAGGGGGAAGGAAGGAGAGAAGGAGGGAAAGAAAGAAAGAAAGAGGGAAGGAAGGAAGGAGGGAAAGAAAGAAAGGCAGCAAAGGAAGGAAGAAGAGAAAGTAGAAAGGAAAGGAAGGAGAGAAGAAAGGAGGGAGGGAAAAGGGGAAGGAATGAAGGAAAGGGGAAGGAAGGAGAGAAGGAGGGAGGGAAAGAAGGAAAGAGGGAAGGAAGGAGGTACCAAAGGAAGGAAGAAGAGAAAGCAGAAAGGAAAGGAAATGAAGGAGAGAAGAAAGGAGGGAGGGAAAAAGGGAAGGAAGGAGGGAGGGAGGGAAAGAAGGAAAGAGGTACCAAAGGAAGGAAGAAGAGAAAGTAGAAAGAAAAGAAAAAGGAAAGGCAGGAAAGAGGTAAAGGAGGAAGGGAGGAGAAAAGGAAATAAAAAAGTGAAAGAAGGAAGGAAACAGAGAGGGAAGAAAGGAGATGAAAAAGTAGAGAAGGGGGGAGGAAGGAAACATAGAGAAAGGAAGGATGAAACCAAAGAGTGAAAGAAGGAATAAAAGAGGCAGAGAAGGAAGAAATGAGAGGAAGGGGAAGAAAAAGGGGGGAAAGAATAGGTAGGTACCTCTCTTTCATAATAGCCCAGATATCTACCTCTACTTCAGAAATTCTTACTATATGCCACAGCAACACGTGGCAGGGTACAGCTAGTAGGTTTATAATGCAAACAATAGGTTTACAATGGCAACTTTTATTTTAATTGCATTTATATCCGACCAGTATGGGATCCAAGGTGAGAACCTCATGGGATGCTAGACACATCTCTCCTACAATGCAAAAACGCATGGAAAGCAAACAAAAGGAACAAAGAGAATGGCTAGACATAGCTATTTCCAGGCCCGGATTAACTTCTTTTGGCGCCCTAGGCCAAAAGAAACCGGGCCACCCCCGGGACTTCCAGCCGCCTCCTCCCATGACCGGAAGTTGGTCGCGAGGAGGAGGAGGAGGAAGGGAAGTCCTGCCCCCAGGGCGCATGCACGGCAGCGGCCCCGGCCGTGCGGCTTCCATCCGCCGCCTCTTTGCATCCTCTTTCCGGTCGCGGGTGGAGGAGGCGGACGGAAGCCTCATGGCCGGGGCCGCTGCCGTGCGGCTTCCGTCCGCCTCCTCCTCCCGCGACCAGGAGGGCGTGAGGAGGAGGAGGAGGAAGGGAAGTCCCGCCCCCAGGGCGCTGCTGCGCATGCGCGGCAGTGGCCCCGGCCGTGCGGCTTTCGTCCACCTCCTCCTCGTGTCCTCTTTCCGGTCACGGGTGGAGGAGGCGGACGGAAGCCCCACGGCCAGGGCCGCAGCCGTGCAGCTTCCGTCTGCCTCCTCCTCCTGCGACCAGGAGGGCGTGAGGAGGAGGAAGGGAAGTCCCGCCCCCAGGGCGCTTCTGCGCATGCGCAGCAGTGGCCCCGGCCGTGCGGCTTCCATCCGCCTCCTCTTTGCATCTTCTTTCCGGTCATGGGTGGAGGAGGCGGACGGAAGCCTCATGGCCGGGGCCGCTGCCGTGCGGCTTCCATCTGCCTCCTCCTCCCGCGACCAGGAGGGCATGAGGAGGAGGAAGGGAAGTCCCGCCCCCAGGGCTCTGCTGCGCAAGGAGGAGGAAGGGAAGCCCCACCCCCAGGGCCGCTGTCGGCCATGCGCGCAGCAGGAAGGCGCCTCTTCCTCCTCCGCCGTGTTCTTGGGTGCTGGGAGGAGGAAGGGAAGGCCCTGGGGACGCTGCCGGCCATGCGCAGCACCCAGGAACATGGCGGAGGAGGAAGAGGAGGAAGAGGCGCCCTCATGCCGCACACGCATGCATGCATGCCTGCCAGCAACCCCGGCGGGGTGGGGCTTCCCTTTCTCCTCCTCGTGCCCTCCTTCCTTTATAAGGGAGCGGGCCGCAGGCCAGGCGGGCAATGGCGAGGGGAGGGCACCATTCCCTCCTCCCCCACCCCCTCGCAGTGCTCTCCCCATGCCCTCTCCCGAGGTATGATGACTCTCTCTCTCGGGAGAGGGGAAAGTGCTGCGAGGGGGCGGTTTTTTAAAAAAAAAATTAGAGCTTGATCTGCCGCCCCCTAGGCCTGCGCCTATAGGCCATGGCCTAGGGTGGCCTTAAATCTCATTGCAACTGGGACATGCATCTTCCACGAAGTAGATGATATTTCCCAGCATCAGGAATTCCCAATTGGATTACAATACTTGGAATAATTGTTTCCTCACTACTTTATTCAAATTCCTCTGTAATTCTGGAAGGAGTCTTATTTGCACCAATGGCTGATTTCAGTTGCCTTTGCCGATCCTTGCTCCCTGGGTGGCATCAGCTTCTGTGTTGACCCACAAGGGCACAGCATGCTGCATTTGACCCCGCTGGCTGTCCCATGCGATTTGTGTCATTGCTGCCTGTCCTTCGTGCTCCACTGCACAAGGCACATCTCAAGCCTGGGAAGTCTCTCCAAAGAAACACACACACACACACACACCATGGAAATGATGCTACATTGCCCTTTACTTTAGAGATTGTTCATGCGGAATTTCTTTTCCTGCAATTTGATTCCATTGCTAGTCTTCAGAGCAGCAGAAAACAAGCTTGTTCTCTCCTAATATGACATCCTTTCAAATATGTAAACATGGCTCTCATGTCCCCTTCTCTCAGCCTTCTTTTCTCTAAGCCAGTGTTTTTCAATCTTTTTTGAGCCGCGGCACATTTTTTTACATTTACAAAATCCTGGGGCACACCACCAACCAAAATGACACAAAATGACACTCTAACACAGTAATACATATAGTTAATATGTTTTTTTAAATGTATTTATACACTCAGTGTGAAACTTGGACCTGTTTCGATGAACACAACATAGATATCCTGGCAGGAATGGCAGAAAGACACAAACTTCCCACACAGAACTCCCATAGCCAAGAGAAAATACTATAAGAGTTTGGTGGGCATTGACCTTGGGTTTTGGAGTTGTAGTTCACCTATATCCAGAGAGCACTGTGGACTGAAATAATGTTGGATCAGGACCAAACTTGGCATGAATACTCAATATGCCCAAATGTGAACACAGATGGAGTTTTGGGAAAATAGACCTTGACATTTGGGAGTTACAGTTTTAGGGATTTATAGTTAACACACAATCAAAGAGCATCCTGAACTCTTGCAACAATGGAATTGAACCAAACTTGGCATATTGAACTCTCATTACCAACGGAAAGTACTGAAAGGGTTTGCTTGGGAATTGACCTTGAGTTTGGAAGTTGTAGTTCACCTACACCCAGAGAGCACTGTGGACTCAGACAATGTTGTTATGTTGTTGTTTGTTTTCTATCCAGAATCACAATGTTGGAAGGAGGCTCACCACTTTAAGGTCCCTAAAACAGGCATGGGAAAACTTCGGCCCTCTGGGTGCTTTGGACTTCAACTCCACCATTCCTAACAGCCTGAGGCCCTTTCCTGCTTAAGTGGCTGAGGGGTGGAAGGAAAAGGGCCTGAGGCTGCTAGGAATGGTGGGAGTTGGAGTCCAAAACACCTGGAAGGTCCAAGTTTGCCCATGCCAGCTTTCGACAAAGACCTCTTCCTCCCTCTTCCCCTTCTCGCCCTTTCTTCCCCCTCCTGCCCAACACTTACTTTTTCTTCTACACTGCTGCCATTTTGATCCGAGGGGGCAGTGTGAGCGTGTTCAGGAGGGGAGAGGGGAGGGAGAAAGACGTGACCCGTGCGGGCGCTACTGCGCAGACTCGCCCCAGAGCAAAGCAAGCAGAGCGAGGCTGGGAAGAAGGGATCATGAGTGGAGAAGAAAGTGTTCGGCAGGAGGGGGAAGAAAGGATATTGGAGGCTCCAATTTCCCATGGCACACCTGAGGATCGCTCACGGCACACTATGTCTCGGCACACTGGTTGGGAAACACTGCTCTAAGCTGAACATCCCCAGCTCCCTAAACTGATACTCACTGGGATTTATAGTTTCCAAATGTGTGATTATTTTGGTTTCCCGGCTCTGGCCCCGTTCCAGCTTGTCAATGTCCTTATTCAAATCTGGTGCCCAGAATTGGCCACAGGGTTATTTCTGATGAGATCCAACCAAAACAAAATAGAGCGGTACTATGACTTCCCTCAACTGAGACATTGTATTCCAAATTCATTCAGCCTAGAATCACATTAACCTTTTTATTTTATTTTATGTATTTATTTTTATCCCACTCTTTTCAGCCTGAAGGCGACTCAGGGCGGCGTACAGATTGGCAACAATTAGATGCCACAACATACATACATACTGTACATACATACATACATATCAATTAAAAACATTTAATATCACATAACAAAAATCCATAGAAAACCATTAAAACTATAATAATCCATGTCTTCCAGTTCAACTCCTTATCCATTTACATTGTTTAAGGCGTTCCGTTTTCGTTATTTCATCATACTGTGTTTATCTGATTCATCCAAAAGCTTGCTCAAAGGTCAGGAGGGAGGGAGCTGATTTAATATCCTTGGGAAGGGAATTCCACAGCTGAGGGGCCACTATTGAGAAGGCCCTGCCTCTTGTCCCCGCCAAACGTGCCTGCAACGAAGGCGGGATCAAGAGCAGGCCCTCCCTAGATGATCTCAAATGCCTGGATGCTTCGTAAAGAGAAAAACGTTCGGACTGGTAAGCTGGGCCGGAACCGTTTAGGGCTTTATAGGCTAAAGCCAACACTTTTAATTGTGCTCAGTAGCAAACTGGGAGCCAACAGAGCTGGCACAACAGTGGAGTTGTATGCTCTCTGAGCGCTGCTCCCGTTAGTAACCTTTTTGCATCATACTATCAGCTCACTGGTAAGGTACAGGGGAAGGAAAGAGGCACAGCTACAGTTAATAAGCTTAAAGGGTTATTTTCAGTCCTTTATTGCTCTTTGTCTCCGGTCTTCACAGAGCCAAAAAGGAAAATGTAGGCCTTGTCACTGGCGGATGAGAAAGCTACTGGAGAACTGAAAGCTTCCATGATGAATGCCGCGCTTTTTAATTGGCGTTTTTCTGTGTGGCCAACACTGTACATCTACAGCAGTGTTTCTCAACCAGTGTGCCGTGGCACACTAGTGTGCCGTGAGCCATTATCAGGTGTGCCGCGAGAAAAGCTCTCTGCCCCCCTTCCTTCCCCCCTCCTCCTGCCAAACTCCTGCTGCTTGGGAGAGGAGGAGGAAGGGCCAGGCGGCGGCGAAGAAAAAGAAGGGACCGGGGCGCCGCCTCCTTCGGCCGTTTCCCCAACCAGCCTCCAATCCGCCATGACTCTCGCCCCTTGCTTGTTGAAGCCGCGCGGAGGAGCCCTGCCAACTGAAGCCCGTCCACCGCTCATGCTCCTCCTCTGTGGGAGAGCTGAAGCCGGGGGGGGGGGGGGGCATGATGCAGCCTGGCTCTGCCCCTTCCCCCCGGCTTCAGCACCCCCACAGCTTTGCCAGCCTTGAGGGGGAAGTGCCAAGCCAGCGGTGGCAGAGCCAGCACAATGCTGGCTTGGCACTGCCCTCTCAAAGCTGGTGAAGCTGTGGGAGAACGGAAGCCGGGGGGGAGGGGGCAGGGCATGGTGCGGCCTGGCTCCGCCCCTTCCCCGGCTTCAGTGCTCCCACAGCTTCGCCAGCCTTGAGGGGGGCAGTGCCAAGCCAGCGGTGGCAGAGCCAGCACAATGCTGGCTTGGCACTGCCCCTCAAGGCTGGCAAAGTTATGGGAGAACTGAAGCCGGGAGAGAAGGGGGCGGGGCATGGCGTGGCCTGGCTCCTCCCCCCCTCCCCAGCTTCTGCACTCCCAGCAGGTCACCATCCCCCAGCAGTTCTTTACTGTGTTAGAGTGTCATTTTGTGTCATTTTGGTTGGTGGTGTGCCCCCGGTTTTTTTCAATGTTAAAAGTGTGCCACGGCTCAAAAAAGGTTGGGAAACACTGATCTACAGTATAGAATTAATGCAGTTTGACACCACTGTAATGGCCATGGCTCAAAGCTACAGACATATGGGGGCTGTAGATTTACAAGGTCTTTAGCCTTCTCTGCCAAAGTAGTTTGATGGCTCATCAAGCTCTCAGAATCCCATAACTGGAACCACAGCAATTCAAGTAGTGTCAAGCTGCATTAATTCTATAGGGTGGGAATTGTGGGAGTTGAAGTCCAAAACACCTGGAGGGAGGGCCCAAGTTTGCCAATGCCTGAGATAGAGACTAAAGAGACCTTTAATGGGGAAAGATAGCACTTCCATTGCCCTCCTGATTTCCGTACCTACAACCCTGCTACCAACGTAACGGAAGCCATAGGCCAGGGGTGCTCATTAGGTAGCTCGCGAGCTACTAGTAGATCTTTGGCTCTCTTCCAGGTGATCTTCGGGCGTCACCAGCCGGATGGGGCGCTCCTGCCATGCGCGCTCCTGCTGCTGGCTTCCGCTCTCGCGGTGGTTCTTTCGCCTGCGGGGCATTGCAGCAAGAAGGATGCACGAGGCGGGGCCTCTGGAGGGAACACCCTGCCTCTCTCTTGTCCAGAAGCAGCTGCGCTGTTGCCGGCGAGACAGGCAGGGCGGAGCGTTCCCTCTGGATGCCCCGCCTCGTGCTTTCTCCTTCCTGCAATGCCCCGCAGGCGGAAGAAGCGCTGCGTGGACGGAAAACAGCAGCAGGAGCACACGCGGTGGCAGGAGCGCGTGGTGGCGGGAGCGCAAGGCGGCGGGGGCAGGTAGATCTTTTGGACTTGGTTGCTTTAAGAGTAGCTCGCATGCTGAAAAAGTGTGAGCACCCCTGCCATAGACTTTCACAACATGAAAATGATTTCAGCCGATTTGGGGAAGCTGATGCCTTTCGCTTGTGACTCAGCCCTAGTTGGGTCACCGCCGCATCATGAGCTAAATTAAATGCATGCTGTCACCAAGTGCCTCTTGCTTTCTCTTCAAGCCAGATCTATGAGAAAGATGACTGCTGTGTGCCTCATCGCTCTACTAACCCTTTGCTGTGACCCTATTATCGTGCATCTGCTATTGCAATTGGCAAGATGTTTTGACTAATTATGGGAAACTTGACATGGGCAGCCACAGGGTCATCGTGCTTTCGTCCCAGGCCCTCTGCTGGATAATTAGAGCAAAGTCGGACCAACATCAAAGGAACGAGGACATCGTGGTGCCATTTCCTTGTATGTCACAGATGTACAGTATAATGTAGCCTGAACTGCAATTATCATTATTACTAATGCAGATTGACTTCTATTCTCCAGAAATCAGAAGTGCAGTTGCACCTCCACAAATAGATTCCTAATATTTTTATTTATTTATTCATTTATTATTTCGATTTGTATACCGTCCATCAAGATTGGCTCGGGACGGTTTACAGCATATCGAACTACAACAGCAACACAATAAAACAATGAAGTATAAAGCAGTTAAGACAATGTTAATCTATAACCAGATGGTTAAAGGCTAAAAGCCTGTAGGAAAAGCGCAGTTTTGCAAACTTTCCGAAAAGCCAACAGCTCGCTAATTTCTCAAACTTCTGGTGGTAACGCATTCCATAGACTTGGTGCTACGGCAGAAAAAGCCCTCTGTCTGGTTGATGACAGGTGAATGGTTTGTAGGGAAGGAATCTGCAAGAAGTTTTGATTCTCAGATTGAAGGGATCTCTGGGGAACATATGGGAGTAGGCGGTCCCTCAAGTACACCGGCCCCAGACCATGTAAGGCCTTAAAGGTCAAAACGAACACTTTGAAGATGATCCGGTGCTCAATTGGCAACCAGTGCAGTCGCTGCAGAGTTGGAGTAATATGAGCCCTGGCAGGCACCCCAGCCAGGAGTCTCGCTGCTGCGTTCTGCACCAGTTTAAGCTTCCGGATGACCGACAAAGGAAGACCAATGTAAAGGGCATTACAGTAGTCTAGCCTCAAGATGACCGTCGCCTGGATCACCGTGGCCAGGTCATTTCCGGAGAGATAGAGCGCTAGCCGTCTAGCCTGTTGCAGGTGGAGAAAAACGGATCTGCTGACAGCCGAGACCTGAGTCTCCATTGTCAGCAGCAGGTCCAACTGGACCCCCAGACCCTTTACTAAGGATGACGGGCGTAGTGCATCACCGTCCAGAGTAGGCAGCCGGAGCCCACATCCCCCCGGGTGCTCCAGCCAGAGGATCCCGTTTTCGATGGATTCACTCTCAACCGGCTGGCTCGTAGCCAACCAGTCACGGCTTCAAGGCATAGTTGGAAACAATCGGGTACAGTGTCCGGCTGGCCGTCCATCCTCAGCACCAGCTGGGTGTCATCAGCGTACTACGGACCCACCGCCAGGACACCGGACTTGGAGGACAATCTTACTCGGACAATGAGGGACCACCAGCGTACTGGTGACACTCCAGACCAAAGCTCCGCACCAATTTGGCAAGTGGCTGCATATAGATGTTAAATAATAAAAGGGAGAGAATGGCTCCCTGAGGGACCCCACAACTTAGGGGGAGCCTCTCAGAAACCATACCTCCCCTCTCCACTCACTGTTTAGGACACCCATTTAAGAGCAGTCCCCCTAACCCCTGTCACAGCTAGGCGGTGGGTTAACAATGCGTGGTCTACCGTATCAAAAGCTGCCGTGAGGTCCAATAACATGACCACCTAAGTCTTGTTTATAACTGCTTCTTTTATCTAAATGTGAATTTTTAGTTGTGTGGCACCCAATTTGTTGTAACGTTTCATTATTATTTGATGTCTAATGCTTTACAATTTGAATTTTGTTTTGTTTATGGCAGGCCTGGGCAAACTTCGGCCCTCCAGGTGTTTTGGACTTCAACTCCCACCATTCCTAACAGCCACAGGCCCCTTCTTTTTCTCCCTCAGCCGCTTAATCTGCGGAATATTGTCCAGGATGGGAGAAAGGACCATTGATAGATAGATATGATAGGAGAGAGAAAAGAGGAGAGGGAAGAGAGGAGAGAGAGGGGAGGGGAGAGAGGGGAGGGGAGAGGGGAGAGAGAAGAGAGAAGAAGAGAGAGGGGAGGGAGAGAGGAGAGGGAGGAGAAGAGAGAGGGGGACAGGAGAGAGAGGAGAAAGAGAGAGGAGAAAGAGAGGAGAGAGAGAGGAGAAGAGAGGGAAGAGAAGAGGGGAGAGGGAGGAGAAGAGAGAGGGGAGGGAGGGTGAGAGAGGAGAGGGAGAGAGGGAGGAGTCATGAGAGAGGGGAAAGAGAGGGGAGAGAGGAGAGGGGGAGAGTGGGGAAAGAGGAGAAAGATGAGAGGAAAGGAGAGGGGGGAGAGGAGAAAGAGGAGAAGAGAGAGGGGAGAGAGAAGGGAGAGAGGGGGAGAGAGGAGGAAGGGGAGAGAGGGGAGGGCAGAGAGGGGAGAGAGGGAAGAAAGGGGACAGAGAGGGGAGGGAGGGGAGAGAGAAGGGGAGACAGGGGAGAAATACAGAGAGGAGAGGGGCGAGGGGAGAGAGGGGAAAGAGGAGAGAGATGAGAGGAAAGGAGAGAGGGGGAGAGGAGAAGAGAGAGGGGAGAAAGGAGAAAGAGAGAGAGAAGGGAGAGGAGGGGAGAAGGGAGGGCAGAGAGGGGAGAGAGGGAAGAAAGGGGAGAGATGAAGGAGAGAGAGGGGAGGGAGGGAGAAATACAGAGAGGAGAGGGGCGAGGGGAGAGAGGGGAAGAGGAGAGAGAGCAGAGGAGAGAGTGGAGAGGAGACAGGGGAGAAAGGAGAGGGGGTGAGAGAGGAGAGGGAGGGGGGGAGGGGAGAGAGGAGAAAGAGAGGAGGAGGGGAGAGGAGAAATACAGAGAGGAGAGGGGCGAGGGGAGAGAGGGGAAAGAGGAGAGAGAGCAGAGGAGAGAGTGGAGAGGAGGCAGGGGAGAAAGGAGAGGGGGAGAGGAGAGAGAGAAAGAGAAGAGAGAGAGGAGGGGAGAGAGGGGTGGGGAGAGAGGGGAAAGAGGAGAGAGAGTAGAGGAGAGAGTGGAGAGGAGGCAGGGGAGAAAGGAGAGGGGGTGAGAGAGGAGAGGGAGGAGAGAGGGAGGAGAGAGGAAAGAGAGGAGAGGAAAGGGGGAGAGAAGAGGGGGAGAGAGAGAAAGAAAGAGAGGAGGGGAGAGGAGAAATACAGAGAGGAGAGGGGCGAGGGGAGAGAGGGGAAAGAGGAGAGAGAGCAGAGGAGAGAGTGGAGAGGAGACAGGGGAGAAAGGAGAGGGGTGAGAGAGGAGAGGGAGGTGAGAGGGAGGAGAGAGAGAGGAAAGAGAGGAGAGGAAAGGGGAGAGAAGAGGGGAGGGGAGAGAGGAGAAAGAGAGGAGGGAGAGAGGGGAGGGGAGAAATACTGAGAGGAGAGGGGCGGGGGGGGAGAGGGGGAAAGAGGAGAGAGAGCAGAGGAGAGAGTGGAGAGGAGGCAGGGGAGAAAGGAGAGGGGGAGAGGAGAGAGGAGAAAGAGAGGAGAGAGGGGAGAGGAGAAATACAGAGAGGAGAGGGGCGAGGGGAGAGAGGGGAAAGAGGAGAGAGGAGCAGAGGGGAGAGAGGGAGAGAGAGAGAGAGGAGAGGAGAGGGGGGTGAGAGAGGAGAGGGAGGTGAGAGGGAGGAGAGAGGAAAGAGAGGAGAGGAAAGGGGGAGAGAAGAGGGGAGGGGAGAGAGGAGAAAGAGAGGAGGGGGAGGAGAAATACAGAGAGGAGAGGGGCGAGGGGAGAGAGGGGAAAGAGGAGAGAGAGCAGAGGAGAGAGTGGAGAGGAGACAGGGAGACAACAGTAGGAGAGGCCTACAGGCAAGCCCAGCCTCTTCTTGTCTTGATTCATGCCTTGGTTTCCATGGAAATCCTTAACTTCCGCCCTGAGGGGGAAAAAACTCCTGAGAAACTTAAAAGCCCGCCCTCTCACTTCCTGCCATGTCAAGTCGCCAATCGACCTGCCATACCAACCTTCCGAACCGCCTCCATCTTTTCCTCCCCCCCCTAGTCCGCTCATGCTGAGCTATCCAAGTCGAGCAGCCATTGGTCGACTCACCTGACATTCTCCCACAATTCTAAGCAACGGCCCGCCTCCTTCGCGCTTCCAACGTAGCCGAGTTTCTACTATGCGCTCCCATTCGTCGCAGGGGCTGTCTATCTTCCTGTAGTCCCGCCTTCGACTCTTTTTTTTCCAGCCTACCCTAGATTTGCAACCTTGAGCTCCCATTGGTTAAGACAATGGGAGCCCCGCCTCCTCCGTTCTCAGCTCGAGCGCCTATTGGACGCGGCGCCTGCCATGTCATGTGGACGCCCCGCCTTCCAGGCTGCGTTGCGCATGCGCGCTCTGCCCCGCGCTGTCTCTTTCGTGGCTGAGGCGCGGTGGCGGCGTCGGCGGCGTCGACCAGGCCGAGCGGAGTGCCCTGTGGAGTACGGCCCCGCCACCGCCGTCATGTTCCGACGGAAGTTGACGGCGCTGGACTACCACAACCCGGCTGGGTTTAACTGCCGAGGTGAGGCCTGGAAGAGCCGGCAGTGCGCCTAGGCCGTGGCCTAACTGTCGGTTCAGCACTGCGCATGCGCCATCGTTTAGCCCCGCCCCCTCCTCATTCCCTGCCCCCCTCCCCTCTCAGACGGAAGGAGGTGCGACAGGGTTTGTTTCCCTTGTTTCCTATACAATGGAATCAATGCAGTTTGAATGCTATGGGATCCTGGCAGTTGTAGTTTGCCTTGGTTCTATAGAATTATTTATTTAAATAAGTAAATTTATTTTGTTTAAATAAATAATGTTATTTATTATTTTTAAGATAATATAATATAATAATATATAATATAATATAGTGTTACATTGCATTGCAATTTGATATAATATAATATAATGTCAATATATTGTATTATGTTATAGTATAGTAATTGTAATGTAATAATAATAATAATTTATTTATTATTTCGCATTTGTCTGTCGCCCCCCCCCCCCCAACGGCTCGGGGCGACTTACAACAGTTCGTAAAATACAATTGTCAGATAACTCATAATAACTCACAGTAATACCATTAAGATGGAATTACAATTAGAACAGTTGAAGCAACAAATGGAATCGCAGTGGGCTGACAGCTAGGCGGCGTGTGAGCTAAAGTTTAGCTAACCGAAGGCTTGTTGGAACAGCAATGTCTTAACTGCTCTCCTGAACGGGAGGAGGCCGTGGTGGCATGGATGCCGGCGGGCAGTGCGTTCCACATGGTAGGGGCTGCAACAGAGAAAGCCCGGCGGCGGGTTGCGGACAGATGGTAGGTCCTCACATTTGGGATGACCAGGAGGTTTAGCTCTTCGGAGCGCAGTGATCTGGTGGGATGATATGGGACAAGGCGGTCCCGCAGGTACACTGGCCCCAGACCATGTAAGGCCTTAAAAGTCAGGACTACCACTTTGAAGGCAATCCGGCATTCAATTGGGAGCCAGTGCAGTTCGCGCAGGATTGGCGTGATGTGGTGGCCAATCGGGACCCCCTGCCAGGAGTCGCTGCAGCGGCTCTGCACCAGCTTGAGTCTCCGGATTACCGACAGAGGAAGGCCAATGTAAAGAGCGTTACAGTAGTCCAGCCTCGAGATGACCGTGGCTTGGATCACTGTGGCTGAGTCGCGCCGGGACGAATAGGGGGCCAGCTTCCTCGCCTGGCGAAGATGGAAAAATGCTACCCTGCTGACGCTGGAGACGTGGGCCTCCTTCGACAACAGGGGGTCCAAGGTTACTCCTAAGCTTTTAACAGAGGGCGACGGACATAATGTCACGCCGTCCAGGGTTGGAAGCTGAACATCCCTACAGCCCGGAGGACCCAGCCACAGGATCTCCGTCTTTGCCGGATTCACCTTCAACCTACTGGCTCGCAGCCATCCAGTGACGGCCTCAAGGCAACGATGGAAATTATCGGGTACGGATTCGAGGCTGCCCTCCATCTTCAAGATAAGCTGGGTGTCATCAGCGTGCTGATGGCACACCAGCCCAAAACTACGCACCAGCTGGGCAAGTGGTCGCATATAGATGTTAAATAAGAGGGGGGAGAGAATAATAATAATAGTATGATTACGGTATGGTATGTGGTATATGCATTTGGTATTGGTGGTGTTGTATTGTAACACAGTATAATACTGGCAATGATAATGTGATACAATAATTATATCGTGATATTATAATTTATATATTTGTATTACATGCAATATTGCTAACAATATTGCGATATGTTGTAATGTTAATTGTTGTTTTTTCAGTTTGTTGTCAGCCGCTCCGGCAATATTGTTATATGTACACTGTAAGTCACTCTGGCAGTATTGTTGTTTGCTGTAAGCCACTCTGAGTCCCCTTCGGGGTTGAGAAGGGTGGCATATAAAAATAGTAAATAAATAATATAAATAAATAAATAAATTGGTATTCTGGGTTATATGGCTGTGTGGAAGGGACCTGACACAATGCGCCCTCTCTAGGCACTTTCTAGGTCAGGGGTGCCCACACTTTTTCATCATGCAAGCTACTATATGAAAAATCAAGTTGAAAAGATCATCTGTTGTGCATGTGAGCGTGCAAGCGCACGTGCATGCGCACGCTCCTGCAGCCTTTCGTCCATGCGGGGCTTCTTTCTTGCCTGCACATGGAACTCGCTGTCACGCGCACCCGGGAAGGAGATCCTCCTTGCCTGCGCGCGTGCTCTCTCTCTTAATGTTTTCGTTGCCTTCCTCCTTCCTGCTGCGTGCTTTCGCGAAGCAGGAAGTCCCCGTCCCGTCCTGCTTCTTCCGTGCACAGCAGGCCCTTCCCACACACGCAGCAGGAGGGTATTTATAGGCGCACCCGCCAGCGCTCCGGCCAGATATGGCTTCGGTGGCGGCTCGGAAGATGCAGGGCTGGGAAGAGGGGCCGCCTGGCTGCTGCCTGGGCCAGGAAACTCAACTGAGAGAGGGACCCACGTGAGGCTGGAGACTCCCCATGGCAGCCTCCCCCCTCCCTCAAGGCTTCCTTACCTGGGTAGGAGAAGGAAGAGTGGAAGAGGTGCTTCCCCAAAGTGACAGATGCAGCGGGGGGCGCTCTTCCTTCCTTTCGAGGGTGTCCCTCAGAAAGGACGCCCAAGTGGACGGCTGGCAGGAAGGAGGACCCCTCCTTCCTGCCAGCCGTCCATGCCCATGGGGGTGGGGGGAAGAGAGAGGGTGGCTCTTCCTAGCCAGCTCCGAAGAGCCACCCTCTCTCTCTCCCTCTCTCTCTCCCTCCCGTGGGCCCTCGCTGCCTTTCTCCTTCAAGGGCGAGGGAGGGCGAGGCAGAGAAAGGCGGCAAGAGCACAAGCAGCAGCAGCAAGTGGAGACTCCATCCCTGCAGCCCCCTCCTCCTCCTCGGGTTCAGCCCCAGGAACACGGCGGAGCCCTCCCTCCTCGCCCCCAACCAAGGAAAGAAAGCAGCCCCACACAGCTCGCTCGCCCAGGTCTCGGCTTGGAATGGGAGTCCCGAGGGCAGCAGCAGGGTTTGCGGCGGGGCTTGCTTGGCTTTGCCCCACTTTGCCCGGCCTCCTTCGCCTCTTTCTCTCCTTCTCTCCTTCCAGCGCCCGCCTGCCTGCCTGCCTGCCTAAAGGATCCGAAAAAGTTATCCGGATTTCTTTCTTCCCTCCTTGGCTCTCTCTCTCACACACACACATTCCCTCCATCCCTCCCACAGCCTCGCATCCTATCCGTGCGCGTGCCTTCACTTGCTCCGCCCCCCCCCAGCAGCAACCAATGGGCGGTCATGTCACCACACCATGCGTGGCAAGACGAGTGCCAGGGCCCGCCCACTAAAGCCTCATTTTGGCAAAAGAAGTCCCGCGAAGGCGGCGGCGGGAGTGCATGTGCGCGCACATGGCAGGAGCGCATCATCCGGCTAGTGAAGCCCAAAGATCACCTGGAAGAGGGCCGAAGATCACCTAGGTGCTCCCGATCACCATAATGAGCACCCCTGTTCTAGGTCCTCCAGTGCGACTCTCTTGTATTCTAGGACCATTAATACACGTGTGTCAAACCCTAGGGCCCAAAGGTGTGTGACCTCAAGTCTTCCTCCTTCGCCTTCCCTCTTGCATTTTGCCACTCATGCTACCTGATGAAACTTCGTGAAGTGGCTAGAAAACACAAAATGGCACGGACTTCATCGGGGCCACCCCTGCCAAACTGGGGACAGTTGGAGAATAAGGTAAAGGTTTTCCCCTGACATGAAGTCCAGTCGTGCCCGGCTCTGGGGGTTGGTCCCCGTCTCCATGTGGAATAAGCTCGTCCCCATCCCTCCTAGTGTTTAGAACAGTGCTTCTCAACCTTCCTAATGCTGCGACCCCTTAATACAGTTCCCCATGTTGTGGTGACCCCTAACCATAACATTATTTTCATTGCTACTTCATAACTGTATTTTTGTGTGGGGGGGGGGGGTGTTGATTTTGTCATTTGGAAGTTGTAGTTGCTGGGATTTATAGTTCACCTACAATCAAAGAGCATTCTGAACTTACCAACAATGGAATTGAACCAAATTTGGAACACAAAACCCATGACCAACAGCAAATACTGGAAGGGTTTGGTAGGCATTGACCTTGAGTTTGGGAGTTGTAGTCCACCTACATCCAGAGAGCACTATAGATTCAACAATGATGGATCTGGACCACACTTGACACGAATCCTCAATATACCCAAATGTGAACACTGGTGGAGTTTCGGGAAAATAGATCTTGACATTTGGGAGTTGTAGTTGCTGGGATTTATAGATAATCTACAATCAAAGAGCACCCTACCAATGATAGAATTGGGTCAAACTTCCTACACAGAACCCTCATGCCTTGAAGGAACTAGCTGGCGCGAGCCTCCATCCCACCTCACCCACTCTCCCTCACCCACACATGTGCATCATGCTGCCATGCGCCAAGCATGCCTGCTCTCCCATCCCTGCTTGGAGTCTCAGAATCAGCCCTCCCCTTGGCTGGGAGGCCTGCCAATCACAACAGAAGAAAAAGTGGAGAGATCTTCAACCTTCTCTGCCAAAGGGCTTCCTAAGACCATCAGAAATACATGTTTTCTGATGGTCTTTGGCGACCCCTCTGAAACCCTCTCGCGACCCCCCTGGGGGTCCCGACCCCCAGGTTGAGAAACACTGTTTTAGAAGGAAGCTAAAATCTTGGTTTTGGGACCAGGCCTTTGCACAATAGCTTAAGCCAGTGATTTTCAACCAGTGTGCCGCGGAACACTAGTGTGCCGTGAGAGACCATCAGGTGTGCCGTGGGAAATTATTTTCGAACTTCATTCATATATAAACTATAAGGCGCATCTGTCCCTTTAAGAAATGGAACCATAGCACTCTCGCATCACCTAAGAAGTGACGCAAGAGTGCTATGGTCGTGCCATCTTGGATTCGCTCAGACGCAGCTAAGTAAACAAAGTTAGAGCTAGTGCTGCAGCTGCGCGTCAAGTGACAGTGGCAATTTGGGATCACAGCAAGACAAGCGAGTGACAGTGATGGATAAGTCTTTGAGAAGGGAAAATGCAAATGCCGAACAGAGCCTTGGACAAAATTATGACACAGATGAAGGCCCTAATATGAGTGGTGGACAAAAGAAAAAAGAAAAGACGGTGAGCTCAAGGAAATACAGCGAAAGTTGGCTGTCATTTGGATTCACTTGCACCAGGGATGCGACGGCACCGACTCCGCTGTGCTTGGTGTGTGGTGAGAAGCTGTCCAATAGCGCCATGGTGCCAAGCAAGCTTAAACGCCATCTCCAATCTATTTCGTGTTCATCGAAACAGGCCCAGGTTTCACACTGAGTGTATAAATACATTAAAAAACATATTAACTATATGTATTACTGTGTTAGAGTGTCAGTTTGTGTCATTTTGGTTGGTGGTGTGCCCCAGGATTTGGTAAATATAAAAAATGTGCCACGGCTCAAAAAAGGTTGAAAAACACTGGCTTAAGCCAGTCTTTTTCAACCAGTGTGCCTAGGCACACTCCTGTGCCTTTGCCGAGCTCCAGGTGTGCCTCCAGAAAAGCTTCCCTTCCCCCCTCCTTTTGCCGCCGCTATTATTTTGTCCTCCCCCATGGGAGAAAAAATCTTCCCTTACCACATTGGTAATAGGCTCTGTCCGCAGACGCCCCCTGCTGCGAGGGAAAGCGTTAGGCAGCATGCAAGGAGAGGAGAGGCCCACTGGGCGGCTCCAAAATGACAATGCGTCATTTTGGAACTGCCCACTGGGCTCCTCTCCCCGAACACGGCAGCATGCAAAGGAGCAGAGGAGCCCAATCGGCGGCTCCAAAATGACGCTGTGTCATTTTGGAGCCGCCCACTTGTGGATAACTTTTGGAACCGCCCACTTGCGCTCCTCTCCTTCTTCGCATGCTGCCCTCTGTTTGTGGATAACTCCTCTATATTGAACTTCTATATATTGCAGATTATCCAGTGCAGAGCCTAATCCAACGCGGTAAGGGAAGATTTTTCCTTTTTCTCCCATCGAGGTGCCAACATCATGTGGGTGCCAAACTGTACTCTGTTTTTCAAATTCACTATATTGATACATTAACTTTATAAAACTTTTGTAATTGCGCATATTGCTAGTTTCACTATATTATTATTATTTTGCCTACTCTTTGTCCCCTGCATATGCAGCCTGTAGTGAAAAAGAGGTGCCGAAACGCCATAAAACATTTTGTGTCATTTTGGTTGGTGGTGTGCCCCAGCATTTTGTAAATGTAAAAAATGTGCCTCGGCTCAAAAAAGGTTGAGAAACACTGGCTTAAGCAACATCTTGACTGGAATGGATTAGTGATGGTGACAGATTTGAGGGCATGGCTTAATGTTCTATCAATTCGGAACTGTGGACGGAGTATTGATCTAATTTAATTGCTGTTGATTATTGTTTTAATCTTACTGCTATTGTTAAAATTTGTATTTATGGTTTATATTGTATTGATTGTGGCATCGGATTCCCTTTGTTAGCCGCTCTGAGCCCCCCCCCCCCCAGGGGTTGAGCAGGGCGGGGTAAAAACGCTGTAAATAAATAAATAAATAAGCCAAAGAGTCTGACCATGGAACAACAGACTGCTTCAAGATTGGGAAAGGAGTACAGCAGGCTTGTACGACGGCGGGTCAATAAGTCTGTGACTTTTTGAATTTCCCGCCTCTTAACTGAAAGGGCAACACTGCTCCTGTCAACAGGCATCTGTCAGTTGACTCCTGTCAAAATTTGAACAAGCTTCATCATTTGGTTTGTGTTTGACAGCCATTGATAGCAGACCCGCCCTCGTGTACTCTCACCCAAGCTATTCAACTTGCATGCAGAACACATCATGCGATGTGCAAGCCTGGATGAATGCAAGTCTGGAGTTAAAATAGCTGGAAGAAACATTAACAGCCTTAGATATGCAGATGATACCACTTGGATGGCCAAAAGCGAGGAGGAGCTGAGGAACCTTCTAACCAAGGTGAAAGAAGAAAGGGCAAAAGCTGGGCTGTAGTTAAACATAAAAAAACCCAAGATTATGGCAACAATAATTGAGAACTGGCAAATAGAGTTTGTATTTCTAGGTGGAAAGATTACTACAGGCACAGACTGCAGCCAGGAAATCAAAAGACATTTCCTTCTTGGGAAGAGAGCAATGGCCAGTCTCGATATAATAGTGAAGAGTAGAGACATCACACTGGTAACAAAGATCCGCATAGTAAAAGCAATGGTATTCCCTGTAGTAACCTATGGATGTGAGAGCTGGACCATAAGGAAGGCTGAGCAAAGGAAGAGAGGTGCTTTTGAACTGTGGTGTTGGAGGAAAGTTCAGAGAGTCCATACTTCAGGAAATAAAGCCTGACTGCTCATTGGAGGGAAGGAGAGTAGAGGCAAAGATGAAGTACTTTGGTCTCATAATGAGAAGACAGGAAAGCTTAGAGAAAACAATGATGCTGGAAAAAATGGAAGGAAAAAGGAAGAGGGGGCGACCAAGGGCAAGGTGGATGTTATCCTTGAAGGGACTGGCTTGATTCTGAAGGAGCTGGGGTGATGACAGCCGAGCTCTTGCATGGGCTGGTTCGCGAGGTCACGAAGAGTTGGAAGCGACTGAGCAAATAATAACAACAACGAACCGGCATTGTCCGTAAACACCTCTAAAGTCATGTGGCTGGCATGACTGCATGGAACACCATTACATTCCCACTGGAATGATACCTATTGATCTACTTGCATTTGCATGTTTTCTGAGAGTATGGTTCTTTATTTCTAAATCATGGTCTGCAAATGAAAAAAAAATCCTGACTTTTAATACAGTGGTAAGCCATGGCAAATTTCCTTTGGAATATAACACAAGCAGCATTTCAAGAGACATAAGGGTTATTTTGTCATTTCACTCATGGTTTCGTTGATGCAGTGTTATTGAGCAAACAAACAGCCAGGGAGTTTTCTTTCACTAAACCCATTGAAATGTGTGCAATCACTTTTCAATGTTGGACATGTAATTTATTACAGTTTCTTGTATTATTGAAAAAGAGAAAAAGGAAGGATTTTTTTTGGAAACATACTATTTTTAAAAAATAGGTCGCAATTTTTTTTTTATTTATTTTTTAAAAAGTTTTGTACCCTGACCTTCTCACCTCCTGAGGGACTCAGACCGGCTTACAGCAAAATTCAATGCTATAAAAATACATATTAAAATACATAAAAACAATGACTGCTAGACTTTAAGGCCAAATTTTGGGGAGGTGATTGATAGTTTTCTGCTTATATATGACTAGCTGTACCCGGCACGCGTTGCTGTGCCCTATTTAGGAGATGCGAGAAAGTCTGAGTATGTAAGGGTTGGAATTGTTAGTTATGGTGTTGAAGTGAATTGGGTGTGTTATGTTTGTGCCTCAGCTCTTTGCCTGCAGTCCTTTGGGTTTGACTTGTACCATGGCCAGGACGGATCAGCTTGGGGAGGGCTTGTCCTGTCAGGGGATCTCTATCTTCACAGGTGCGTCCAGTGTCTGTTGGGGGACTGTTAAAAATCCTTTCCGTATCCTTTTTAGCCACCTTTCTCAAGATCTTCATGTCTAGCTTACTTTCTGCTGCTCTCTTTTTCAAGATGTCCTGCTCTGTGTCTTTTGCACCCATTGGTCGATGTCCGATGAGGCTTTCCTCATGGAGAGGCCATCTGAGGGAGCTCTTCCAGCGCTGGGCATCAGAAGGTACTTGGTGATGACCTCCATCCCTTGGAGCCAGCATATAGAGGGGCTGGAGCACCCTCCTTGGCAAACCCCATTGTTGCTGGATGGTCCTCTTATTAATGTGGAATTCCAAGCCACTGGAGATCTTTTGGGAAAGGAAGAAGAGCTCCCCGTGAATGGTGTTGATCTCCATCATGGTCTTCTGATTTGAAAGTGTTGGAGGAGGCTCTGGCACTCCTCTGACAGTTTGTTTTGGTTCGGAATGTTCATGTTGGCTGGCCAGTACAGCAGTTATGCAAATCCGCCCTTATTGGCAGCCAATCATGTTGTCAGAATGTAGAGGCTGGGAGAGTCTTTGGCAGCCCCGGAGGATGCTGGGAAATGTAGTTTATTTTTACTCGTTGTTTTTGGGACCTTTTAGGTTTTGGGGGGGAGAAGTTTCTTTGCTACAAACGTACCTTGCTTGAGGCCTATTTCTGTTGGCAAGTTTTGTGTTTCTGCGTTGTAAGGTTTCTCTGTTTGAGGTAGTCTTCACATGACGGCTCTTCCTTTATATATATATAGATGTGCCTTCAAGCCACCTGTTGAATACAATTTTTAAACAATAACCAGGCCCGTGGACTGAATCTGACCATATATCAGATATATATATATATATATATATATATATATATATATATCTCCTTTTATATAGCCCTCCAAGACAGTTGCACCCATACCTTGGAGAGTCAGACTTTGCCTTGGTGGTCCATGCTCTTGTTACGTCCTGAATAGATTACTGCAGTGGGGTTGCTTTTGAAGACTGCTTGGAAGCTCCAACTAGTCCAAAGGATGGCAGCCAGTTTGCTCACCGGAGCGGCATACAGAGAGCATACAATCCTCTGCTACGCCAGCTCTACTGGTTGCCAATCTGCTACCAAGCACAATTCAGAGTGCTGGCTTTAGTTGGTTCTGGCCCAACTTACCTGTCTGAACATATCTCCTGCTATGAACCATCGCAATGTCTAAGATTGACAGCAGAGGCCCTGTTCTTGGTCCCACCATCCTCACAGATGTGACTGGTGGCGACGAGAGACAGGGCTGTGGTTGGCATTGAATGAATGCCTCTTTTGAAGCTGGCCTGAACCCCCCTCTGGGCGTAAGAAGGACGGGATACAAATATACGAAATAAATAAAATATGTGAACGACAACTCCTGTATTCCTCCTCATTAGACATCATGACTATAGCTGAAGGGATTTGTTCTGCAGGAAGATCTGGAAGGCTGCAGTTTATTCTCTGGAGTCAGGAGAGAGGGGTTTGAATTGAGATACAAGGCTTGTGGATAGGATGTCTGAAGTTAACGTGTCTTTTTTCTAACCTCAGAGCCACAAGTGCTATTGGGTTGCAATTTCCATTATCCCCAGTCCACATGGCAGATAATCCAATGTGATGAGGGCTGTCATTCAATAATACTTGAGGACCCATATTGGGTAAAAACCAAAGAGCACCGACCTGTATGTAAGACAATTATAGTTGGCCCTCTGTATCCATGATTTCTCGCTCTATGGATTCAACTTTGAAGCAACCATAAGTGTGATGGTTGAGTTTGACAGCCCTGCATTAACTTTAGCTATTATCTATGCAAAATCCAGGAACATCTGAATCGGGTCATGCTGTAATTCAATATTGTCAATAATTGTTTTTCCTTTGGCATTTCTGTTTTTGTGTGATTCAAGAGCACGTTCCTGAATGTGTTGATTTTACTTAGCTGTCCCATAACCTCAGATTTATTTAATAGACTTCCATGGCTTCTTTGTGACATTTATTCTTTGTTTTTTCCCTTTTCTTTTCTTTACAGATGAAACAGAATTCCGAAATTTTATCGTGTGGCTCGAAGATCAGAAAATCCGACACTACAAAATCGAAGACAGAGGGAATTTAAGAAACATTCACAATGCCGCAGAATGGACAAAGTCTTTTGAAAAGGTAGCATTGTTTGAAACCTTGTGTCCTGCTAGCATGGTGCTGTCAAGATTTTTCAAATGATCAGTATTGTTGGTGTAACTGAGAAAAAATCCTTTTTTATTATGATCCTTTATTTGTTCGTATCTAAGTCCCCATCGATTGTATGATGTGTTGCAGCAATTTTTGGGGGGATCTGCGTGTAGCAACAAAACAGTTCTTTTCTATAGCGCAGGGCTGTCCAACAGGCGGCCCGGGGGCCGTACACGGCCCCCAGCCTCCTGGACACGGCCCCCCAGTCTCCTGCAAGAATTTATTTAATTTAAAAAATATTTTTTTATTTATTTTTTTAAAACAAAATTTAAAAAATGGCGGCGGGGGGGAGGGAGGCGGGGGGGCAGGAAGGAAGCCAGCTCCTCCTCCCTACACCGCCCCCTCCGTCCCTCTTTCCACGCCGAAAAGGAGCAGTAGGCGGCGCCAAGGGCGGCGCGTCACGCAAGACCTCTGACGCGCTGCCCTTGGCGCCACCTTCGGCTCCTTTTCGGCTCCCTAGGAAGGGCGGGGGAGCTGCCGAAAAGGAGCAGTAGGCGGCGCCAAGGGCGGCGCTGCCTACGCTGCCCTTGGCGCCGCCTACTGCTAGGAAGGGTGGGGGAGCCGGCTGCCTTCTTCCTCCGTAGCCCCTCCTCCTTCTCCCCGCTCGCACTGCCGCTCAGGATCCAAGCAGCGGCGCGCCCGGGGAGAAGGAAGAGGGGCTACGTGAGTGAGCGCCCCCGTGAGCGGCCCCACCCCCCGCTCACTGATCACCTACGGCCCCCCCAGGTGATCAGTGACACTTCTTCCAGCCCTTGGGTCGGAAGAAGTTGGACAGCCCTGCTATAGCGGAAGCATTCCCCCCTCCGATTAAGGAGCAGACAAATACAGCTTGTCTTGTCAGTAGAAAGGTTTATACTGAAATATTTACATATGTGTAGCAGAAGATCGTGTCTCTTCTCTAGTCCTTCTTCCTGATACTCTCAGTTAATTATACCTCCTTCTTGGCAAAAGACTCTCTGGTTTCCTTCACCAATCCGGTTTCTCTACAGCTTCATCTTCCAACCGCACACATCACCAACAACATAGAACCTTGTGCTTCTTTAATACACTTACTGCTACTCTACTGTGGCTGTAGGTTGGTCAGTTCTAGCCAGGTCCTTTGACTCTTAATGCTTGTTAGCCCTGACCTTAACACTTACTTGTGGTCACTTAAGAAATGATCTAATGTAAAAACTCTGAAATGACATACACTAGTTTTAGTACCAACAACAGCAAAAAAAAAACCTATGCAAGACACACCCAAGATTCTGGTGCACATTCCATTTTTAGATAAATTTATATGAAGAAAAGGGAGCTTTTTAGGGCCCTTCTCACTGCCATATAAAATCCAAATTATCTGCTTTGAACTGGATTGTATGGCAGTGTAGATTCATATAATCCAATGCAACGCACATAACGTGAATCATCTGCTTTAATAATCTGGATTATATGGCAGTGTAGATCAGGGAGCTCTCTGCCTCCCTTCCTTCCCCCTCCTCCTGCCGAACTTCTGTTCTTGGGAGAGGGAGGAGGAAGAAACACGACATTGTTTTGTGTGTGTGTAAAATACTGCTATTGCCTATTTTAACTAATTCGGTTCGGAACATCAGTGACAAAGGGATTGGGTTTTTACCCAATTCAAGGTGCAGGTTCTTACCTATAAACCCCTGAATGGTTTGGAACCCGCCTACCTGCGTGACCGCATTTCTGTCTACGAACCCACGCGATCTCTTCGATCATCTGGGGAGGCCCTGCTCTCGCTCTCGCCCACTTCGCAGGCGTGATTGCTGGGGACGAGGGAGAGGGCCTTCTCAGTGGTGGCCCCCCCCCGACTCGCTCCCTAAGGATATCAGACAAGCCCCCACGTTGGCAGTCTTTAGGAGGAGCCTGAAAGTGTGGCTATTCCAATGTGCCTTTCTGAATAAAGTAAAAAACAATGCCCTGCTCTGACCCATTCCTTGCAAAATGTCCTCAGAAGCACTTTAACTACCGGTTGAGTTGATCTCCCCACATTATCTTAAAACCCACATTAAAACCCTCCTGCTAGATACACTCTATCTCTGTTCATGTCCAGTGTTATTTATTTTAAATTTTAATATATTACATCTTGCCCAGCCATTATGGTTTTAAACTTAGTGTACTATTGCTTATATGTGAGTTATGTTGGTTGTATTGTCTTATTATTTGCTGCTGTGTTGTTTTACTGATGTGTTATTGGGCTTGGCCTCATGTAAGGCACCCCGAGCCCCTTCGGGGAGATGGTGGCAGGATATAAATAAATTATTATTATATTATTAGGGACTTTAGTGACAAAGCAGCAAAGACCTGCCAGCCACCAGCCTAGTTTTGCTGCTAATGATAGTCTATGGGTTTATGAGCTTCCCTGAAACTTCTGGTTAGCCATTGTTAGAGATAAGGGAACTACACAGCCTTTTTACTGCAATATTTAATCCAGGTGATAATCATAGAGTTGTAAGAGATCCCAAGAGCCATTCAGCCCAACCCTGTTCTGTCAGGCAGGAGAACACAATCAAAGCCCTCCCAATAGATGTCCACTCCTGTTTTATTTAAAAACCTCCAGAGAAAGAGACTCTAGCACAGGGGTGGGCAATTATTTTTTCAAAGGGGCCACACGAGAGCCAAAAAATATTATGGAGGGCCGCACCTAGAGGCGGAACTACATTATAATCTATATTATTTATTTATTTACTATATGTACAATATATTACATATCATTAATATTAACATATTAATATATCAAGAAATATTCATATATTATTAGTATTAATATCATAATTATATTATAGTATATATATAGACATTATATTATATGGAAATTATAATATAACATTATATTATTTATTTTATTATATTATTATTATAAAATTATTATAAAATAATAATAAAAACCACTAAAATTAAATTAAATTCAAGAAGACAAGGTGTGAACCAAGATGAAATGGCCCAATGGACCCAGCCCAGAGGATGTCAAAGTGGACCCAGCCGCCGCAGCAGAGGAGAGCAGAGCAACAGGCGATCGGAGGCTGCAGGCCTCCGCCCGCTCTCGCCCCCAGCCATTCCACAGCTGATCACCCTGCTATGGAGTGCCTGCCATCCCTGGAGGCGATCTGGGCCTGCAGGGGGAGCAGTCGGCAGTCTGGGGCGGCTGATCGCCCTGGTGACCCGGAAGACGATCAAGTCT
The DNA here is from genome assembly GCA_030556195.1 of Anolis apletophallus. Lineage (NCBI taxonomy): Eukaryota > Metazoa > Chordata > Lepidosauria > Squamata > Anolidae > Anolis > Anolis apletophallus. The sequence goes on from JARBWK010000021.1 coordinate 9,946,213, forward strand.
TCTGGGTCGCCAGGGTGATCAGCCGCCGTAGTTCACCAAATGCTCCTGCTGCAGGCCCGGATCGCCTCCAGGGATGGCAGGCACTCCAAACCCGCAGCTCCTCTGGCCTGTCTGCCGACACAGGCCCCACAGAGCCCGCGATGGGATGGCGGCAGTGTCACCCCTTCCTCTTGGCCCCGCCCCTGACGCCCTTCTCCTTGGACAGAATCGGCTGCCGGACCGCATCCAGCCCGTGGGCCGTAGGTTGCCCACCCCTGCTCTAGCAGATTCTCAAGCTGTCTCTTGAGGTTTAAGCGTGGCATCTCTTTTCCTGCAGTTTAATTCATTGCTCCATGACTTCGTTTCTTGAAAAGCAAAAATATAGCTTGCTCCCTCCTCAGTACAACATCACATCAATACAATAGGAATTCCCCCATGCATATTGTGGATCGTTTTTACATGCCTCATAATGTACTGAACTTCACAGGATGGTAAACATTAGTCCTAATTTTTAATGATCAAGGTGTGCTTGGCATGAAAAGTATTGAACCAGATGCTACAATAATCAGTTTTCTTTCTATTTCTTCTTGAGCCCAGATTTTGAAAATTCTCTAGTGCCTTTTGCTACACATCAAATGCCTTTTGCTTTCTCTAATGCAAAATTTCTAACCTATGCTAATTTCATGTTTGTCCTTCCATATTCTTGTTTTATATTCTTAACAGTACCTTAAAGATGTGAATTGTCCTTTTACTGTACAAGAACGGCAGGAAACCATTGATTGGCTTCTGGGATTAGCAGTCCGGCTTGAGTATGGAGACAATGGTAGGTATTCTCTACTCTCTCGATCTTAAAAGGAGATTGATTACTTAATTAATTAGATCTAAATTTCATTTTCAAACTGAAGCAGATACCAGTAAGAATTGCCATTGTTAACATTATAACTTTTATTGTTCTGGCTTATAAAACCTAAAGTAAAATTGCCATTGTTAACATTATATTTTACTTTTATTGTTCTGTAAGCATTCATTGTATCCCATTTTTCTTCCAAAATTGGGACTTGATGAAGCTTACAATTCAAAGTACTGGCTTTAGCTTATAAAACCCTAAATGGTTCCGGACCAACTTACCTGTCCAAACGTATCTCCCTCTATGAACCACCTCCCTCTATGAAGCCTGCTCTTGGTCCCGCCTGCATCGCAAGTGCGGTTGGTGGGTACGAGAGACAGGACCTTCTCAGTGGTGACTTCTTGACTCTGGAACTCTCTCCCCAATGAGATTAGATCAGTGCCCTCCCTCCTGGCCTTTAGAAAGAAAACAAAGATGTGGTCGTGGGACCAGGCTTTTGACCAGTAATGCAATGCAAAGAATAATCAGGAAATGCGTGCTGTGACAGTCGGAATGGCCACGATTTTTGGATCATTGATTTTAATGTTTGTATTAGTATGTTTTAATGCTTTTTCTTAGTGTTTACATTTGCATATGCCTATGTTTAATGGTTTAAATCAGTGTTTCCCAACCTTTTTTGAGCCGCGGCACATTTTTTACATTTACAAAATCCTGGGGCACGCCACCAACCAAAATGACACAAAATGACACTCTTAACACAGTAATACATATAGTTAATATGTTTTTAAATGTATTTATACACTCAGTGTGAAACCTGGGCCTGTTTCGATGAACACAACATAAATATCCTGGCAGGAATGGCAGAAAGACACAAACTTCCCACACAGAACTCCCATAACCAAGAGAAAATACTATAAGAGTTTGGTGGGCATTGACCTTGGGTTTTGGAGTTGTAGTTCACCTATATCCAGAGAGCACTGTGGACTCAAACAATGTTGGATCAGGACCAAACTTGGCATGTATACTCAATATGTACTCTCTGAGATAAGGGATTCACTCTCTAATTGGTATCATATTACAAATATGCCCAAATGTGAACACAGATGGAGTTTGGGAAAAATAGACCTTGACATTTGGGAGTTACAGTTTCTGGGATTTATAGTTAACACAATCAAAGAGCATCCTGAACTCCACCGATTATGGAATGGAATCAAACTTCCCACCCAGAACTCCCATAACCAAGAGAAAATACTATAAGAGTTTGGTGGGCATTGACCTTGAGTTTTGGAGTTGTAGTTCACCTATATTCAGAGAGCACTGTGGACTGAAACAATGTTGGATCGGGACCACACTTGAAATGAATGCTCAATATGCCCAAATATGGAGTTCAGGGGAAATAGACCTTGACATCTCAGAGTTGTAGTTGCTGGGATTTATAGTTCCCCTACAATCAAAGAGCATTCTGAACTCCACCAATGATAGAACTGGGGCAAACCTCCCACACACAACCCCCAGTTGGCTCTCTTCCTGAATGGCTCTCCCCCTCTTCCACACCAGAAGGGAAGGCACTCACTCGGTCCGCGGTTTCCTGCCTTCCTTCCTTCTTTCCTGCAGTTCGAAAGAAGAAGCCGGTGGGCCTGCCTTGGACTGCTCTCCTCACTTCTGCTTCCGTCCCCCCGTCCCCCTCGATTGGAGGCTGGCTGGCTGGGGAAACGGCCGAAGGAGGCGGCGCCCCGGCCCTTTCTCCTCCTCCTCCCCCAAGCAGCAGCAGCAGGAGTTCGGCAGGAGGGGGAAGAAAGGGGTGAGGAGAGGTTTTCCCGCGGCACACCAGGTGATCGCTCATGGCACACTAGTGTGCCGCGGAACAGCGGCTGGGAAACACTGGTTTAAATGATTTCAATTTATAATTATATGTCAATGTTTAGTTATTGTGATTGTATTTTATTATATGTATGTTGGCTTTGAATTATTGCCATTAATATGTTGTAAACCTCCTCGAGTCCCCCCAGGGGTGAGAAAGGCGGTGTAAAAATATACGAAATAAATAAATACAATTTGAAAAATACACTAAATCTTAAAACATGGAGAAAAAAACCTGAACTTTAGATTGAGGTTATAAACTATTGACGACATTAGAATGATTTGAAACTCCACACTTTAAAAAAAAAAAAGCAAAATTGAAGCCAAACCATTGTCAACCTCACTAAATCTTTTATTTGTTGGTTCTTGTTGTTTTTAATTAGAACTAAACTTCTGAACGCTAGCTTCTTTAAGTAAATGCAACTGTTCTTTGGGATCTGTTGTTTCTACACTTAGCCAGACTTTTAGTGCAGCCTCACCGTTTTTGCAACGGCCACGTAGAATGTAAAAAAACTTGTATTTTCAATTTAAACACATGCTTTAATTGTTCCGTCTTCCAGACACCTGTTTTGTATTGCCCTCAGTTCCAAAATACAGAATCCTTTTGCATTTTCCTTTAGGGTTGCCACAGACTCAGTGGCACCCTGTTAGTTACAGGTTTGCAGCCAGGTTTGCAGAGCTTTCTGCTTGAGCCTTGCAAAATGTATCCCTTTGGTTTGGAGCCCGCCCCTTTTCTTCCTGGGGGTGGGATCTCCATTTTGAAAGTCTTCAGTCTGTCTCAGGCTGAAGAAGAGATCAGATGTGCTTGGCCAGTCAGGTTAGCTGTGTAGAGGCCACCGTAAGTGCTGCTTGACTACTGACTTACTGCTGGACTGAATCGCTTGACCGCTGGAGTTAGATAGGCTAATGCAGTGTTTCCCAAGCTTTTTTGAGCCGCGGCACACTTTTTACATTTACAAAAGCCTGGGGCACACCACCAACCAAAATGACACAAAATGACACTCTAACACAGTAATACTTATAGTTAATATGTTTTTAAAATGTATTTGTACACTCAGTGTGAAACCTGGGCCTGTTTCGATGAACCCAACATAGATATCCTGGCAGGAATGGCAGAAAGACACAAACTTTCCACACAGAACTCCCATAACCAAGAAAATGCTATAAGAGTTTGGTGGGCATTGACCTTGAGTTTTGGAGTTGTAGTTCACCTATATCCAGAGAGCACTGTGGACTCAAACAATGTTGGATCAGGACCAAACTTGGCATGAATACTCAATATGCCCAAATATGAACGCAGATGGAGTTCAGGGGAAATAGACCTTGACGTTTGGGAGTTGTAGTTGCTGGGATTTATAGTTCCCCTACAATCAAAGAACATTCTGAACCCCACCAATGATAGAACTGGGCCAAACTTCCCACACAGAACCCCTAGGAGACAAGAGGAGGTCTGTACTTGGGGAAAGGGAGGCGGGCCTTCCCGATGCATGGAGAGGGAGAGACTAAGTAGACATCGGGTGGGGGGGGGGTGTTTGTAATTTTGTGCCTTTATTGAGGTAGGTTTCTTAGGGTTTTTATACTTCAACACACTAGACTCCCCCCCCTTTCCCGGAGGTTGCAATTTCCCACGGCACACCTGATGATGGCTCACGGCACACTAGTGTGCCCTGGCACACTGGCCGGGAAACACTGCTGTGTTTAGCACTGCTTGTATATGGTTGCTGTCTAACTGCCATTTAAGCATCAGTTTGCCTTCGAACTGGCCTTAGGTGTAGATAGGGAAGGCGCAGCTCCTTCTATTTAGTAACCTACGGTCAGGGTGAGGAATATCTTTGGAGTCCCTTGCCATTTGGAGGGGGCAAAGGGAGACTTCACAGTCTCAGTCAACAGCCCAGGACAGAAGCAAGATTGCCAGGGAATCTTCATCTTACCCTCGTTTGTGTTTTGCAACCGTTAAGCTCAGTGCCAAGTCCTTCAAAGATTTTGTCACTGAATAAATCTATTTGTTATCGTCAACCTGGAGTGGTTTTTGGGTTGCTTGACCCCCGAGCTTCTCAAGTAGGCACCCTGCAGTCCACCAGGCATATAGGAAAGCACATTGCAGTTTTTAGTTTTCAAAAGGCGCCTGGTGTGACGGCAGAGTAATGATACATTTTGCAGACAGGGATGGGATCTTGAGGAGGCTGATTTGTAAGCCAGTCACTGAAGGAAGTGAGTTTTAGGGTTTTTAATTCAAGGCTTTACCCACAAATTGCTGCAAACTGGCCTAGCGCTCAGTTATTATTTAAACTACTTAGGCATCCAGATCTGGGAACTGACTATAGTGTCAGCTGCTACTTAGGCCTAATTATTATTATTATTATTATTATTAGTGATTCTCAAGCATTCACAATGAAGTCTCTGGACAATTTGGGCAGCTGCTTCAGTTTTGTGTGCGTACACACTGTTCTCATGCATGAGGATAACGCCTTGGTGCTTGTTCCCTTTGTTGGCCTTTACCTTTCTCAGTTCGTCTTTTATTCTCTGGCCTGTTCTGTTCGTAGACTGGAATGGTTTTTGTTTCAACAGCTGACAAATATAAGGACTCCACGCCTGAAGGGAATAAAAACTCAGACAATGCAGCCAAGAATGCAGAACCTCTGATAAACCTGGATGGTGAGTAAAGGCCTGGATTAATTTTTTTCTTGCTCTAGAGCAGGGCTGTCCAACTTCTAACCGGCCAAGGGCCGGAATTCAGGTCACTGATGACCTGGGGGGCCGCCCCACCCACGGCCCCGCCCCCTCCTCCTAAAGTGTCATGCCGGGCGGCAGAAGCGGGCGATTTCACCCGTTTCTGAGGCTGGCGTGACACTTTAGCAGGAAGGGCGAAGCCAAGGGAGCCCTCCATGCCTTCGCCCTTCTTGCTAAAGATTCCTCCCTCCCTCCTCGGGACACCAGTGGCCGGGAAGGAGGAGGAGGCCCGCCCCGCTCTCTCCCGCCCTTCCTGGGACACCAGCGGCGCCGGAAAGGAGGAGGAGGCCCTCCCCCCCTGCTCTCTCCCAGCGGCTTCAGGGGAGGAGGAGGCCCGGTGTCCCGATCACCGCCCCGCGGCCGGGGAAGTGAGGAGGAGGGAAGGGAGGATTCCTCCTCCCCCCGCCGCTGCGAACCGGATCGCAGCGGCGGGGTGGAGAGAGGGACGGAGGGGGCGAGGCAAGGAGGAACTGGCTCCCTTCCTTCTCCCTGCCCCGCCTCCTCCCTCCTCCCCCGCTGCTGCGATCTCGCAGCGGCGGCGTGGAGAAAGGGGCGGAGGGGGCAGTGCAAAGAGGAGGAGCTGGGTCCCTTCCTCCCCCCCCCCCGGCCGATTTTTTATAAAAAAATTTTTTAAAAAATTAATTATTTCAGGGGGGTAGCGGGGGCCGTGTCCAACAGGCTGGGGGGCCGTGAACGGGCTGCGGGCCGCCTGTTGGGCAGCCCTGCTCTAGAGTAGAGGTTGGGAACCTTGGGCCCTTAGGAATGTTTTGGAGTACAACTCCAGGAATATATCATTGTCTGACACATTGTCTGGACCTCCTTGGAATTGATGCTTCAAACACCTTAGAACAGGGGTGCCCACACTTTTTCAGCATTAGAGCTACTTCTAATAAAACCAAGTCTGAAAGGTCTACCGAGAGAGAAGCAGGGCGGAGCAGGGGGAAGGGGGCGAGGCTTCACACGGCCTGGCTCCACCCCCTTCCCCTCTGGCTTTAGCGTTTCCGCAGCGTCTGGAGGGAAGAGGGGGGGAATGCCAAGGCAGTAGTGGCATAAATAGCCCCTACTGCCTTGGCATCCCCCCCGTCCCTCCAGAAGCTGCGGAAGCGCTAAAGCCAGAGGAAGGGGGTGGGGCTTTGCGTGGCCTGGCTCCGCCCCCTTCTCTGGCTTTAGCGTTTCCACAGCTTCTGGAGGCAAGGGGGGGATGCCAAGCCAGTAGTGGCTATCTATGCCACTACTGCCTTGGCATCCCCCTCTCTTCCCTCCAGAAGCTGCGGAAGCGCTAAAGCCGGGGGAAGGGGGCGGGGCTTCACGCGACCTGGCTCCGCCCCCTTCCCCTTTGGCTTTAGCGTTTCCACAGCTTCTGGAGGCAAGGGGGGGGAATGCCAAGCCAGTAGTGGCTATCTATGCCACTACTGCCTTGGCATTCCCCCCCTCTTCCCTCCAGACGCTGCGGAAGTGCTAAAGCCGGGGGAAGGGGGCGGGGCTTCACGTGGCCTGGCTCCGCCCCCTCAGAAATGCCCCATCCAGCTGGGATCGACCTCCTTTGGTCCTGGGATGGACCAGTCGATCGCAATCTACCTAATGAGCACCCCTGCCTTAGAAGGCCAGGTGTTGTCCAGTCCTTCTATAAAACAGTGACATCTGATTTAAGCGAGCATGATGAGAAGTTCAGGCTGCTCCCCTTGGAACCAATGTGCTGATGTGCTTTTTTGCAGTGAACAACCCTGACTTTAAGGCGGGCGTCATGGCTCTAGCGAACCTCCTTCAGATTCAGCGTCATGATGACTATTTGGTGATGCTCAAGGTGAGCTTATTATTGACCGTTCTGCTTTAAAAATGCTTGCTGTGCTAATTTAAACAATTTTTTGAGGAAGTATGGGGTTCATCTACACCAGGGCTGCCCACACTTTTTCAGCATGCGAGCTACTTATAAAACAACCAAGTCAAAGTGATCTACCTCCCCACTACAAAAATGTGAAACATATAACACAATATCTGCTTTGAACTGGGTTTTCTGAGTCCACACTGCCATATAATCTGATTCAAAGCAGATAACGGGATTTTATTCAACTGTGTGGAAAGGACCTCAGGTAACCCAGGGCCCTTCCACACACCCTCTTTTACAGTTGACACACACAAACTGATTTCTTACTACTGGACGAATTGCTGCCAAATTTGGCCACAAGACACCTACAAGGAGTGACCATCACTAAAAAAAATTGATTTTGTCATTTGGGAGTTGTAGTTGCTGGGATTTATAGTTCACCTACAATCAAAGAGCATTCTGAATCCCACGAACAACAGAATTGGGGCAAACTTCCCACACAGAACCCCCACAACCAACAGCAAATGTTCAAGGCAGAGAGGATGGGAAGGAAGGAAGGAAGGAATGAGGGAAAGAGGGAGGAAACAGGAAGGAAAGAAGGCAAGGTAAGAAGGAGGGGAGAAAGGAAGAAAGGAGATGAGGAAGGAAGGAAGGAAGGGAAAGGAGGGAGAGAGAGAGAGAGAGAGGAAGGAATGAAGAACAGAAGGGAGAGAGGGAAAGGAAAGAAGGAAGAAAGGATGGGAAGTAGGGAAGGATCCGGGTTTCCTGCCCAAGGAGGCCTCTCTCTCTCCCTCCCTCCCTCCCTCCCTGAAGAGAGAGAAGGCCGGAGGGAAGCGCCTCCTCGGCCCCAGAAGGAAGGAAGGCCGCACTCCTTGTGCCCCCCCCCCAATAAAGAGGAATGCGGTGGGAAGGGGGCATCCATCCTCCCCCGCTTTACCTTATCCTTCTTCGCTCTGAAAGGCCTCTCTCCCGCTGCCATTAAGGCATTCCCGCCTCCTCCTCCGGAAGTGAGCTCAGAGGGGAAGTGTTTCGCCCGAGCCTTTTCCGCCTCTCTAGGACTGCACTCCCCAGAACGCCCCTTGGGCTGAGGCCGCGGAGGCTCCTGGGAGTCGGAGGCCTTCCAGGGAAGGCCTTGGGGGCGGGGCCTACGGCACCTCTCGTTCCCGCCGAAATGGTAGGGAAAACGGCGTGCGTGATGTCATGGCGGCGGAAGAAATGGCATGGGAGCCATACACAACGTGTACGGGCCATAGCGACGCCGGTCACGCCACCGCCACGCTGACTGGCTGGCAGCACCTGGGCGGCGTCTGGAGCCTGCAGGGCGGGACTGAGCCTCCCGTTCTGCCTGCAATCGACCGGTACGCCCTACGCAATTGACCAGTAGATCGCGATTGACCTAATGAGCACCCCTGATCTACACCAAACATGGGCAAACTTTGACCCTCCAGGTGTTTTGGACTTCAACTCTCACAATTCCTAACGGGCTATGGCTGTTAGGAATTGTGGAAGTTGAAGTCCAAAATACCCGGAGGGTCGATGTTTGCCTATCCGGTCATTTGGAGAGACCATGCTCTCGTTTCTGTCCCCTTCGCAGGCACGATTGGTGGAGATGAGGGAGAGGGCCTTCTGTGTAGTGGCCCCTCGACTCTGGAACTCGCTCCCCAAGGGTATCAGACATGCCCCCACTTTGGCAGTTTTTAGAAGGAGCCTGAAAACGTGGCTGTTCCAATGTGCCTTCCTTGAATAATTAAGTAAACAACGCCCTGCTGTGATCAATTATTAGCAAAATGTCTTCAGGAGCACTTTCATTACACGTTGGGTTGTCTGCCCCACATTATTTTTAAAACCTCCCTGCTACATACATTCTACCTCTGCTCGCATCCAGTGTTTATTTATTTTAAAATTTTAATATTTCACATTTGGCCCTGCCAGAATGGTTTTAATTGTCTGTTATTGCTTACGTGTAAGTTATATTGATTGTACTGTTTATTATTTGCTGTTGTGTTTTATTATGTGTCATTGGGCTTGGCCTCATGTAAGCCGCCCCGAGTCCCCTTGGGGAGATGGTGGCGGGGTATAAATAAAGATTATTATTATTATTATTATTATTGTTATTATACTGTTGAATGGCCTTTGGCAAGGTCCATAGAAACACAAAGGTGCAAAGGAGAAATACTATGTATCAGTGCTGTCCAACTTCTAACCGGCCAAGGGCTGGATTCCAGGTCACTGATGACCTGGGGGGCCGCCCAGCCCCGCCCCCTGGCCCCCCCGCCCCCGCCCCGGGCTGCCGGGAAGCTTTGGGAGAGAGGGAGGAGCCACGCGGCACCCCCCTCCCTTCCAAGGCATCCTAGCCACAGATGAAGCTGGCAGTTTCGCCGGCTTCAGCTGCTGCCGGGATGCCTTGGAAGGGAGAGAGGCGCCGCCGGGGGACCCCCTCCCTTGCAAAGCATCCCGGCAGCAGAAGCCGGGCGCTGGCTTCAGCCGCTGCTGCGATGCTTTGCAAGGGAGGGGTGCCGCGGGGGACCCCCTCCCTTGCAAAGCATCCCGCCAGCCACAGAAACCGGCGCTGGCTTCAGCCGCTGCTGCGATGCTTTGCAAGGGAGGGGGGTGCCGCCGGGGACCCCCCTCCCTTGCAAAGCATCCCGCCAGCCACAGAAAGCGGCACTGGCTTCAGCCGCTGCTGCGATGCTGCAAGGGAGGGGGTGCAAGGGGACCCCCTCCCTTGGGGGCATCCCGCCAGCCACAGAAACCGGCGCTGGACCCCCGATGCTTTGCAAGGCTGGGGACCCCCTCCCTTGCAAGGCATCGGCGCCGGCGAGAGAGGGAAGAAGAGGGCGGTGCAGGGAGGAGGAGCTAGCCCTCTTCCTCCTTCTTGTACCACCCCTTGTCCCTCTCTCACCGGTGCCGATGCAATCGGCGGCGCGGAGAGAGGGACGGAGGGGGCGGTGCAGGGAGGAGGAGCTAGCTCTCTTCCTCCTTCCTGCCCCGCCTCCCCGCCATTTTTTAAAAAAATTAGCCATTTTTTAAAAAAAAAAATTTAAAAAATGGCGGCTGGGGGCATAGCTGGGGCCGTGCCCAACAGGCTGGGGGGCCGGATCCGGCCCCAGGGCCGCCAGTTGGACAGCCCTGCTATATATCACATTTAGTAATTGTGGTGAGTACCAAAATATATAATAATGTTCATTTACATACAAAGATATATCCACACAAGACACATTAATTCCCAATCCTACCGCCAGTTCAAAGTTCCAGGACAAAGTTCAAGGAGTATCTTTCCACAATGGAACCCAGCTAAAATCCAAGAAGTTGCTGGGATATTTGTAATCCAAAATAGGGATGTAGGCAGAGGAGGTAAACCCGCAATCGGGGGGAAGAAAAGATCTGAAGTGCCTAAGTAGGAGTCGGTTGAGGAGGAAAGAGATGTAGTTTTCCTCAGTGCGAATGCTCAGTTGAAAGACGCCGACGGTATACTAATGCTGGTAATCCCCAGGCCGTATTGGGTCCGTTTCTCCCATGAATCTGGGTTTTTTCAAGGCGAAAGATGTAGATAAATAGCAACCAACTTCTGAGGATATATGAATACACAATATACAAAGTAATAAGAACACGAGCGCACAATAATAACCATTGTCAATAAATGAAAATTTACGTACCATGCTGAGTAGAACCATGAGCATAACCCCATTCCTATTTAGGAGGGGTGACCAAAAGGTGAAAACAAGAAGCCACTGGGTGTGTTTTAAAGAGGAACAAAGCCTCCCAGGAGGATCTCATTAACATTGATTGGTAATGAGTATCAGAGAGCCCTTATACCAATAATTCATTGAGGGTAAGAGGGTCATTCATCCCACAAGGCCACTCAGAATTTAGTTTTAAAATCCATTTCTTTTCAGCCTTTAGTAATTGGGCAGAATTATCACGGTGGATGTGGGGTATAACACGTTCCAAGACCCTTAGTTTGAGGGAAGCCGGGCTGTGATTTCTCTGAAGACGGTCCCCCATGACCGTCTGGCAAGGAAACTAGTCAAATGTGGGCTAGGCAAAACTGCCAGATATACTACTTACTACACACATACTGTATATAAACTCAATTTTCCTAATTTCCAACAGACCTCACAACCTCTGAGGACGCCTGCCATAGATGCAGGTGAAACATCAGGAGAGAATGCTTTTAGAACATGGCCATACAGCCCGGAAAACCTACAACAACTCTGTTCTGGGTTTGACCTTGAAAGAGCATTGTCTTTGACTAATGTAAACAGAGATCATTCCCTTTAGAGTTAATCCGTTTTCTGGTCGGCAAATATTGACAGATGTAAACATTTTTCTTATCACTGTCACCGTTCTTATCACAGTTTATCATTTCAGTTCTCATTAGCAAGTAAATGATTTTGTCATTGCAAGCCTTATTCTTTTAGAATGGTGTCTCTAAAATTGATGTAATAAATAAATAAATACTGCTAGCTCTCGGAGGCCCGCCGGCACTGGTGGACATGTCGGCCACCGAGTTTGACATTGACGCCGTCTTGGCCCCCCCTCGAGATGCTCCCAGACGCCCCCGCCGTGTTGGGAGAAGCTGGGGGAGCATCTTGGAGGAGGTGAGGCCCAACATGGCGGGCGTCCTTGACGACGCCCAGCCACTCCATGTGCCAAACCCAAGGAAGAAGCACCACCCGGAAGCAGTGGCCTGCCGGTTGCCCCGGAAGTCCCGCCTCTGGAGGACTCTTCCCTGGTTGACACCCCACCACCCCATGTGTCGGAACCTGGGGAAGAGGAGGCAGCACCCGGATGCAGCAGCCCACCGGAAGCCTCGGAGGTCCTGCCCCGGAGGACTCTATTCCCACCAGCGGCCTGGCCAGGAGAAACGTGGTCACCGGAAGAGGAGGAGACGGCGCCGAAGCGAAGGGAAGGTGTATTTCCCATCCCCGCACTGCGGACCCGAGAGCAGGCCCATTCCCCTGCCGGAGAGCTGAAAGGACCCGGGGCGCGACAGAACCAGAGCTTCTGTTGGCCCTCCGGTAGACGGACATGCAACAACGAGGACGGCAAGACCTCGGAGGACGTTCTCACCCAGGACATTCTGGAGCTCCCGCCACAGGCAGTTGCAGCTCCAAAGGACCTGTCAGACCCTCGTGAAAGCCGGCGAGGACACCGCACAAACAGATCAGGACCCCAAAGACGATCCCCCAAGGGAGAGACGTCGGTCTCTGTCTTCCGCTTGTGCTCTAATGCCAGCGATCCTGCTCGGCCCTCCCCGCCTACCTTCTTTTGATGGCGGGGTGGTGTCTCAGTAGGCACCGCTGTTGACTTCTTCCCTCCCCCCTCCCTTTCCCTATCCAGTTTATGTCCACTGTATTTCTGTGTTGTTTGGTGTTCTGGGCATCAAGCAAGTAAATCCGAGCCTTTTGTCATTACAAGTTTGATTCTGTAATAAATAAATAAATAAATAAAATTATTAACTCCATCCATTCATCTTTCATTCAGCTCCATTCATGCCCACACATCAAATCCACGTTGATCAAATCTGCACATCAGATTTCTTGCGACACTGGATGCTGCAAGACAAAAGATTCTTGATGCAAGTCTGAAGTTATCATAGACTTCCATTAATGTCTAAGTACAGACCAGTCCAAATTGTGGGATTTGTATCATGGATGCTAGATTGTAAACAAACGATCTTCCTCCTTTTCCTTTGCAATACATCTGCTAGTGACACTGCCTAATATGTCACTGAACGTCGCACCCGTTCCTGAAAGAGTTTGTGTCTTGTTTCACCCAAAATAAGCTGTAGTTTCTTCTTCCTTCCTAGGCAATTCGTATCTTGGTCCAGGAGCGCCTGAGTCAGGATGCTGTTGCAAAGGCAAATCAGTCCAAAGAGGTCGGTGAATGCTTTATTCCCTTGGATAAAGCCTTTGGTTTTGATGTGATATTGTTAAGTTGTTTAAATGGACGTTTGTCTGCAGAAATGACACCAGAAGTTAAAATCAGCAGCAAAGATTGATCCATAGGGCCGGAAGGGACCATAAGGGCCATCAAGTCCAACCCCCTTCTGGCAATTCAAGCCCTTCCTACAGATGCCCATACAACCTCTGATTTAAAAAGTCCAGAGAAGAGAAGAAGTTGAGTGTGAGGTGCTGTTGTGCATAGGATCATCTAGTTCAGGGCTGCCCAGGAAGTTGATTGCGATTGACTGGTTGATCGCGGGACCGAAGGAGGTCGATCCCAGCCGGATGGGGCACTTCTCAGAGGGGGCGGAGCCATGCTGCGCCAAGCCCCGCCCCCTCCCCGGCTTCCGCACTACCACAGCTTCTCCAGGCTTGAGGAGGGTAGTGCCAAGCCAGTAGTGGCTAGCTATGCCACCATTGGCTTGGCATTACCCTCCTCTAGCCTGGGGAAGCTGTGGTAGCGCTAAAGCCAGAGATGGGCGGAGCCATGCCACACCAAGCCACGCCCCCTCCACGGCTTCAGCACTACCGCAGCTTCTCCAGGCTTGAGGAGGGTAGTGCCAAGCCAGTAGTGGCTAGCTATGCCACCACTGGCTTGGCACTACCCTCCTCTAGGCTGGAGAAGCTGTGGTAGCGCTAAAGCCAGAGGGGGAGGGGAGCCAAGCCACACCAAGCCCCGCCCCCTCCCCTGGCTTCAGCACTACCACAGCTTCTCCAGGCTAGAGGAGGGTAGTGCCAAGCCAGTAGTGGCTAGCTATGCCACCACTGGCTTGGCACTACCCCCTCTAGCCTGGAGAAGCTGTGTAGCGCTAAAGCCAGAGGGGGAGGGGCGGAGCATGCTGCACCAAGCCCCGCCCCTCCCGGCTTCAGCTACCACAGCTTCTCCAGGCTTGAGGAGGGTAGGCGCCAAGCCAGTAGTGGCTGGCTTGGCAGCTCTGCCACCACTGGCAAATATTTAGTATTGGCATTCAAAACCCTCCATCTAGCCTGGAGAAGCAGTCAATGTGGTAATTCAGGTCCATAGGAAAAATCAAGAAAAATGCGTCAAGGGTTCAGAGGTGGAGGTGGGGGGAGCCACGAATCAAGGTTGTGCCCCCCGCCCCTCCCCAAGGGGAGTCAGCGAACCACAGCTTCTCAATTCAGGCTTGACTGGAGGGTTGTGCCAAGCCAGTAGTGGCTCAGCTATGCCACCACTGGCTGGCACCACCCTCCTCTAGCCTGGAGAAGCTGTGGTAGCGCTAAAGCCAGAGGGGGGAGGGGGCGGAGCCAGGCTGCGCCAAGCCCCGCCCCCTCCCCCAGCTTCAGCGCTACCACAGCTTCTGCTACCACAGTATCAGTCATGTCTGATGTAAGCAACTCCGAGCCTCCGGGGAGTGGCGGCCTATAAATTTGAAATAATAATATTGAGTGCCTCGGCTGATATTCGGGTCGGCTTATACTCGAATATATACGGTAATGCCATCTGTACTTTGTTGAGGTGCCAGCATTATTTGGCAGAGAAGGCTGAGGACCATGGGAAACTACAAACCCCATGATTCCTTGGCATTGAGCCATGGCAGTTCAAGTGGTGTCAAACTGCATTAATTCTACAGTATTGACGCACCCCTAGTTTCTGGAGCAGAAGAAGTCAAGCCTGCTCCATATTCAATATGATATCTTTTCAAATGCATAAGCATGGCTCTCAAGCCCCCTTCTTTAGGCCTCAACATAGCCAGCTCTCTGGGGTACAAAACAAAGGTCTTTTTCAGGCGCAGTGACACTTTTGAACAGTTGATGTGAATGTGAGCAGACCAGAAGGAACCTTAACCTGCTTTGGAGGAAACACTGTCAATCTGTTTCCTGATATGCTCCTCAGATCGGTCTAACTGAATGTTTACAGTTCTTTCAGTGAGCATATGAATCACATTACCTCCTGTATCATTGGAAATAGTAAACCAGGGGAGCAGCATTGCGCATTCAGAGGAAGACAAGACGTAGAATCAAAGAGTCGTAAGAGATCGCAAAGGCCATCCAACCCAATCCCTTCTGCCACACATAAAAATGCATTCAATGCAATCAAGGGTAGTAAAAACATCAAACATCCGGGCGCTCCCTGGGCAACATCCTTGCAGACTGCCAATTCTCTCACACCAGAAGCAACTTGCAGTTTCTCAAGTTGCTCCTGACATGGAATAAAAATGCAATCTGAATGGATAGCCATCCAGCCTCTGCTTAAAAGCCTCCAGAAGCGGAGACTCATCACAATCGAAGGCAGCATATTGCACTACAGAACAATTCGTACTCCCATGACGTTCTACCCATTGTTTAGGTGGTATCTCTTTCCCTGCAATTGGGAGCCATTGCTTAGCAGGCAGTGCAAAGTGGGTCACATGCAGAAAACGTGTTCTGTTCCTGGTATTGTAAGCGGAGGCCAGTGGATAATTTTCTCTCAGGCTCTTTCTAGGCAAAGAAGAGTAGAGAGCTGAGCAGCTGCTCTGCCCTGAGTTCACGTTGCCCATTAATCCTTCTTGTCGGTTTCCCTTGAGGCAGCTTGTATACTGTGCAAGAATAGCTACCGAGCGCCACTCTTGTCATCTGCTTGAACCCAGTAGGCGGATGAGCTGGTGTATCAGCCCACAAAACCTTCCAACTTTAACCAGGAGTGTGGAATTATGTGAATGCAAGGCACTTTGACGCATTTTCATCTGCAAATAAGGATGGCCTTTCTAACAGCAGATGGATCTCTGACCCTGCTTGCCTGCTCAATGGGGGCAAGGGTTCTTCCTCTTATAAGAGACTGGCAGCAGCCAGTGACAGCAGGTTCCTCTTAGTTTGCCCCTGTTTTGATAACACTGAAACATAACGAAGTCTGCTTCTCTACCGGTTTTGAGTGTTGGGTTGTGTCTTCCGGCCTGGCCAGATGGGGTTGGACGGGATGTCCTTGGGAGTCTCTTTTAACTCTGATCTTATTATATATATATATATATAAGGAGAATGATCGTGCAACGGGAGATATAGACGCGAAAACTACATTTCCCACACACACGAAAATCGCCAGGCCACTAACCCATACCCCAAGGTCCCTACACAGCCCACAAAAACACCCCGAAAGACAACGGAACACCCCCCAAAACACCCCCGTGCCACAACATTACCACGCATGCGCAAACCGCTTCGACCGCGGCGGCAGCGACAACGGCACAACCCTCCTCCTCCAACGCTCCCTCCCACCCCGCCTCCCCTTGACCCCGCCCCTCCTCCAACGCTCCCTCCCACCCCACCTCCATGCGCCAACACATTAACCCACCCGCGCCGCCCACTCCGTACCCACCTCCGCCGCTTCCACGCCGCTCCTCAACCCAGGACACCCGCGCCTTCTTCTTCTTCTTCTTCTACATACATACACAAACACACATAAATACACAAACACACACACATATATATATACACAAATACACATGCACATATATACACACATAAACACATACACATATATAAACATATACATAGACAAAAACACACAAACATATATACACACACATGCATACACAAACTCATATACACACGCATACACACACACATATACACACAAACATACACATATAAACACACACAAAACACATAGTCACATCATTTCCAACCCTTACATACCCAGACTTCCTCACATCTCCTAAATAGGGCACAGCAACGCGTGCCGGGTTCAGCTAGTATATATATATAAATGCTCTGTCCGTAATGAGTACCTTAAAAACAACAAAACCACTGAAGGAAATCCCACCAAATTTGGCAGCAAAACCTCTCACAATGCAAGATTGACAAAAAAAGAACTAAAAATAATATGACAAATCCTTAAAAAAAAGGAGAAGATGCCACTAAGGCCCTTGCCTTTCCACAAGCGGCCACTTCAGAATGTTAGAATGTTGAGGTGGACCAATCAGCAAACATATGCAAATAATACCACAGTGGCAACCAATCACCATTTCTGACAGCCTCAGACCCTTGCTTTTCCCCTCTCAGCCACTTCAAAGAACAGACAGGAAGGAAGGAGAGAAGAAAGGAGGGAGGGAAAGGGGGAAGGAAGGAAATAGAGAAGGAGGGAGGGAAGGAAAGGAAGGAAGGACCGAAGGAAGAAGAGAAAGTAGAAAGGAATGAAAAAGGAAAGAGGTAAAGAAGGAAGGAGAAAAGGAAATAAAAAGTGATAGAAGGAAGGAAACTGAGGGAAGAAATGAGTTGAAAAAAGTAGAGAAAGCAAGGGGGGGAGGAAGAGAAGAAAGGATGAAACCAAAGAGTGAAAGTAGTACAAGAAAGAGGTAGAGAAGGAAGAAAGGAGATTTCCTGAATTAATTTTAGAAATTTTGGGATGGCTTTGTTAATGGCAGACACGCATGTTTAACCCAGTTTGGACGTGGATGCCTTCTCTCCGCGTCAGAACTGGGGCGATAGCCATGGATGCGGATGCCTTCCCTCCGTGTCAGAACTAGGGTGACAGCCGTGGACGTGGATGCCTTCCCTCCGCGTCAGAACTGCACACAAAAGGGAAGGCCAGGGAAGGGAGACCCGCCGATTCCTTTCCGAAAATGGTGGCGGTAGCTTCGAAATGGCAAATTCATTTCCGTGTTGCTTACATTGCTTCAAAACCGCTTCAAAAGGGAATTTAATCTGAATTCATTCCGATTTTGTGAGTATTCCGACGAACCTAACCATAAGAACATAAGAAGAGCCATGCTGAATCGGGCCTCAGCCCATCTAGTCCAGCATTCTGTATCACACAGTGGCCCACCAGTTGTACACGGGGATCTCAAGCAGAAGGGAGGGCAAAACCCTAACCTGCTCCCGACCCCCCACAACCAGTACCCGGGGAAATCCTGCCTGCCTCCATCAACACAGAGGTGGCACTTGGATGTCCATTTCAGTAGCTACTGATTCCCTTGGTATCCATGAATCTGTCTAATCCTGCCTTGAAGCTGTCCAGGCTGACCGCTGTCACAACCTCCTCTGGAAGTGAGTTCCATAACCCAATGACCCTCTGGGTGAAGAAATATTTCCCTTTATTAGTCCTAACTTTCCTACCTTGGAGCTTCAGGGAGTGCCCCCTAGTCCTAGTGTTGGGTGACAGAGAAAATAGTTTTTCTTTATTCACCTTTTCTATCCCATGCATGATTTTATACACTTCGATCAAGTCACCTCTTAAACGCCGTCTTTCAAGGCTGAAAAGACCAAGGCGTTGCAACCTGATTTCGTAAGGGAGCCGCTCCGTCCCTTGGATCATTTTTGTTGCCCTTCTTTGTACCTTTTCCCGTTCCGTTATATCCTTCTTGAGGTGCGGTGACCAGAATTGTACACAGTACTCAGATGTGGCCTCACCATAGATTTGTAGAGAGGCAATACAACATTTGCCGACCTATTTTCGATTCCCTTCCTGATCATGCCAAGCATAGAATTTGCTTTTTTCACTGCTGCTGCGCACTGGGTTGACATCTTCATTGAGCTGTCCTCCAAAACCCCAAGATCCCTTTCCTGGTTTGTCTCAGAAAGCTTTGATCCCATCAGTTGATAAGTGTATTTGGGGTTCTTTGCCCCGATGTGCATGACTTTACACTTGTTTAGGTTAAAATGCATTTGCCACTTTGTTGCCCATTCACTCAATTTCGAGAGATCTTTCTGGAGCTCTTTACAATCAGTTTCATTTTTAACTACCCTGAACAGTTTAGTGTCGTCTGCAAACTTTGCTACCTCACAATTTACTCCTACATCCAGATCATTAATGAATAAATTAAAAAGTAACCAGGCCTACTAGACACCATATTCCTATTGATGCTGCCTAGAATCACATTGGCTATTTTAGCTGCTGCATCACACTGTTGGCTCGTGCCCAGCTTTTGTCTTTGTACTGAGACTTCTATATCCCTTTCGGGTGGGTTGTTTTCAAGCCAAGGGTCACCCATGCTAACCTTTCTGCAAGTCCTTGCCAGTGAAGGGAGACATCCGCATGGAAATCTGGACCTTCTATCAGGCCCTACCATTTGGGTGCCTTTGCCTCCCCCCAAACCTTTGTTGGATGGCAAATGCCCACAAAGAGATTAGATTAAATGCCCAACTGCTGCATGACAAAGGAAGGCACTTCATTTCCATGTGGGCAGCCTGCAAAGTTCTGCCAAGGATAACTATCAACCATTGCAGACAATGATCACATAATGGGCCAATTATCGTCCTTCCTTTTCCTGGAGGATTTGCAGAACTGGCAGAGGCTCCTCTTGAGTTATAGAGAGCTTTGGACATCTGGCGAACATCTTGCCAGCCTTCCCTGGCCGCCCCTGACCTTTCCTGCAGAACAGAGGAGTCCTTCCAGCTCTCTTAAGATTGCCACGGCCCTAAAAGAGCTCTAGCAACCTCCTCAAAGAGATCTCACCGTTTTTCTTGCACTTACCACAAGAAAAGAAACAGCAAGCATTTCTCTTGGCCTCCTTTTGCGTCAACATGGACCTGGCACTCTCCCAAGCTGTGTGTGCTCCCCAAGGGCTCGGACAAGAGGCCGAGTCCTTTTCACTCTGACAATATTTTGAGCAAGGTACTTTGGAAAAATAAAAAAGAGCGATTGCTACAGTTATTGATTCCTTTATACCACAATGCAGAATAAAGAGAGCCCAGCCTTGCCAGAAATGTAAGAGAATTGGTGTGAAGACAAGCCAGTCAAGCAGATATTTGGTCTCCACAGCCTTATAAAATCCTACTTAATTTTGTTTAGGTGCAAGTTTTTGCAGACTCAGGATCTAGCTGAGTGGTCAGTGGCGTATTTTTGAACTCCCAGGTTCAATCATCACTGTCTATAATTACCTGTAACAAGACCAGTTCCCAATTTTTTATTTATTTATTTATTATTTATTTATTATTCGGGTTTCTATGCCGCCGACTCCCTGAGGCTTGCGGCGGCTCACAGGAACCGAAGGTACAACTACACACAAGCAATGCGATAAAACATCTAAGACAATTAAACAGTTAAAACAGCAAAATACAAAACCCCCAGGTACAGTTCAGAAATTAGATAGCGTGACACCCCAGGACAGCGGCTAAAGCGGAACATGGGCAGGACCTACTCACCGAAGGCCTGCTTAAACAAATAAGTTTTGCAGGCGCGTCTAAACGGGAGCAGGTCCTTTATAGCCCGCGTTCCAGCCGGGAGGGCGTTCCACAGCGTAGGAGCTATAACGGAGAACGGTAGATGTCAGTTTAGCCGATTTCGCCGAGGGTATCTCTAACAAATTAGCATCCTCGGAGCGTAGTGATCTCGGGGGACAGTGTGGGGTGAGTCGGTCCCTCAAGTACGCTGTTTTCTTTATCCGTGCTCTGAAGCTGGGAATCGATTGGGAGCAAAGTCTTTATAGTACTAGATGAAGATATCAACAGGCATTTGGGGAAGGGAAGGGCTTTGGAGAGTTTTGGTGGGATTGGAAGAATATGAGCTTTAAAGGCCGTATTAGTCTAGCTCAGGGGTGCCCACACTTTTTCAGCATGCGAGCTACTTATAATAAAACCAAGTCAGAAAGATCTACCTACCTCCTCAAGGCTGGAGAGGGGAGGAGGCGGGGCTTGGCGCGGCCTGGCTCCGCCCCCCTCTGGCTTCCGCTCTACCAGCAGCTTCTCCAGGCTTGAGGATGGCAGTGCCAAGCCAGTGGTGGCATAGCTAGCACAAGGCTGGATTGGCCCTGCCCTCCTCAAGCCTGGAAAAGCTGTTGGGAGTTCCGGAGCTGGGGAGGGGGCGTGGCCTGGCTCCGCCCCCCCTCTGAGAAGCACCCCAACCGGCTGGGATCGACCTCCTTCGGTCCCGGGATCGACTGGTCGATCGTGATCGACTTCCTGGGCAGCCCTGATCTAGCTACTATATTTGAATTCTGTTTTTACCACACTATTTACTATTTAATTGTTTTTTTAATGTTTGTATTACAGCTTTTAAACTTGTCTAGTGTAGAGTGTTAGCTGCCTTGAATCGCTATGGGAAGACAGTTCCATCTTGCCTCCTGCACTGTGCTTATAATATAATATAATAATAATATATTGTATATACAGATAATATTGATAATATTATAATGTAATACAATATAATACTAATAAAATATGATATTATAATTATATGTTTTATATTACATGTAATATTACTAATAATATTACAGTATAATGTTATAGTCTTCTTGGCTTTTCTTTGCAAACGAAGATTCAAGAAGGACTCATCCCACTCTTTCTGACTAAAAAGGCCAATCCGAGATAGGCAAGTCCGGTTGCAGAAAGCACAGCAGAAAGTCTCCTTGGGTGATATTGTTTCCAAGTTGCGGTTCTTTCTGTGTTGTCGTTTCTCTTCGAGACTCGTTTGGCGTTTCCATGCCTCCCGATGTGAGGCCAGGGTGGACCATTGTTGGTGGTCAATCTGGCCGAGCCTGAGATGTTGTTTCAGGGAGTCCTTATATCTCTTTTTTGGGGCGCTTCTCTTACGCCGACCCGTGGTGAGTTCACCATAGAGTAGTATCTTTGGGAGGCGGTGGTCCTCCATCCTAGAGACGGGCCCTGCCCAGCGCAGTCGTGTTCTCAATAGCATGGCTTCAATCAGCGCTGCCTTCGCACAATCCTAAATACACACTGGACTGACTATGTGACTAATGTTGCTGTCCTTGAGCAAGCAGGGGATAGTAAAATGTAATATATAATATTAGTATTGTGCTATGGCAATAATATATTGTATTTACATTTTACTTATAAGCTGCTCTGAGTCCCCTTTGGGGTGAGAAGGACGGCATGTAAATGTCGTAAATGAATAAAGGCGGGATATGAATAAAATTATTATTATTGTGGATCGTCGATGTTGCAATCCCAGGCGACAACAGGATTGAAGAGAAACAACTGGAAAAGCTGACATAACACAAGGATTTAAAAATCGAACTGCAAAGACTGGCACAAGCCAGTAAAGGTAGTTCCAGTGGTGATCGGCACACTGGGTGCAGTGCCTAAAGACCTTGGCCTGCACTTAAAAACAATTGGCATTGGCAAAATTACAATCTGTCAACCGCATCTGCACACACTATCTACCGATGCATCACACAGCCCTTGACACGTAGGAAGTGTCTAACATATAATGAAAAACAAAAGCCAGCATAGTGATCTTGTTTGCTGTGTACCAATCTTGTTGTGTATCTGATGATAATGAGGAGGATGTGTCTTCAGGAACATTTTGTTCCCTATGTATTCATGATATTTATTTGCAGCTTAATAAACAATAAATGGAACAGCTGCAGGCTTTCCTAGACGACACAGCTTGGCTAGACCCCTTTCAGTCCGGCTTCCGTTCGGGGCATGGGACGGAGACGGCCCTGTTCTCCTTCACAGACCAGCTGCGTTGCCACCTGGACCAAGGCGGATCGCGCGCTGCTTGTGCTGCTATTGGACCTCACAGCAGCATTTGATACTGTCGATTACGATCTATTAACCCACCGCCTTGCCGGGGTGAGGGGGACGGCTTTAAATTGGCTGTCCTCCTTCCTCCGGAACCGGACACAGCGAGTGAGGAGGGGTGCGGGGGTCTCCGGGGGTTCCCCTCTAACTTGTGGGGTCCCTCAGGGGGCCATCCTCTCCCCTCTATTATTTAACATCTATATGCGAGCACTTGCCCAGCTGGTACGCAGCTTTGAGCTTGAGTGTCATCAGTACACTGATGACACTCAACTCATTCTGAGGATGGAGGGCCGGCCCGACTCCGTACCTGATAATTTCCATCTTTGCCTTAAAGCCGTCACTAGATGGCTGCGAGCCAGTAGGTTGAAGGTGAATCCAGCGAAGACTGAGATCCTTTGGCTGGGTCGCCCGGGCGGTGGGGATTTCCAGCTTCCAACCCTGGACGGTGCGGCGTTATGCCTGTCGTCATCAGTAAAGAGCCTTGGAGTCCATCTGGACACTCGGCTTTCTATGGAGACCCACATCTCCATGGTTAGCCGAGTTGCGTTCTTCCACCTACGCCAGGCTCGGAAGCTGGCCCCCTACCTGTCCCGCCGTGACTTAGCCTCGGTGATCCAAGCGATGGTCATCTCAAGACTAGACTACTGTAACACTCTTTACATTGACCTTCCTTTGTCGGTGACCCGGAAACTAAAGTTGGTGCAGAACGTGGCAGCCCGCTTACTTGCAGGCATGTCCGCGTACCACCACATTACACCGATTCTTCAGGAGCTGCTTGTGGAATTCCGGATCATCTTCAAAGTGTTAGTTTTGACTTTTAAGGCCTTGTATGGTCTGGGGCCAGTGTACCTGAGGGACCGCCTTACCCCATATTGTCCCATGAGATCACTGAGATCAGAAGAGCAGGACGTTCTCTTAGTACCGAGCGTCAAAGCCTTCCGCCTGACTTTGACGAGAAGGGCATTTTTCATTATTGCACCCACACTTTGGAACTCCTTACCGTCGGAGATTAAGGCACTCCGCGACCTCATGGCATTTCGGAAGGCCTGTAAGACCTGGCTGTTCCGACAGGCTTTTGTAACTTGAGGTAGTTTAGTGATATATGCTGTTCTTACTGTTAAATGTTGTTGTTTTAAATTGTTTTAGACTGTTTTATATGTACTATGTGTTGCGATTTGTTCGATTGTGAGCCGCCCCGAGCCACCCGGGAGTGGCGGCCAAGAAATTCGAATAAATAAAATAAATAAATAGGTTTTAAGGTAGGACATGGTATATAGCAGGGCTGTCCAACTTCTACCGGCTCAGGGGCTTGAATTCCGGTCACTGATGACCTGGGGGGCCGTAGGGTCTGCCCCCGGCCCTGGCTCTGCCCCCTGGCTCTGCCCTCTCCCCCGGCTCCGCCCCTGCCCCCGCCCCTGCATTCATACAGTCAAATATAATCTTTTACTGAGATAAAATGCAGGGATAAAATATTAAATTATTTTAATTTAATATTAAATATATTTAATTCCATCCTCCCCTCTCCCCTTATTTTTATTTAATATTAAATATATTTAATTCCATCCTCCCCTCTCCCCTTATTTTTATTTAATATTAAATATATTTAATTCCATCCTCCCCTCTCCCTTATTTTAATTTAATATTAAATATATTTAATTCCATCCTCCCCTCCCCCTTATTTTAATTTAATATTAAATATATTCCTCCCTCCCCCTTAATGTATCCCATCTCCCCTTATTTCATCTTTAAATATATTTAATTTTATATTTAATACATGAGGGGAGATGGGGAGGGAATGAGAGAGCCCCTGCTTCGACCTACCTTTTCCAAGCAGCGCAGGATCCAGGAGTACCGGACGATGAGAGAGGCGATGACCGACTGAGTCGAAGAAAGGTCCCTAATCGCGTCTGTGGGCCTCAGCGATCCAGTAGTAGAGTAGCCGAAGAGTATCGCGAGAATACGTAATCCACACGGTATTTCGCTGTCAACGCCGCGTGATCTCGCGTTGACAGCGAAATCGTGTGGATTGCGTATTCTCATGATACTTGCTCGAACCCGGAAGTAGGTATTTTTAAATTTTATTATTTATTTTATTTTTCAATTTTTATTTTTTATTAAAAAGCTTAGGGGGCCGTAGGGAAGGGGCTGAGGGGCCGTATACGGCCCCCCCGGGCTGCCAGTTGGGCAGCCCTGGTATATAGTATTTATTTTTAAAATATAAAAGTTCGATTAAAAATGAATATAGGTCAGTAAAATCAAGAGAGACTGTATCTTAACAGTGGCTTTGCAATGACGTGCTGCCTCTCCTTGCTTTCAGGGCTTGCCGGTCTCTTTAGACAAGCACATCCTTGGCTTCGACACAGGAGGTAAGGATCTCTCTTGCTTTATTGCACGCTCAGAGTGGCTTTTAAATTCTTCCTCCTTTGTGACAATCCCCTCAACTTCCCTGCAAGGTTGTAGTGTGTATTAAGAGAAGTTGGGGCCTGAGTGGCTGGGGGGAACCCTGCAACTATGGCTGAGAGAAGAATGCCGCACTACCTTTAAGTAAGGTGTTCTTCTGTTCCTGTGAATGGCTTCTCGCAGCGAAATCCATGTCAGTGGTATTTGTAGTGGGCCTTCTTCTGCCATGAGTAACTGAGGATGGGCTCTGCCTTCCTTTTTTCCCCTTCCTGGAATACCACCCAAAGGGCTCCGAGCCAGCATGGCCAGGAGGTCCTGTAGCTTTCTCAAGCTCTAGATCAGGGGTGCCCACACTTTTTCAGCATGCGGGCTACTTATAAAAAACCAAGTCAGAAAGATCTACCTACCTCCTCAAGGCTGGAGAGGGGAGGGGCGGTGGCAGGGCTTGGTGTGGCCTGGCTCCGCCCCCCCCCCCCCCGGGTTTCAGCTCTACCAGCATCTTCTCCAGGCTTGAGGATGGCAGTGCCAAGGCAGCCTTGTGCTAGCTATGCCACCACTGGCTTGGCACTGCCATCCTCAAGCCTGGGGAAGCTGCTGGTACCAGAGCCAAAGCCAGAGGAGGGCGGGGCCAGGCAGCTGCCAAGCCCCGCCCCCTCCCCTCTGGGTTTGGAGCCCAGCAGCTTCGCCAGGCTTGAGGATGGCAATGCCAAGCAAGTGATGACATAGCTAGCACAAGGCTGGCTTGGCCCTGCCCCCCTCAAGTCTGGAGAAGCTGTTGGGAGTGCCAAAGCTGGAGGAGGGGGCGGGGCTTGGTGCTGCCTGGCTCCGCCTCCCTCTGAGAAGCACCCCATCCGGCTGGGATCAACCTCCTTCGGTCCCAGGATTGACTGGTCGATCGCAATCGACTTCCTGGGCAGCCCTGATAAAAGCTTTCCAGATAAGGTGGGTTTTTCCAAAAACGCCAGGCTTGGTCACATATCACAGAAACCTGCCCTATTCTTTCAATGGAGTTCTGAATTAAAGTTGAACTTGGTTTCCTTTCCTTTCCCAATCTTCCTCCTGCCAAGACGCTGTCCTCAACGAAGCTGCTCAGATCCTTCGCCTGCTGCATATAGAAGAGCTCCGCGAGCTGCAGACGAAGATCAACGAGGCCATTGTGGCCGTCCAGGCCATTATTGCCGACCCAAAAACTGATCACAGACTGGGCAAAGTCGGCAGATGAAGGAGGAAAGGCGCTTTCCGGCTCTACCGTTGCTGGCACGCAGCGTGGGGACTCCTCTCCGAACCTAGCATGCGATTCAGAAAAGTGGCAGCTCCCATGTTTGGAAAGAAAACAAGGGCCGCTCCCGGCACATCCACCGAATATCATTTCCCTTTGCATAAATAAAGCTCGGATTAAGCAGATCCAAACTGTTGTTCTTTCCGGCAGAGGTTGCCAAGTACAATAGCAGTTCTCCGTTTGGAGTCCGTGTGTTCAAAGAGCTTCTTGTAAACCTGTAGAAGCAGAGATTCTTGTTTTTGCAATGCAAACATCCCCCCCCAAACACACACACACTCCCCAGGTTCACCTCATCCATTTCGGATTTTAGGCCTAGAAACATCTCTGGCGGGCTGGCAAAAACAAAAGTTTGAAAGAGCCCAACGAAAAAAAAACAAGTCCAATTTGTGTTTATTTAATTCATGAAGTAGCTTAGGAAATAGGAAATGTTACAAGTGGGTATTGACAGTCGCGCTCACGTATGCAATCCCTGAAGGCCAAGGCAAAGGGATAAAGTTGAACCACAATTTGTTCCAGCATATTTTTATAATATATATATAAATACTAAAAAGTCATGCACCGAGGCAGAGGCAACAGGAGGCGGGTACAGCATTTGAGTTTCCAAAAATAATCCTGTATAACTTTGCGTGCTCCTAACCCAAAGTACTGTAAATACTCGTGTATAACACTAACATTAGTTGGAAAATAGACCCAAAAACAAGAGTCATTTTATTCATGGGTCAAAGCAAGTATTGTACCTTAGTTCTCATCGAAAAAGGGGTCATTTGCTTCTCGGAGGAGAGTGGCCAAAGGCAAGAGCTGAGTCAACCAAGGGAGAACCTAAAAGAAGCACCGATCCCCCTCTATCTACTCTTTTCGTCACGTCTGGCCTTTTTTCAACGCCACCACTTTCCTTTCTTCACAGAATGGCCTCTGATATATCCACTAGGCCTGGGGCAATTGCGGTTCTAAATGGTTCTAAAGTACTTACAAAACTAAAGTTTATTTATTTTATTTATTTATTTCTTGGGCTTCTAGGCCGCCACTCCCGGGAGGCTCGGGGCGGCTCACAGGAAATAGAGGATACAATAAAAACACATTAAAGTAACACAATAAATCACAAAATAAAAACAACATTAAAATGAAATGTGCTGTACGGGGACAGCGAAATACAGTGGGGGCAGCAACCTCAGCGGCCTGTGCGCGCAGGCAACTAAAGACCAAAGGCCTTCTGAAAGAGGAACGTTTTGCATGCCTGTCTAAAGGGCAGGAGGTCTTGGAGGGCTCGGGTTTCCGCCGGGAGAGCGTTCCAGAGCGTAGGAGCAATTACGGAGAACGCTCTCCTCCGGGTTGCAGTTAGCCTACAAACCTTAGCAGATGGAATGGCCAGCAAGTTGGTGTATTCTGATCGTAGTGATCTCAGGGCAATATGGGGAGAGACGGTCCCTCGGGTACGCTGGCCCCAGGCCGTGCAAGGCCTTAAAGGTGAGCACCAACACTTTGAAGGTGATCTGGTGCTCGATTGGGAGCCAGTTCTGGTGGTGAACACTAGGTGGCGCTGGTGCTTAGCTTCTACGGTGTTGCTAAAGTTCTGGTGGTGGACACTAGGTGGCGCTGGTGCTTTGCTTCTACAGTGTTGCTAAAGTTCTGGTGGTGAACATTTCCGAACTCTAACAAAACTTCCAAAGCTTCATTATTATTTCATTACTGGCGATTTTTAAGACAACCAATTAGGAACTACTATTTATAACGAAATTTTGAAAGTTTTGTTAGAGTTCTGAAAACTTCACCACCAGAACTTTAGCAACACTGTAGAAGCAAAGCACCACCGCCACCTAGTGTTCACCACCAGAACTTTAGCAACACTGTAGAAGCAAAGCACCACCACCACCTAGTGTTCACCACCAGAACTTTAGCAACACTGTAGAAGCAAAGCACCAGCGCCACCTAGTGTTCACCACCAGAACTTTGCAACACTGTAGAAGCAAAGCACCAGCGCCACCTAGTGTTCACCACCAGAACTTTAGCAACACTGTAGAAGCAAAGCACCAGCGCCACCTAGTGTTCACCACCAGAACTTTAGCAACACTGTAGAAACAAAGCACCAGCGCCACCTAGTGTTCACCACCAGAACTTTAGCAACACTGTAGAAGCAAAGCACCAGCGCCACCTAGTGCTCACCACCAGAACTTTAGCAACACTGTAGAAGCAAAGCACCAGCACCACCTAGTGTTCACCACCAGAACTTTAGCAACACTGTAGAAGCAAAGCACCAGCGCCACCTAGTGTTCACCACCACAACTTTAGCAACACTGTAGAAGCAAAGCACCAGCGCCACCTAGTGTTCACCACCAGAACTTTAGCAACACTGTAGAAGCAAAGCACCAGCGCCACCTAGTGTTCACCACCAGAACTTTAGCAACACTGTAGAAGCAAAGCACCAGCGCCACCTAGTGTCCACCACCAGAACTTTAGTTTTGTAAGTACTTTAGAACCATGATTGCCCAGGCCTAATATCCAGAGATCACATCTAAATCCATAATTTGGGCTCCAAAACCTGCCCTTGACCCAAACATGAGTATATATAACACTATTTCTATCCTATGGCCATAATGTTTACACTGATCAGTTAAGGCACTGTGTTGTCAAAGACTTTCATAGCCGGAATCACTGGGCAGCTGTGAGTTTTCCAGGCTGTCTGGCCATGTTCCAGAAGCATTCTCTCCTGACGTTTCACCCATATCTATGGCAGGCACCCTCAGAGGTTGTGAGTTCTGTTGGAAAGTAGGCAAGTGAGGTTTATATATTTGTGGAATGACGTCCAGGGTGGGAGAAAGAACATTAGTCTGCTGGAAGAAATTGTGAATGTTGCCATTGGCCAGCTTGATTAGCATTTAATGGCCTTGCTGGTCATTGCATGGGGGAATCCTTTGTTGGGAGGTGCAAGCTAGCCCTGATTCTTTCCTGTCTGGAATTTGCCTGTAGTTTGAGTGTTGCTCTTTATTTACTGTCCTGATTTTAGAGTTTTTTAAAAAAAAAAAATAGTGGTAGCCAGATTTTGTTCATTTTCATGGTTTCCTCCTTTCTGTTGGAAATTATCCAAATAAAGAAACATGAAACGCACTGCAGGCTGAATCACCCAGAGAAGTCAGCCATAGTGGACACAGCCAACCTGGACACAGCATATTATTAGAGAACACGGACATGCTGGACCACTCTCACAACCACCATGTCAGGCTACACACAGGCCCGGATTACCCATAAGGCCACCCTAGGCCATGGCCTAGGGGCGCAAGCCAAGGGGGGCGCAATTCACACAAACTCAAAAAAACCCGCAATGCAACTCTCAGGGGAGGATGGGGGGAGAGCGCTGCGAGGGGGCGGGGGAGGAGGGAATGGCGCCCCTCCGCCATCGCCCCCGCCCCCTTGTCAAGGAAGGAGGGCGCGAGGCGCGCAGCGAAGAGGAGGAGCCGGAGGGAAGCCCTGCCCCAGGGCCGATGCCGGGGGCGGGGCTTTCCTTCCTCACGTGCGCCCTCCTTCCTTGACTCAAGAAAGGAGGGTGCGCCACAAAGAGGAGGAGGCGGAGTGAGGCCCCGCCCCCGGGGCCAATGCCGGCACCGGGGGCCGGGCTTCCCTTCCTCCTTGCACGTGCCCTCCTTCCTTGACTCAAGGAAGGAGGGTGTGCGGCGCCGCGAGGAGGAGGGGGGGGTGCGGTAGAGGTTGGTTTGGGGACGTAATTCCAAAGTGTGGCCTAGGGCGCCAAAAGGGGTTAATCCGGGCCTGGCGACACAGAGAAGCCACTGAAATCCATAAGAAGCAAGTGGACAATTTCAACAGAAAAGAGGAAAACATGAAAATGAACGAAGTCTGGCTTCCAGTTCTTTTTAAATAAAACTCTAAAATCAGGGCAGTACATAAAGAGCAACGCTCAAAAAAGCAGGGGAATTCCAGACAAGAAACAATCAGGGCCAGCTAACGGCTCCCAACAAAGGAAGCAGACAGGCTTTGAAGCTGCAAAGCCATTCAATACTAATCAAGGTGGCCAATTGCAACATTCACACCTGCCTCAAGCACACGAGTTCTTTCTCCCACCATGGACATCATTCCACAGATATATAAACCCCACATGGCCTAATTTCCAACAGGCCAGTTAACACCTCCCAACAAAGGATTCCCTCCAGGCAGAGAGCAGCCAAGCTTTGAAGCTGCAAGGCTATATTCAATGCTAATCAAGGTGATCAATTGCAACATTCACACCTTCCTCGAGCAGGCAAGAGTTCTCTAAGGATGCCTGCTATAGACGTGGGTGAAACGTCAGGAGGGAATGCTTCTGGAACATGGCCATACAGCCCGGAAAATGCACAGCAACCCAGTTAAGGCACTGCAGCAAGAAGCCTTGCCTAGAAAGCGTCCTTCTTGACCTAAGGCAGATGCTCCCTTCCCTCCCCATTTCGACATGTATCGTGTCTCTCCAATAACATAACCCCGGAGTAAGACAATATGGCTTATATGGTTGCGTTTCCCCCTTAAATTGCTCCTGTCCTCCATAGCACCATTTCTTCTTGGCAAATAGATATTTAAAAGTTCTTTTTTGTTGTTGTTGTTGTTGTAAAAAATAAAAATACAGTAGTACAGATCTGAGGTATAACTTTACAAAACAAAATACTGGATAATTTGGCTTTAAGCTTAAAACGACTTCGTTCCCTTTGGTGACAGACCGCTGCTTGTCTGGACGCAGTTTTGAAGAGTCTCTTCCGTTATGTACAAGAGTATCAGGAGGAGGGGGTCTTCGGCCAGCGGTCCTAGTGGGTTTGGAACCCTCTGCTCCCCTGCCAGGTACCAGGGAGTTTACTTTCTTGCTGCAAAGAGAGAGAGAAAAGGAGATGTTTAGTTTGGAAGGCTGTCCTTCTTCGGCAGTGAAGCATATTTCCCCACTTTTCTGTTTCAGTTATCAAGGACTCCTCTCCACCCTGGAAAGAAGTAACTAAAGGGCCGCCTCAGGATACGGTCTTGAGCCCAGGGCTAGTCAGCATCTTTATCAAGGATGTGGATGATTGAATAGAAGGCATGCTGATCAAAATTTTAGATGATTCCAAACTGGGAAGGATAGTTAAGAGGAAGAGTCAGAATCCATTATTATATAAAGGAGGTCCCGTCGTCGAACAACTGACAGAGACAGAGAAACCTTCCAAGGCAGAGACACCAAACTTGCCAACACAAATAGGCCTCTGGCAAGGAAGGTTTTTTAGCAAAGAAACTTCCCCCCCAAAACCTAGAAGGCCCCCAAAACAACGATACAAAAAAACTACATTTCCCAGCATCCTCTGCGGCAGCTAGTGAAACCCATTGGCCAACATCAGTTACCATAGTAACGGTGGGCAAAGCCACTTAGAATGCTGAGTGATTTCAGTTGAGGGTTAAACTGCCACGGTCAAGATCTAGGAGGGAGACAAATAGGGCACCAGGGACACAGGCACCACTGACAAACACATACCCCCAGAACAACACAAAAGTAATACCTACACACAACACAATACGCACATAACACAACCTTGCGTCTACTGCTCAACCCATTTGTATGCCATTCCTTCCACACAGGCATAGGCTGACCCAAAAGACAAGCCATGCCTCCTAAAAAGAACAGGATGGGACGACACACTCGCAACGCTACATACATCACACAAAAAAGGGCAGAACAAACGCCAGAACAGAAAGACACTGCACTACACTAGCTTTTGCCATCACCATAAACAAGGCTCAAGGACAAACACTACAAATCTGTGGCACAGACCTTGACACAGAATGCTTCTCCCACGGACAACTCTACGTAGCGTGCTCCAGAGTTGGGAAACCACAGAACCTCTACATCAACACAGCAGACGGAAAGACAAAAAACATTGTATATCCACAAGCTCTGCAGAACGCCAGCAACACCACACACCGACAACTCCCCAGGATTTCAACATCCCACCCACCAGAACAACCCACAACGACACAGCCATGACCCCAACAAGACCATAAGTAACATCAATTCCAACCCTTACATACTCAGACTTTCTCGCATCTCCTAAATAGGGCACAGCAACGCATGCCGGGTACAGCTAGTGTGTGTGTGTGTGTGTGTGTGTGTATATATATATATGTGGTGAGTAGCTTATAGACAGCAAAACCACACAACGTAGACACACCAAACCAGGCCACATAAACCCACAACCGAATAAGGTATGTTTACCACCAAAAAAATTATAGCCAACGGTCACAAAACACAAAAAAACATTACGTACTACAAGTCCCATAAACCACCGCACCAGGAAAAAAGGCGCATGGCCCAGCCGTGCGCCACAGCTCCTCTCATCCCCCCAATTGAAATACATAACATACCACGCGTGGGAACATCAGGGGCACTCGACAGCTCCTCCCCTCCCACCTCCCACTAGTGTGCTGTGAGAGATCATCAGGTGTGCCGTGGGAAATTAGAGTGTAGAGAGAGAAAGCCTAGCAGGAAACTTCAGGCAGCGGAAATGAGGCTCTCCTGGCCGAAGCAGCAATGCCAGTCAGCCTGGCTGCAGTCAAGGAGAGCCCTCAGCGTCCAGAACTTTCCTCCCTCCCTGCCCTCTCTCTCCTTCCCTTCCTTCCTTCCCTCTCTCTGGGCACCAAGGGCTACCTGGCCGGGCTGCGGCTCCTCCTGCTTCCTGGCTCCTGGCCACTCTTCGGCCCTCCTCCCCTCTGGCAGCAAGAAGGAGCTGCCTCTGTCCAACCCCGCTCCCGGAGGCTCGATGCGAGGCTTTCTGCCCTCTAGCCCCTCGCCAAGCTGCTCCGTGGAGTGCAAACGGAGGCGGTTGCAGATGCTGGGGCGAAAAGCCGCTGCCAAGCGGCGAGCTGCTCCGGGAAATCCAAAGGGAGACAGTCGCAGCTGGAAAAACGAACACCACTACACAAAGATCTTTTCGCCCCAGCATCTGCAACCGCCTCCGTTTGCACTCCACGGAGCGGCTTGGCTTTGCGGCGATCTTTTGGCCACTTCTTCCCATTGTAGATTTACAAACTTGGGTCCTTACCCTATGTGGATTTCTCCATCATTCATTGTGTCTTCAGTTCCAGTTCCTTATTGAATTTTGGTCTACATTGAACTCTACCAGACCATTGTTATATTAGCATATGAACATTGTAGATCTGGACTTCACATTTAAGGGTAGGAACCTGCTGTACTAGTGCGCCTCATGTGTTGTTGTTTGTATCCACTCATTTATTTATGTATCGTACATTATACTTTGATGCATATGATATATGTGATATAACCAGCACCTTTGCAATATATTGTTTATTACTCTACTGTTCCAGTGTGTTTACTCAGTTGGTGGTGTGCCCCAGGATTTTGTAAATGTAAAAAATGTGCCGCGGCTCAAAAAAGGTTGAAAAACACTGCTCTAAATCAACACTGACAAAGGAAGTACAAGAAAAATGGTTTACTCACAAGCTTAAAGAAATGAAATATATTAAAAATAAGCACTTCCTCATTATTTACAATTCCATACCACCAGACTATGCCACAGCAACGCGTGTCTGGGTACAGCTAGTAATCTATATATATAAAGGAAGACCCGTCATCGAACGACTGCCAGAGGCAGAGAAACCTTCCAAGGCAGAGACAACAAACTTGCCAACAAAAATGGGTAGGTGATCTTTGGGACTTGGTTTTTTAATCAGTAGCTCCCATGCTGAAAAAGTGTGAGCACCCCTGATCTATTGGATGTGCCGGGCATTAAGGTCTATAGACTTGCTAGCACGCGGCAGAGGGCGTTTGCCGTAGCTGCGCCAACCCTGTGGAACACCCTCCCCGAAGAGCTGCGAGCCATCCGGGACTTAATGCCATTCCGTAGAGCCGTAAAGACCTGGCTATTCAGACAGGCATTCGGTCCATAACCAATGCCGTGTTTTCAGCATCCTGTTGTGTCGCTGTCAGCATATTCCTACTGCCATTGCAGTTCTGCTGGAATTTGATTTTAATTGGGGGTTTTATCTGGTTTGATTGCATTTTATGTGGTTATCTGTTTTTAACTCTGTAAACCGCTCTGGGCTCCAGAGAGAGCGGTATATTAAGTCGAACGAATAAATAAATAAATAAATAAAATTAACATTGAGAAAATCACGACTTTGACTTTGAACCCTGGCGGATATCCACCTGAGTGCGAAGAGCTTTGCAATGCTCTTGTGGGAAATCACACCCATTCCCAAAATGGAAAGGCCTCTTTGTGCAGGCGGCGCAAGTGTTTCTGCTTGAGGTTGCCCCTTCTTTCACTCCCTGCCCCTGTTCTTACCTCCTGGGCAGTAAGGATGGACGGCGGTTATTCCGTAGAGGTGCGTCCGTTGCTCTGGGAGGTATTCGTCTGTAAAAGCGCCGCTGTCTTTGTTCACAGCTATTACCCCATCCCTGTGCCAAAAACAAAATAGAAAAGGATGTTCATAGTGCAGTGTTTCTCAACCTGGGGGTCGGGACCCCTTGGGGGGTCACCAGGGGGTTTCAGTAGGGTCAGCAAATTATGGTGGGGTGTGTTTCTGTTCCAAGCAATAAAAGATCAATGTGGGAGATCACTTTCACAATATTATTTCAATTTATTTCATCTTCATTCTTTTCCAATTATACGTGGATGGTGGATTGAAGATCCATATGGCATCAAAACATTGGTGTTTTCCTTCACAAAATTATAATCCATAAGGTAACATGTCATCAAATATAATTCGGATTACACTCAATGTCGGGTTGAAGGTATCAAGCCATCTGTTTCGCCGTTTCCGGCTTCTTCGGGACCTGCCACATACTATCTACTGTCCAATCCACTGGTCCATAGGTTACAAAAATGTATATATAACAGGAATATGGGATTATATATTGAAAACTATTTATGTTTAGTCTAATAGATATTGGACCAGTGGATTGGACAGTAGATAGTATGTGGCAGGTCCCGAAGAAGCCGGAAACGGCGAAACGGATGGCTTGATACCGTCGACCCGACATTGAGTGTAATCCGAATTATATTTGATGACATGTTACCTTATGGATTATAATTTTGTGAAGGAAAACACCAATGTTTTGATGCCATATGGATCTTCAATCCACCATCCACGTATAATTGGAAAAAGAATGAAGATGAAATAAATTGAAATAATATTGTGAAAGTGATCTCCCACATTGATCTTTTATTGCTTGGTTTCAGTAGGGTCACCAAAGACCATCAGAAAACATATATTTCTTATGGTCTTAGGAACCTCTTTGGCAGAGAAGGCTGAAGATCTCTCCACCTGTCCTTCTCTTCCTTTTTGGAAACAGAGGGCAAATCCTCCCACCGAAAGCCCTCCTCCGCTGTGATTGGCTGGCCTCTCAGCCAAGGGGAGGGCTGTTTCTGAGACTCCAAGTGGGGAGGGGAGAGCAGGCGTGGTACACATGTGCTGTCAAGGGAGAGTGTGCAAGGCTGGAGAGAGGCTCACGCCAACAAGTCCCTTCAAGACATGGGGATTCTGAATGGGAAGTCTGCCCCAAATCTATTGTTGGTGGGGTTCAAGGGGCTCTTTGATTGTAAATGAACTATAAATCCCAGCAACTACAACTCCCAAATGTCAAGGTCTATTTTCCCCAAACACCACCAGTGTTCACATTTTGGAATATCGAGTATTCGGTCCAAGTTTGGTCCAGATCCATCATTGTTTGAGTCCACAGTGCTCTCTGGATGCAGGTGAACTACAACTCCAAAACTCAAGGTTTAATTCCATCGTTGGTGGAGTTCAGAATGCTCTTTGTAGGTGAACTATAAATCTCAGCAACTACAACTTCCGAATGACAGAATCAACCCCCCGCCCCATTCTGAATCTTAATGTAAATATTTGATATGCAGGATGTATTTTCATTCCCTGGACCAAATTTGGCAAAATACCCAATATGCCCAAATTTGAAAAATGGTGGGGTGATTGATTTTGTCATTTAGGAGTTGTAGTTGCTGGGATTTATAGTTCACCTACAAGCAAAGAGAAATCTGAGCTCCATCAACAGTGGAATTGAACCAAACTTGGCGCACAGAACTCCCATAACTAACAGAAAATGCTGAAATGTTTTGGTGGGCATTGACCTTGAGTTTTGGAGTTAAAGTTCACCTAAATCCAGAGAGCACTGTGGACTCAAACAATGATGGATCTGGACCAAACTTGGCATGGATACCCAAAATGCCCAAATGTGAATACTGGTTGAGTTTGGGGAAAATAGACTTTGACTTTTGGGAGTTGTTGCTGTTGGGATTTATAGTTCACCTACAATCAAAGAGCATTCTGAACTCTGCCAACAATGGAACTGAACCAAAAGTGGCACACTGACCACCCATGATTAACAGAAAATACTGGAAGGGTTTGAGGGGCACTGACCTTGAGTTTTGGAGTTGTAGTTCACCTACATCCACTATGGACTCAAATAATGATAGATCTGGACCAAATTTGGCAGGCATACCCAATATGCCCAAATGTGAACACTGCTAGAGTTTGGGGAAAATAGACCTTGACATTTGGGAGTTGTCATGGCTGGGATTTATAGTTCACCTACAATCAAAGAGCATTTTGAAGTCTACCAACAAGGGAATTGAACCAAAAGTGGCACATTGAACTCCCATGGCCAATAGAAAATGCCATGTTTTCTGAAGGTCTTTGGCAACCCCTCTGACACCCCCTTGTGACCCCCTCAGGGGTCCCGACGTCCAGGTTGAGAATCGCTGTCCTAGATGGAATGAATGCACCTGAACCGCAGTCCCCATGCTGGTTGTTCAGCAAACAGTTGTCTTTCCCAATGAGATGTCACCGTGATACGTCCACTTCCTTCACTTTTGCCTCCCTAAGGCCCACCTCCAAACCAAAAAGGTGGGCATGACAAAAGGAGGTTCCTTTGAGGCCTCGTGTCACTCCAAAGGCCACACTTTGCTCCTCTAAGAGGTGGCTGCCAACCTCTGGTTGCTCTGCATAAATAAGGGAGAATGAGCATTTGCGTCCCAAATTGTGATGCAAAAGAGGCACCCCCCCCCCTTAGCTGCTGAGGTTGGCTAGCTGTTTGTGTGGCCTCAATCTTCTGCGCTAGAAGGGATCAGGCCTGGATTACCCATAAGGCCACCCGATGCCATGGCCTCGGGCGGCACGTTTGGGGGGGCAGCGGATCTGGACCCCCAATTTTTAAATAAAAAATCCCCCCCAAAAAATCACCAAAAAAAGGGCGCCCCCTCCCTTTGCTCTGCTTTAGGAGGGAGGGAGGGAGGATCGGCTCCGCTCCTTACTCCGCCCCTCCCCGCCTCCTCGCCAGATTGAAGGAAGCAGGGCGGGGCGAGGAGAAAGAGGCGCCCTCCCGCTGGGCGTCCTGTGCGCCGGCCACCCCTTTTCGACGGGACTGGCGCGACACAAGGGAGGAGGGGCGGCGGCGGGACTCCTCTCTGCCTCCTCCCTGGCGTGGCGTCGCCAGCCCGGGAGGAGGAGGCGAAGTCGCGCCGCCGCCCCTCCTCCCTTGCGTGGCGTGGCGACGCAAGGGAGGAGTGGCGGCGGCGCGGCTTCTCTCCGCCTCCCTGGTTTGGCGTCGCCAAGCAGGGAGAAGGAGGTGGAGAGAAGTCGCGCCGCCGCCCCTCCTCCCTTGCGTGGCGTGGCGACGCAAGGAAGGAGCGGCGGCGGCGCGGCTTCTCTCCGCCTCCCTGGCTTGGCGTCGCCAGGCAGGGAGAAGGAGGCGGAGAGAAGTTGCGCT
Organism: Anolis apletophallus; assembly: GCA_030556195.1. Lineage (NCBI taxonomy): Eukaryota > Metazoa > Chordata > Lepidosauria > Squamata > Anolidae > Anolis > Anolis apletophallus. Next base: position 9,984,235 of record JARBWK010000021.1, read on the forward strand.
GCCGGCCCTCCTCCCTTGCGTTACCACGCCATGCAAGGGAGGAGGGGCGGCGGCGCGGCTTCGCCTCCTCCTCCCAGGCTGGCGATGCCACGCCACGCCAGGGAGGAGGCAGAGGAGTCGCGCCAGCCTTGCCGAAAAGGGATGGGCGGCGCGCAGGATGCGCAACGGGAGGGCGCCTCTTTCTCCTCCTCGCCCCGCCCTGCTTCCTTTAATCTGGTGAGTAGGGGCGGGGCGAGGAGGGGGCGGGGAGGGGGGCGGGGAAGGGCGGAGGCAGACCCTTTGGCCTAGGGCAGCAAAAGGGCCTGACCCGGGCCTGGGAGGGATAGGCCTACCTTCTCCAATCTGTGTGGAAGAAGTAATTGGCGTAGCTGACGATGCTGAAGGGGTAGTTGAGGTTATTCTGAACGACCCGCCTTCCCCTTCCATCGGGTAAAGCACACTCCAACTTCTTGGTTCCTATGGGAAACAAAAAAGGGTTAAACCTGGGAACACTATCAGTTGCCCTCAAAAGTCCCAAATGCAAAACAGTTCCATTCCCAAGTACTTCAGTTAAGGGATATTCAACTTGAATAGTTCCTTTTCTACAAAACCCACGTCACCTGCGTCCGCCCAGCAAATCAGTTTGGAAAAAGGGTCGAAAGTTAGGCCGTTGGGCAGGCCAATGTCTTGGTTGACCAGAATCCGCCTGTGTTCTCCCGTCACGGTGGACGTCTCGATTTTGGGGGCTTCGCGGTTCCAGTCTGTCCAGTAAAGATTCCTAGAAGAGAGAGAGAGGGTTGGCCATGCAGTTTAGTTATTTATATTTATTTATTATTCACTCTTATATACTGCTCCTTCCGGAAGGCTCGGGGCGGTTTACATGGTACACATACAATATTACAGTAACAGTTTAATACATCATACAAAAGCATAAAACATAGAAGCAAGAAAGCATAAAATACAACTATCCCGAAGCAGAACATCTACAATAAACGCAAATTAACGCTGAACTTATGTCAGATTTCATGGGCCGGTGAGGTTAAAAGCTTGTTTGAACAAGAAAGTCTTACAAGCTCTCCGAAACGGGGGGTAGAGGTTGGCTGGGGGTGTAATTCCAAAGTGTGGCCTAGGGCACAAAAAGGTGTTAATCCGGGCCTGGGTCAAAGGTAGTGTCAACCACTCACCCACGGATGGGATCCACTGCTATTGCGCGAGGGTTGACCAGATCTGTGGCAAAAAGGACTCGCCCGTTCCGTACCGTCCAGCCTCGCTCTCGATTTGTCCAAGCCGCTGTCTGTCCAGAACATGGTGCTCCGAAGATGGTCGATGGCAAGGCCTTCAGGACTGATCAGGCCTAAGAGAGCAGAAGCCAAGGAAGGAGATGCAGGACAAGAACTCCTTTACATACTTTCTATATATAAAATAATATTAATAATAATAACAACACAGAACTAAAAGGGCGTGTTGTCAACTCAGTGTCCCGCTGTTTTTGGGGCCAAGGAAGGCGAGTCCAGCGACAGGAGGTGTTGCTCCATTCTCTATGAAGAAGAGCCATCAGGACTTCCTCCTTCCAGCATTTTCCGATCTTCTTTCTTTATGGCGTCGTAAAACACCTCCCCCACTTTTAGCGGTACCTAATTTTTCTAATTACAGCTAAAGCAGTTTTTGACTGCTTAGGTCAGTGTTTCCCAACCAATGTTCCGCGGCACACTAGTGTTCCATGAGGAATCACCTGGTGTGCTGCAGGAAAACCTCTCTCTCACCCCCTCCCCCTCTTATTCCCTCTCCTGCTGCTGCTGCTTGTATATCCCCAATACGGAGTAGCGATGTTTCATCAAAATCCCAGGATAATCCGAGTTATAATCTAAACAACGAACTTGGTTTGATTTTCACCTCAGGGTGGGACTACAGAGGATTTCTATGGACTCCCTAAATGAACGCTAAGTACCTTACTATACTATCTATATATATAAAGGAAGAGCCGACATGTGAAGACTACCTCAAACAGAGAAACCTTACAACGCAGAAACACAAAACTTGCCAACAGAAATAGGCCTCAAGCAAGGTACGTTTGTAGCAAAGAAACTTTCCCCCCCAAAACCTAAAAGGCCCCTAAAACAACGAGTAAAAATAAAACTACATTTCCCAGCATCCTCTGCGGCAGCCAGCGAAACCCATTGGCCAACATCAGTTACCATAGTAACGGTGGGCAAAGCCACTTAGAATGCTGAGTGATTTCAGTTGAGGGTTAAACTGCCACGGCCAAGATCTAGGAGGGAGACAAATAGGGCACCAGGGACACAGGCACCACTGACAAACACATACCCCCAGAATAACACAAAAGTAATACCTACACAACACAATACGCACATAACACAACCTTGCGTCTACTGCTCAACCCATTTGTATGCCATTCCTTCCTTCCACACAGGCATAAGCTGACCCAAAAAGACAAGCCATGCCTCCTAAAAAGAACAGCATCGGACGACACACTCGCAACGCTACATACATCACACAAAAAAGGGCAGAACAAACGCCAGAACAGAAAGACACTGCACTACACTAGCTTTTGCCATCACCATAAACAAGGCTCAAGGACAAACATTACAAATCTGTGGCATAGACCTTGACACAGAATGCTTCTCCCACGGACAACTCTACGTAGCGTGCTCCAAAGTTGGGAAACCACAGAACCTCTCCATCAACACAGCAGACGGAAAGACAAAAAACATTGTTTATCCACAAGCTCTGCAGAACGCCAGCAACACCACACACCGACCACTCCACAGGACTTCAACATCCCACCCACCAGAACAACCCACAACGACACAGCCATGACCCCACTAAGAACATAAGTAACATCAATTCCAACCCTTACATACTCAGACTTTCTCGCATCTCCTAAATAGGGCACAGCAACGCGTGCCAGATACAGCTAGTTCAATATATTATGTCCCAAATGGACACTGTTGATTCTTATTGTATACACGTTGAATTATTGATTGATATCATATATTGTTCAAGATTGTCCATTTGGGACATAATATATTGAATATTAGAACAATATTCCCTTGCGTTGTGTATTTATAGGTTGAATAGAGGGGTGTAACTGTACTTCCTTATCATGTAGCAGTGGATGTGAGTTGCCTACCTGAGCTGATGACGGTCTCTGGCTCTGCCCCTGGCTCCAGGCTCGCCCGGCTGATAGTCCGTCCCGCCACATCCGTCCAGTACATCATTTTCCCCCGGCAGTCATAGCCAATCCCCACCACAATGGATCCCTGCAGTGATGTTGTGGGAAGAAGACGCATCCAAATGGTTAAAAAGAGATCTTTGCTTGGTCTGTGGGTAACAAAATACTTTAAAAAGCATCCATGAGCAGCCTTTACCCCAGCTTTGCAATATTGGCTTGGAAATTGAGTTTTTTCATTGGCAAGAATTCATTATTGCAATTATGAATAGGTAATGTAGGGTCCATGTACACTACCGGGCTATAGCACAGCTGGTAATCACCAGCTGCAATAGATCACTGCCGACTGGAAGGTGGCAAGTTCAAAGCCCAGGTCGGATCGAGCACCCGGCTGTTAAGCCTAGCTTACTGTCCACCTAAGCAGTTCAAACACAGCTGAGCTGTGAGTAGAGAAATTAGGGACCTCTTAAAGCAGGGAGGTATTTTACGACACCATAAAAATGCCGGCGGTCAAAGAGGAAGGAGCAAATGATTCAGCATCATAGTGGCTGGAATGACAGCACCCCTCTGTGGCCAGAATCGAACATAACCTCCAAGCACCAAATGCCCAAAAATACCTCGATCTGTCTGTCTGTATGTCTAAAAAATGGCATTGAATGTTTGCCATATATGTGTGCACTGTAATCCACCCTGAGTCCCCTTCGGGGTGAGAAGGGAAGAATATAAATAATGTAAGTAAATAAATAAGTCTGATACCACGTTAACTGCCATGGCAGGTATTTTACGTGCCAGCAGGTTGAGGGTGAACCCGGCAAAGATGGAAATCCTGTGGCTGGGTCACCCTGGTGGAGGGACTGTTCAGTTGCCTACCCTTGACGGTGTACAAAGAAAGAGCCATACTAAGGGTTAATGTGAAGAATGTTGTTTGCTGATAAGAATGAGTATATATACCTTGTAACTGCGTAGCTCGGGGGATAGCCATTTTGTTTCTTGACCTACAATGGTCAAGGGCTATTCGCCCCAATACTGATCAGATTGAGACTAAAAGTCTTGTTTGGATTCATCGGCCTTGGCTGAGTTCTTCCACCTTATGGGCTCTGCAACCAAGAACCCAAATTTCCGCTACACTAATAACAGTGTAAAATAATAAATAACTTTGTCTCAAGTATACGTCGAGGGTTTTTTTTTTCAACCTATAAAAGGGGCTGAAAAACTAGGCTTGTACTCGAGTACGTACAGTGTTGTTGTTGTTGTTGTTATTGTCCGTTTGCAATGGCTCTTCAAATAACACGGGGACATCTGCATGGACTACAAGCATGTGCCGTTGTTGTAATTGCTGCTGGATTTTTACAAGTTTGACCAAACCTTTTGGAATTTTAGCTACAAGCAGGGCCGGTTCGTCCATTAGGCGGACTACGCAGGCGCGGAGGCGACGTCACCCGGGGTGCGTCGCCACCCAGGAGGGGTGCCGCCGCGCCGGCACCCGCCCGCCCGCCGCCCGGCGCTGCCCCGCCCGTTGTGCCGGCCAGGCCTCCGCAGCCAGCTCTGCTGCTTGTGTTACGCCGCCGTGCCGGCCAGGCCTCCGCAGCCGGCTGCGCGGCCTGCGCCATGCCGGCTGGGCCTTTGTTAGGCCGGCCGCACCTCCGCATGCGCATAAGCTTCTACAGGCGCTACATGCGCGAAAAACCTTGCGCACGCGCACTGGCTCCAGAACGGGCCAGCCGCTTTGGAGCCAGTGCGCAGTTCGCCCATGCGCACTGGCCTCCAAAGTGGGAGGGCGCTCTGGAGCCAGTGCGCGCGCGCACAGATTGGCGCATGCGCACTGGGCTCTCTTCGGGAGCACGGGGGGGGGGGCGCAAAAATGTTTTTGCGTACCCCCCCGGGAACAGGTAGGTCCACCCCTGGCTACAAGACTTCATGGGAGGAGGCCCACGTGGTTAACCCCCCAATTCTATGAACAATACATGCTTTTGACCTTCTGCTTTGCTCCGTGAAAGTGAGAGAAGCGGTCAAATGGGGCAACGGCCTTCCTACAGCCTTGTCCACTCGGCCCCCTTGACATCGTGCTCAAGGTCTGTTTCAAATGAGGAAATCAACACAATCTGTCCTGACATGTACATAAGTGTGTAAGTGGGTTTGCCAAGGCCTCCTCTCTCCCTCAGGAGGTGGTCTGAGGAACATCTGCCTTCTCCCTTAAACACATTGTTCCCAGACTGATTCTTGGAAGCGTTGTTTGCAAACATGTCTTGGCCTGGAACTCCCAAAATTTGGAGCAAGTATTATTAATAGTTAGAGACCGAACCATTAAATCAGAGTCTTTTCTCCCATTCACCCACAACTACAAGTTAGAGAGGGAAGGTAATTACTCCGTTGCGGTTCTGTTTATTGCCTGGAAATTGGCCAGGGAAAGTTTAATATCGCTGTCCCTCCTCAGTTGGTGATTTGAGGTCTGTGGATTGGATTACACAGCCACCCCAAAATATTTTTTTCTTGGATTTTAGGCCTGCTCCTAGGGTTATTCATGGTACAGGTTCAGAAAATTGCTTAGGATAGACCACATCAGCTCTTAAACATAGTTACTTTGATTTTCTGTATGTGAACCAATGGTGACTGGTATATGGTCTGAGTCTCAATAACTAGAATTCATGGGGGGAAACTGGTGCCATTTTTGCGATCTGCGAATCAACTATACCCAGAAAGAGGGCTAACACCTGAAATACCAAAAATGTGTGTTGGTCGGTGCATAAATTGCCCAGTCAAGGAAACCTCTAGATCAGGGGTGGGCAATTATTTTTCCAAGGGGCCACACGAGAGTGAAAAAATATTATGGAGGGCCGCACCTAAAGGCTGAACTCCATTCTAATATACTGCTTAGGTAAACAGTGAGCTAGGCTGACAGTCGGAAGCTTACGCCGACCCGGGGCTTCGAATTTGCAACCTTTTGGTTGATAAATCTTATAATTGCTGGTGATTTTACCAGGTGAGTATCAAACAAGCTGTAAAGTCAATCAGTAAGGGTGTCTACTAGGCCTGAGCAATCATGGTTCTAAAGTACTTACAAAACTAAAGTTCTGGTGGTTGAACACTAGGTGGCGGTGGTGCTTTGCTTCTCCAGTGTTGCTAAAGTTCTGGTGGTGAAAACCAGGTGGCGCTGCTGCTTTGCTTCTACAGTGTTGCTAAAGTTCTGGTGGTGAAAACCAGGTGGCGCTACTGCTTTGCTTCTACAGTGTTGCTAAAGTTCTGGTGGTGAACACTAGGTGGCGCTGGTGCTTTGCTTCTACCGTGTTGCTAAAGTTCTTGTGGTTAACACTAGGTGGCGCTGGTGCTTTGCTTCTACAGTGTTGCTAAAGTTCTGGTGGTGAACACTAGGTGGCGCTGGTGCTTTGCTTCTACAGTGTTGCTAAAGTTCTGGTGGTGAAAACCAGGTGGCGGTGGTGCTTTGCTTCTCCAGTGTTGCTAAAGTTCTGGTGGTGAAAACCAGGTGGTGCTGCTGCTTTGCTTCTACAGTGTTGCTAAAGTTCTGGTGGTGAACACTAGGTGGCACTGGTGCTTTGCTTCTCCAGTGTTGCTAAAGTTCTGGTGGTGAACACTAGGTGGCGCTGGTGCTTTGCTTCTACAGTGTTGCTAAAGTTCTGGTGGTGAAAACTAGGTGGCGCTGGTGCTTTGCTTCTACAGTGTTGCTAAAGTTCTGGTGGTGAACACTAGGTGGAGCTGGTGCTTTGCTTCTACAGTGTTGCTTAAGTTCTGGTGGTGAAAACTAGGTGGCGCTGGTGCTTTGCTTCTACAGTGTTGCTAAAGTTCTGGGGGTGAACACTAGATGGAGCTGGTGCTTTGCTTCTACAGTGTTGCTAAAGTTCTGGTGGTGAACACTAGGTGGCGCTGGTGCTTTGCTTCTACAGTGTTGCTAAAGTTCTGGTGGTGAACACTAGATGGCGCTGGTGCTTTGCTTCTACCGTGTTGCTAAAGTTCTGGTGGTTAACACTAGGTGGCGCTGGTGCTTTGCTTCTACAGTGTTGCTAAAGTTCTGGTGGTGAACACTAGGTGGCGCTGGTGCTTTGCTTCTACAGTGTTGCTAAAGTTCTGGTGGTGAACACTAGGTGGCGCTGGTGCTTTGCTTCTACAGTGTTGCTAAAGTTCTGGTGGTGAACATTTCAAAACTCTAACAAAACTTTCAAAAATTTTTAAGACAGAACCAATTAGAAACTGCCATTTATAATGGAATTTTGAAAGTTTTGTTAGAGTCCTGAAATGTTCACCACCAGAACTTTAGCAACACTGTAGAAGCAAAGCACCAGCGCCACCTAGTTTTCACCACCAGAACTTTAGTTTTGTAAGTACTTTAGAACCATTTAGAATAAGGGTGGGCAATTATTTTTTTCAAGGGGCTACACAAGAGCCAAAAAATATTATGGAGGGCCGCACCTAAAGGCTGAAATACATTCTAATCTACATAATTAATTTATTTATTTATTTACTATATTTACTATATATTACACATAATTAATATTAACATATTAATATATCAAGAAATATTCATATATTATTAGTATTAATATCATAATTATTATATTAAAGTGTATATATAGACATTATAATATATTGAAATTATAATATAACATAATATTATATTATTTATTATTGCATTATTATTATAAATAAAAATTATTATAAAATAATAATAAAAACCACTAAAACAAAAAAAATTAAAATCAAGAAGATAAGGTGCGAACCAAGATGAAGGCTGACATCCTCAAGAGAGGAAGGATCCCATGATGGAATGGCCCAATGGCCCCAGCCCAGAGGATGGCAAAGCGGACCCAGCCGCCGCAGCAGAGCAGCAGGCGATCGGAGGCTGCAGGCCTCCGCCCGCTCTCGCCCCCAGCCGTTCCCCAGCTGATCGCCCTGCGGGGCCAAGAGGAAGGGGTGCCGCTGCCGCCATCCCATCGCGGGTTCTGTGGGGCCTGTGTCGGCAGACAGGCCGGAGGAGCGGCGGCTTTGAGTGCCTGCCATCCCTGGAGGCGATCTGGGCCTGCAGGGGGAGCAGTCGGCAACCTGAGGCGGCTAATCGCCCTGGCAACTCGGAAGAGGATCAAGTCTTCCAGGTCGCCACAGCGATCAGCCGCCGAAGGCCGCCAAGTGCTCCCGCTGTAGGCCCAGATCACCTCCAGGGATTGCAGGCACTCCAAAGCCGCCGCTCCTCTGGTCTGTCTGCCGACACAGGCCCCACAGAGCCCGCGCGATGGGATGGCGGCAGCGGCACCCCTTCCTCTTGGCCCTGCCCCGACGCCCTTCCGGGCTGGATTCGGCCCGCGGGCCGTAGGTTGCCCACCCCTGCTTTAGAACCATGATTGCACAGATGTAGCGCTCTGCTGTCACTGAATTCTCTGGTTGAATTAGTCTGTAGTACCTTTTGTGTTCTTTGATTCATCAGGAGAGAATGCGACTGGGACATGGCCATACAGCCCAAAAAACTGACAGCAACCCAGTGGGACCATTTTTCCAGAAGGAGATGAACTTGCCTTATGCTATGCCAGAGTCAGTTTAGACTAGTAATATTGGAGGAAGCTTCCGAGTTAGAGCGAGGACTCTTCCCCGGTCCAATGGGGAAGAGGTTGGGGCAGGGGCGGTCTAAGGTAATTCTAAGTTGTAAGCGAACACTATTTTGGCGCCCCAAAAAAACATTATTCCCCCGCTCCTCCGGCTCCTTTCACTCGGCTCCCCTCTTCTCCGCCACCCCTCTCGCCTTACCTGACTTACCGGAGGTTTTTCGCGCATACCCAGTGCCTATGGGCTCAAGTGAACTCCGTGGGCACTGGGCATGCGTCTTGAAAATCTCACGCGCACATGCGCAGTGCCTACGGAGCTCTCTTGAGGTCTGTAGGCACTGGGCATGCGCGCGTAAATCTCCGCGCACATGCGCAGTGCCTACGGACCTCAAGAGGTCCGTAGGCACTGCGCATGTGCGCGGAGATGTACGCGTGCATGCGCAGTGTCTACGGAGATCTCTTGAGGTCCGTAGGCACTGGGCATGCGCGCGTACATCTCCACGCACATGCGCAGTGCCTACGGACCTCAAGAGGCTCCGTAGGCACTGCGCATATCTTGAAGTCTGTAGCGCATGCGCAGTGCCTACGGAGCTCTCTTGAGGTCCGTAGGCACTGGGCATGCGTGCGTAAATCTCCGCACACATGCGCAGTGCCTATGGACCTCAAGAGAGGTCCGTAGGCACTGCGCATGTGCGCAGAGATGTATGTGCGCATGCCCAGTGCCTACGGAGCTCTCTTGAGTCCGTAGGCACTGCGGCTGCGTACATCTCCGCACATGCGCAGTGCCTACAGAGCTCTCGTGAGGTCCGTAGGCACTGCGGCTGCGCGCGTACATCTCCGCGCACATGCGCAGTGCCTACGGAGCTCTTTTGAGGTCCGTAGGCACTACGGCTGCGCACGTACATCTCCGCGCACATGCGAAGTGCCTACGGACCTCAAGAGAGGCCCGTAGGCACTGCGCATGTGCGCGGAGATGTACGCGCGCATGCGCAGTGCCTACGGAGCCTCACGATGGCGCCCCACCCCGCAGCGTCCAAGATGGCGCTCTACGCGGTCGCGTAGGCCGCATAATGCCAAAGACCGCCCCTGGGTTGGGGACTAAACCCAAGCCATGGCCGATAATTTCCATCCCTCGGCAGCTCCCTTTGCTCCTCACCCTCATTCCCGCTGGGCAAGAGAATACCTTACATGCAAGGAGAGCAGGGTCCTGGCAGCCTCTTTCTTCAGCCGGGTGCCATTCAGGGGCAAAGCGCCAATTTGCTGGCCCTGAGCGTAAAGGAGGAACGTCCCTGCAGAAGGTGGAACCACATCAGGGCGAGGAGACGGGCGAACTGTCGGAGGAGCGACACTGGGCAGGCCTAGGACAACCGAAAAACAATGGAAAAGCATGAGACACAGGGTTACCAACCCTTCCGCTCCCCTCTTCTTGACAAGTGTTGTCACCCAATCGCTGCATGCTTACATGGTGGAGGGACGCCAGGCTCCGACCGTGTGCCTTGGACCTCGCGTCCGTGTTCGTCCACGCACCAGCAGTAGCCGCTGTTCCCGTGGCATTGTAAGGGGTTAAAGTGGCCCAGAGAGTTGCACTGGGGCACATACTGGTCGTCCTGTGGGTTGCCCCCATAGTGTTCCAGGAGGCTCTGTCTCCAGCGCTCACACATGGTCTGTGGCCTCCGGGTTGGCTCTACAATACAGTATACGATAAAGTTTTTAAAAATGAAATGCAGAGATACAGAATGGAATTATTAGAAATACAAAAAGATTACTAAATATTTTTAATTCCAAAAATGTGAGTCAAGCATTGAAAGCAAGCATATAGCCGGGGGGGCTAGAGGGGCTACAGCCCCCCCCCCCGCCAAATTGTCAGGGTGGTTCATTTGAAAAGGAAAATCATTCCCCAATTCCTGCCTGTATGCACTGTTGGGCACATTGGCTCTATGTGCAAAGTTTGGTCCAGATCCAGCATTGTCTCGGTTCAATGCCCTGTATTATTATTATTATTCAGTTATTCTACGTTGGGCCTGTCCAACAGGCGGCCCGCGGGCCGCACACAGCCCGCCAGTCCCTTGGCTGCGGCCCTCCTCTCCTCTGGGAAAAAAATTATTAATTTTTTTAATCCCGGAAAAAAAAAATCAAAAAAAAAGTGCGCATGCGCTGCTTCTGACGTTGGTGTGATGCTTTGGGAGGGAGGGCGGGGACTCTCCATGGCTCCGCCTTCCCTCCCAAAGCGTCACGCCAGCAGCCTGGCAAGACGGAGGAACCACCAGCAGCAGTCAGAAGCGGCGAAGGCCTCTGGCTGCCCTAGGAACGGAGGGGGAACCACCGAAAAGGAGCAGTAGGCGGGGCGAGGGGCGGCGCGTCCCAGGCCTCTGACGCGCTGCCTTTCGCACCACCAACTGCTCCTTTTCAGCAGCTCCCTCCCTTCCTAGGAGGAAGAGGCGGGGGCAGGGAGGGACAGGGAGGGGCGGGGCCAGGGGCAGACCTTTTGGCCCCCCAGGTGATCAGTGACCTTCTACCGGCCCTGTTCTACGTTATACTGAAGTTATGCTACTAATATGCTGCCTCCAAAGGCAGCATATTAGAGCCTGTATCTTTAATAGTAGGGTAGGGGTAAGGAGCCCTAGTTTTAGAAATCTGGGATTTGGTTGTTTGAGGATTTCTGTTCAGTTTAAGATTGCAAAAGGTTAGGCTTGAAAGAAAGACAGAACAACTAAAATGAAACGAAGCCAAAAGAGCATAACATCATTCTTTAAAAAGCCCAGAGAGGAAGACATTCCATCTAAAGCTAAAGGTAAGTTAAGTTTTATTCGGAATAACACTAAATGCATGGGGGTATTGGGATAACAATACGAAAGGTTTGCTAGGGTAGATCCTCTTTCACTCAGACTCAGCCCCCCCCCCCCCCGGAACAAAATCCTGGCTACAGCCCTGATTGAAAGGGTTAAATGGATGCAATTAATTAGCAAAAGCTCAAGTTCAATATAAGCAAGTGACCTGTAGCTTAGTATGCCAGTGCGCGTTTGCACAGATTGGCACATGCGCACTGGGCTCCCCTCGGGAGCAACTGGGGGGGGGGCAAAAATGTTTTTCGCGTACCCCCCGGGAACAGGTAGGTCCGCCCCTGTCTAGAAGTCTATGCTGAGAGCAGAAAAGGTGAGCTCAGAAGGAAGGCTGGCATCACTAACCTGGAGCCCTGCAATGCGGTGGAGGAGCACCAGGAGGCACCTGAGTCCCGGGGATCTCGTTGCCATCCCTGTCCACACACCAACACATCCCGGTGCTGGCATGGCATTGCAGTGGCCGGTAGTTCCCCTGGGCATCGCAGTCTGGCACATGGGGTCCCCCCGGGAGGGACGGCCCCCGCTGGCTCGCATACAGCCGCTGGTGTTGGCAGCGGGTCATTGCTGGGGGCAAGGTCACTGCAGAACAGAAAAAGAAGTGGGAGGTGTTCAATATTTTGCAGCAGGCGTACGGAAATGACCTTCTGCAATGCAGAACCACAATCCATAGGTTAACTTATTTACTTATTTATTTGCTATATTTGTATGCTGCCCTTCTCAGCCCATAGGCGACTCAGGGCGGTTTGCAATCAAACATTGAGCACAAAATCACAGTAAAACAATTAAGATAATAATAAAACATGATAAAATGATTGCCCAAACCTACTGTTCATTATGGCTCCTCTTGTGTCTCTCAAGTTCTGTTCTTTTGAAGGCTTTTGAAATATTTAGATTTGCAGTTATTAGGCCTGGGCAGTCATGGTTCTAAATGGTTCTAAAGTATTTACAAAACTAAAGTTCTGGTGGTGAACACTAGGTGGCGCTGGTGCTTTGCTTCTACAGTGTTGCTAAAGTTCTGGTGGTGAACACTAGGTGGCGCTGGTGCTTTGCTTCTACAGGGTTGCTAAAGTTCTGGTGGTGAACACTAGGTGGCGCTGGTGCTTTGCTTCTACAGTGTTGCTAAAGTTCTGGTGGTGAACACTAGGTGGCGCTGGTGCTTTGCTTCTACAGTGTTGCTAAAGTTCTGGTGGTGAACACTAGGTGGCGCTGGTGCTTTGCTTCTACAGTGTTGCTAAAGTTCTGGTGGTGAACACTAGGTGGCGCTGGTGCTTTGCTTCTACAGGGTTGCTAAAGTTCTGGTGGTGAACACTAGGTGGCGCTGGTGCTTTGCTTCTACAGTGTTGCTAAAGTTCTGGTGGTGAACACTAGGTGGCGCTGGTGCTTTGCTTCTACAGTGTTGCTAAAGTTCTGGTGGTGAACACTAGGTGGCGCTGGTGCTTTGCTTCTACAGTGTTGCTAAAGTTCTGGTGGTGAACACTAGGTGGCGCTGGTGCTTTGCTTCTACAGTGTTGCTAAAGTTCTGGTGGTGAACACTAGGTGGCGCTGGTGCTTTGCTTCTACAGTGTTGCTAAAGTTCTGGTGGTGAACACTAGGTGGCGCTGGTGCTTTGCTTCTACAGTGTTGCTAAAGTTCTGGTGGTGAACACTAGGTGGCGCTGGTGCTTTGCTTCTACAGTGTTGCTAAAGTTCTGGTGGTGAACACTAGGTGGCGCTGGTGCTTTGCTTCTACAGTGTTGCTAAAGTTCTGGTGGTGAACACTAGGTGGCGCTGGTGCTTTGCTTCTACAGGGTTGCTAAAGTTCTGGTGGTGAACATTTCAGAACTCTAACAAAACTTTCAAAATTTTGTTATTAATGGCCGTTCCTAATTGGTTCTGTCTTAAAATCGCCAATAATGAAATAATAATGAAATTTTGAAAGTTTTGTTAGAGTTCTGAAATGTTCACCACCAGAACTTTAGCAACACTGTAGAAGCAAAGCACCAGCGCCACCTAGTGTTCACCACCAGAACTTTAGCAACACTGTAGAAGCAAAGCACCAGCGCCACCTAGTGTTCACCACCAGAACTTTAGTTTTTTAAGTACTTTAGAACCATTTAGAACCATGATTGCCCAGGCCTAGTGTTCACATTTTGGCATATTTAATATTTGTGCCAAGTTTGGTCCAGATCCATCACTGTTTGAGTCCACAGTGCTCTCCGGATGTAGATGAACTACAACTCCCAAACTCAAGATCAAACCCTTCCAGTATTTTCTATTGGTTCTGTGTGCCAAGTTTGGTTCAATTCCATTGTTGGTGAGTTCAGAAAGTTCTTTGATTGTAGGTGAACTATACATCCCAGCCACTACAACTCCCCAATTACAAAATCAATCCCACTCCTACCCTACCAGCATTCAAATTTGGGCATATCGGGTATTTGTGCCAAATTTGGTCCAGTGAATGGAAACACACCCTGCATCTCAGATATTTACATGACGATTCATAAAAGCAGCAAAATTACAGTTATGTAGTAGCAACGAAAATAATGTTATGGTTGGGGGTCACCGCAACATGAGGAACTGTATTAACGGGTCGCAGCATTAGGAAGGTTGAGAAACACTATGGAATTATCTGCCCCCATCCCTGTCTGCTAGTTCCTTCCCCTGAAATAGAGCCAAAGGTCCCTGGTATTTGTTAGCAGTCCCTATCCAAGTCGAAACCAGAGATGACCCTGCTTAGCGTCTAACATCAGTCAGGAATCCGGTGCCGATGACAGATTTACACCCAAAAGACTATAAAAGGAAGGATTCGATGGAAAACTCTGCAAGCCGTCGGCCAAAAGAGAAACGTTTCCAAGCTGTGATAAAGTAATTACAGTTTGAGTATTCCTTATCTGAAATAGCTGTGGCCAGGGATTGCGCATGCGTTGTAGTCAGCAGTTGTAGTCAGCGCTTCTCCCCGATACTGGGGCTTGTTGCATTGGGCTTCTCTCCTGTACTGGGGTTTCCTGTATGGGGTTTGCGTGCCGTAGCCGGCGGTTGCGCTTCTCTCTCCAGTAAGGAGGAGTCTCCTCCTTGTGTTGGAGGAGGAATACCAGCTTTCATGGTGTTAGGGCATGCGCAGACTGCGCAATGGAGTTTCCTGTACTTGTACTGAAGGAGCCAGCAAGTGGATGCTGTCGGCATCGAGGGAGTTAGTTGTTCCTCCTGTCGACGTCGATGCCAGTGTCGAGACACCCTGCGCATACGTCATTTGCGCAACAATAGCAGAGGCAGGAGCTGGTATTCAGGAAGGGGCAGTTTTTGCGTTTTTATTTGTTTCAACATTTATATTTTTTGGTCTGTAATCTGCCCCCCTCCCCAGGTTGCACCCCTAGGCCATGGCCTAGGTTGGCCTTATGGGTAATTCTGACCTGATCTTGAGGATGAGACCCAAGGCAAATATGCAAAATTCATGTAGGTTCCATATACAGCAGCTATGGGCCAACTCGGGCCCTCCAGGTGTTTTGGACTTCAACTCTCACAATTCCTAACAGCCGGTAGGCTGTTAGGAATTGTGGGAGTTGAAGTCCAAAACACCTGGAGGGCCTGAGTTGGCCCATACCTGGTCTACACCATAAAGGTATACTTTATTTTATACAATACTTTTATTTATTTATTTATTTACAGTATTTGTATTCCGCCCTTCTCACCCCGCGGATTACAATATACATATACATGGCAAACATTCAATGCCCTAGACACACAAAATATATAGACAGACACTCAGAGGCTATTTAACATTCCAGCTTCTGGCCACCAGGGGAGCTGTCGCTTCCTCATTCTTTGCATACTTCCTGGAGATTTTTATGGCTTCGTAAATCAGTTAAATTAGCCTCCCCACAAAGCGGTGCCTAAATTTATTTATTTATTTATTTAAAACTTTTATCCCCCGATCTTCTTACCTCTATCAAAGGGACTCAGACCGGCAAACAGCAAAAATTCAATGCTAACGTTTAAAATCTAAAATTCACAATAAAATTAACAATTACCAATATAATAAATACATAAAAACTATTTGCCACAGTAAAATCATAACCAGCTCAGTCCTTGTATACAGTCCATATCTGGTGGTCAGCGCCTTTAGTCAATTAGTGGTCTCCGCCCTCATTGGTGAAGGCCTCATTGCGCAGACATGTTTTCACCAGCTTCCTAAAAATCAGGAGGGAGGGGGCAGATCTAGCTTCACTTGGGAGGGAATTCCACAACCGGGGGGCCATCACCAAAAAGGCCCTGTCCCTCGTCCCCGCCGGCCGCACCTGCGAAGGAGGCAGGACCGAGAGCAGGGCCTCTCCAGACGATCTTAACACTCTTGAGGGTTCATAGGGAAGAATAAGTTCGGACAGGTAAACTGGGCCGGGACCGTATAAATTTCCTACTTGACAGATGAAACTGTCTTTCGGGCTGCAAAGGTCGACAACAAGCTACACAATTTTGGTCAGGAGTTCACTCCGACCCAGGCTGGCTTCGAACTCATAACCTTTCGGTCTTTTTTTTTTAAAAAAAGATTTTATTAAGAGTTTCACATTTTATACACACAACATATAAACATAGGAAAGTAACATACCTAAGGGACTAGAAGGGAAATAGACATAAGAAAAGGACTGGGCCAAAGTTAGCAAATATGTAAATGAATGAATTAAGTCCGAAGGTTATAGGCAAGATCAGACAATGACTCCGCCCATCTGGGTAATCAACGATAGGGGACAACGCTGGCATAAGGGCCAGAAGAGGACAAGTGGGATATCCAGCTTTGGGGGACCTAGCCGTCTGGACGGGAGTCTACTGTGAACCCTCAACCCTCCTGTGTCTTACCCCCCACCCCCTCCCGCTTCCTTCCTCCCCCCGCTACCCCTGAGTTTTATTTCTGTATCTGAAAAGCAATAAAAGCCATTATAAAAAAAAATAAAAAAATTGACTTCCGCTCTCTTACCACACCATTAGCAATAATTATTGATAAAAAAAACAACAAATCCTAACCTGGAACCTCCCAGATGCTCTTACTTTTTGTCGTGATAATTCCTTTTATCACCTTATTTATTCCCGTCTATCTTTCAGCCATTGTTCTTAATATACTCGGCAACCTGAGTCCAGTCTGTTCTGATAATTCCTTTACCATTATTTTGTCTCCGCCAAAATGTAAGTTCGTCCATGTCTTTAATCTCAAGAATCTTCTCTTGCCATTGATCCTTTGTAGGTAAGAGATTCGCCTTCCAACTTCTAGCAAATATAATCCTTGCCGCCGTTGACAGGAATATAAAGAGTTTTTCCATATTCTCATTTTTAAATGTTCCATTTTCTATAATGCCCAATAGATATAGCTCTGGCATCATTTGGAAACCGATCTTTAAAATTTCTTTACATTCATTATGAATTAATTTCCAATACTCATTAGTCTTAGGACAGGTCCACCACATGTGGAAAAAAGAACCTTCTTGCTTATCACATTTCCAACACTTATTGTCCACATTTTTATACATTATATTTAATTTCTTGGGTGTGATGTACCATCGATGTATCATTTTTAACCAATTTTCTTTTAGATCAGTTGCATAGGTAATTTTGAGTTGTTTCGTCCATAACCTTTCCCATTCCCTTAATTGAATGGGTCTTCCAATATTTCTCGCCCATTTTAACATACCGTGTTTCCCCGAAAATAAGACACCCCCGATTGTAAGACGTATCAGGGGTGTCGGGGGGGTCGGCTTATATAAGCCGTACCCGTGTGTACCTCGTACCTCGTCCCGCCGCCGCGCGCACACCTGCGACACAACGGCACAGGTGTGCCTCCAGCAAGGGGCACAAGAAGCCAGGGGCACACCTCACCCGCGGCACACCTTTTTGCCAGGCCTCCAGCAAGGGCGAAAGAAGGGAGGGGGAAAGGAGCCAGGGGCGTGGTGAGGATCACCGCGTCACAGTGACGCGTCGCCGCTTCGTCCCGTCCCTGGCTTCTTTCCCCCTCCCTTGCTGGAGGCCTGGCGAAAAGGTGTGCCGCGGAGGTGTGCCGCAGGTGTGCCGCGGCACACCTCCGGTTGCGGCGTGGCGTGGCGGCGGCGGCGGCGTGGCGGCAGTGCGTCTTGGGTTATATAAAGGCGTCCCGAAAGTAAGCCGTGGGGGAATTTTTGGGGGGAAAAGAAAGTAAGACACTGTCTTACTTTCGGGGAAACACGGTAGTTTGCTTAATTACCTCCTCCTCTGAGACCCAGTTCATAACCTTTCGGTCTTAATACAGCTGACTCCCAGCCAGCTGCGCCACAGTCCCGGTGCCATCCCAAAGCAAAGGGGTTGCTATCTTGGCTACTCAGAAAGACAATTAGAGTTGTTAGTGTATTTGAGACTTTGGAATCCCGAATAACCCGTATCCCATACCTGGAGAGCAGTGGAAACCATCACCTTCATAGCCATCCCGGCAGCGACAAGAGAAGGATCCCGGAGAATTGTGGCAGGTGGCAGCTTGATGGCATTGCCCTTCCGCACATTCATCCACATCTGCAGAGAAGTAAGAAACCCCATTGCATTGAGCCATGGCAGCTAAAGAGAGTTCAAACTGTATTAATTCTACAGTTTAGATGCATGAATAGATAGTCTTATTTTTCCTCTAAATCAGGGCTGTCCAACTTTGACGGGCCCAAGGGCCGGAATTCCGGTCACTGATCACCTGGGGGGCCAAAGGGTCTGCCTCCGCCTCCGCCCCTCCCCGGCTCCGCCCCCCCCGGCTCCAATTTACTTACAATTGACCTTGAGTTGTGGAGTTGTAGTTCACCTCCACCCAGAGAGCACTGTGGACTCAAATAATGATGGATCTGGACCAAACTTGGCATGAATACTCAATAGACCCAAATGGGAACACTGGTGGATTTGGGGGAATGTTTCCTAATACCTTTGAGTTATTTGAGTCCACACTCCAATTGGGACACACCAAAAAAAAAATACCCAAACACCTCAATGCCGTCGCAGGGCTTGACGGGGCCTCCTTTCCCAGAGGCGGGTGGAGGAGGCCCAAAGAGCTCCCTCCCTCCCTGAAGGGAAAACAAGCCGCGGGGGCAGGCGCAAAGGAAGCCACGTTGCGCCCTGCACGCGGGGAAGGCAGCACAACAAGGGGGAGGGGCGCGGAGGAGGAAGGAAGCATCGCCAAGGAAACCGCCACTGAGGACCCCTCCCCCTCACCCAATGTCCCACTGTTTTTAGATTGATTGATTCGAGCCAGGCCCTTCCTTACCCATACTGCGGGAGCCCGCCACGGGGCCGAAGCGCCAACGCCGCCGCCGTCCCGAAGAGCCCCGCTGGAGCCGAGGCCAAGCTCAGGCCGGGTGGTGCGGCTCTCCCATCCATGGGGTGGGAAGCGAGGGCCCTCCACAGGAAGAGGACGGAGCCAGGAGGGGCTTTCCCTGCCTCACTCCCCTCCTCCCTCTCTCTCGGGGAATGGGGGCTGGCCTGGAAGCAGCCGCGAGGGAGGAGGTGGCGCACGCCCAGGCCGGCCGCAAATCCCGCGGGACCCGAGATTTCGGCAGCTATCGTGAGACTACGCAGCCACAGACGGGATTCCGACCTCCCTCGAAATCCCGTCTGTGGCTGCCGTAGTCTCGCGATGCTTGCCTAAACCCGGAAGTAGGGGGGGGGGGGGGTTTAAAAAAAATTTAATTTGTATTTTATTAAAACAAGTTAGGGGGCTGCAGGGAAGGGGCTCGGGGGCCGTGTACGGCCCCAGGGCCGCCTGTTGGACAGCCCTGCTCTAAATCAAGTTTTCCTCTAAATCGGTCCTGTTCAACATCTTTATTATTTTTATTGATTGATTGATTGATTGATTGATTGATTGATTGGATTTGTACACCACCACTCCCAAAGGCTCGGAGCAGTTTACAGCATAATGTGTCAACACAAAGATAAAAATACAGTAAAACAATAAAATGCAGTAAAACACAGTAAAACACAGACGGGAATTACAAGCATTCGAAGGTCTGCCTGAATAGGTGTGCCTTACACGCTCTGCGAAAGGTGTTCAATTTTCGCAGAGCTCGTGTCTCAGGGGGAAGTGCGTTCCACAATGTTGGGGCGATGATAGAAAAGGCTCTTCGCCTGGTTGAAGTCAAATGGAAGGATTTCACACGGGGAATGTTTAGAAGATTCAGATCTTCTGAGCGTAGTGATCTCAGGGGGGTTATATGGAATTAGGCCATCCCGTAGGTACACTGGCCCCAGACCATATAAGGCCTTGAAAGTAAGAACTAACACCTTGAAGGTGATCCGGTGTTTGATAGGCAGCCAGTGCAGATCCTGCAGGACTGGAGTTACTGTATATGGGAGGTCGCGGGCTCCCCTGCAAGCAGCGGGGTTGCAGCATTCTGCACTAGTTTAAGTTTCTGGATCACGGTCAAGGGCAGGCCAATGTAAAGAGCGCTACAGTAGTCAAGTCTTGAGATGACTGTGGCTTGGATTACCGTGGCTAGGTCGTTCCAGGACAGGTAGGGGGCCAAACACTTTGCCTGTCGCAGATGGAAGAATGCGATTCTGCTGACAGTGGAGATTTGGGTCTCCATTCACAGCAGAGGGTTCAAATAGACACCTAGGCTTTTTACTGATGATGACGGGCGTAATGCCTCGCTATCCAGGGTGAGCAATTGGAGATCCCTATCGCCCAGATGACCCAACCAGAGGATCTCCATCTTCGTCGGATTCACCTTCAACCTGCTGACTCGGAGCCATCCAGTAACGGCTTCGAGGCACAGATCGAAATTATTGGGTACAGTGTCCAGCCGGCCCTCCGTCCTCAGAATGAGCTGATGACACTCAAGCCCAAAGCTACGAACCAGTTGAGCGAGTGGTTGCATGTAGATGTTAAATAACATCGCATATAGATGTTAAATAAATATTAATGTCTTAGATCAGGGGTTGGGAACCTTTTTGACTCAGTGAGCCATGAAAGCAAACTATTTGGAAATTTATTTCAGTATATATATATATATATATATATATATATATATATATATATGGACATACGCACCGTTATTCTGCCAAGGGAATCCTTTTCTCATAGTATGTATGTACTCAAACGCACCGTTATTCTGCCAGGGGAATCCTTTTCTCATAGTATTATATGCTCACGTTTTGTTGAATTCAGTCTGTCTATATATATATATATATATATGTACACACACACACACACACACACATATATATATAAATAAATTTCCAAATATAGTTTATGGACATACGCACCGTTATTCTGCCAGGGGAATCCTTTTCTCATAGCATCTGTAAATACTCACATTTTGTTGAATTCAGTCTGTCTATATATATATATATATATATATATATATATATATATATATATACACACACACACACACACACACACTAGCTGTACCCATACACGTTGCTGTGCCCTTTTTAGGAGATGCGAGACAGTTCAATCATCCACGGTGTGCCCCTCCTCTAAACTGCAGTTGGATGGAGTGTGGGTCATGGGGGCATGGTGTGCCAAGTTGGGTCTTTATTGGTCTTGGTTCTGGGCCACAGTGGTCTGTGGGGAATGATGGGTTTTGAAGTACTACAAATCCGTTTTCCATGGTGGTACTTCAAGTCCCATCATGCATGGTCGGGGCTCTGTGTGCCAAGGTAGGTTACTGTAAATTCAGGCCATACACAATGTCCCATGAGCTGAGGCCTAGTTAGGAACAGCAAGTTAATGAAGCCTTACTGTCAATTCAGGCCATACACAATGTCCAATGAGCTGAGGCCTAGGCGGAAGAATCAAGTTAATGAAGCCTTACTGTCAATTCAGAGTCGGAGAATCGTTAAAAGCCAGCTTCCCAGTAAGTGAGGGCTAGTTAGGGAAATCAAGTTAATGAAGTCTTACTGTCAATTTAGAGCGTAAACAGCTTCCCAGTAAGTGAGGAAATCAAGGGCTAGTCAATTTAGCGTAAACAGAAATCAAGTTAATGAAGCCTTACTGTCAATTTTGGGCATGGTCTGTGATTTTTTTGGGGTGTAAATTTTAGGTTGGAAGTGATTTGGGTGTTTGTGTTGGGGATTGGCTCAGGCCTTTTCCTTATTCTGTTTTGGCAGTTTATTATGGATCGGAATTTTCATGTTGGCTGGCCAGTGCAGCAGTTATGCAAATCCGCCCTTATTGGCAGCCAATCAAGTTGTTCAGAATGTAGAGGCTGGGTGAGTCTTTGGCTGCCCCGGAGGATGCTGGTAAATGTAGTTTTATTTTTACTCGTTGTTTTGGGGGCCTTTTAGGTTTGGGGGGGGAAAGTTTCTTTGCTACAAACGTACCTTGCTTGAGGCCTATTTCTGGCAAGTATTGTGTTTCTGCGTTGTATGCAGGCATGTAGCCAGGGGGCTAGGGGGCTTCTTGAAATTCTCAGGGTGGTCCGCGAAAAGGCCTTACTGGTACATTATTTAAACTGTTATGTTTATTCATATCATGATCTGATCACCATGCTCATTATATCCCACATTAATGGGGTTATTGGGATAACAATACAAAAGGTTTGCTTAGACCCTCTTCCACCCAGTCAGCCCCCAGACAAACTCAGCCCCCGGAACCAAAATCCTGGCTACGGCCCTGGTTGTATGGTTTCTTTGTTTGAGTATACATCACATGACGTGAACCCATTTATATAATAGATATATATACACACACACACACACACACACACACACATATATATACACATATATATATATACACAGTATATAAATTTCCAAATATATATATATGGACATACGCACCGTTATTCTGCCAGGGGAATCCTTTTCTCATAGTATGTATGTACTCACATTTTGTTGAATTCAGTCTGTCTACATATATGTATATTGATAATAACACACACACACACACACACATATATATAAATATATAAATAAATTTCCAAATATATATATATGGACATAACGCACCATTATTCTGCCAGGGGAATCCTTTTCTCATAGTATGTATATACTCACATTTTGTTGAATTCAGTCTGTCTACATATATGTATATTGAAATAACACACACACACACACACACACACACATATATATATATTGAAATAAATTTCCAAATAATATATATATATGGACATAACGCACCATTATTCTGCCAGGGGAATCCTTTTCTCATAGTATGTTTGTATATACTCACATTTTGTTGAATTCAGTCATATATATATATATATATATATATATATATATATATATATATAGACTGAATTCAACAAAATGAATATACATATACTATATATATATATATATATATATATAGAGAGAGAGAGAGAGAGAGAGAGAGAGAGAGAGAGAGACTGAATTCAACAAAATGTGAGTACATACATACTATGAGAAAAGGATTCCCCTGGCAGAATAACGGTGCGTATGTCCAAACTAAGAATCCGTAGACCAAGACCAATGCTGGAGCAAACAATACAGTTTGCCTCTTTGCGTCTCCTTCTTTGGAAGGACAAGACCGAGCCACAATGGCTTTCGCTTCCACTTACCTGTGCAGTTATGCCCATTGCCAGCAAAACCGGGAAGGCACGCACAAGTGAATGAGCCACGTTCACGGGGCACACATCGCGCCCGGTCTGCTGCGGCGCAGTTATGGGTTCCATCTTCACACGGATTGGATGGCGGGGCAACCACTACAGCAAGGAACACGATGGAAGGGAGATCAATTACGTTATATAACACGTTTTATTTTTATTTTATTTGTTTCTGGTATTTGTACCCCGTCACTTTTCTACTCAGGACGTCTTACATTCGCAACGGTACGAAGCCGCTACACCACAAATATAACAATATAATCCCAGTCACATACATAAACATTAAAGCAATTACATAATCATTAAATACAAGTACATGTAGCATTAGTTAAAACCATAAAACAAATCACAATGTCATCTGGGATTGCGCCATTCCAGTCAATTTCCACTAAGGTAGTGTTTCTCAACCACTGTGACGTGGCACACTAGTGTGCCGTGATGGACCTCCTGCTGTGCCGCGGGAAAAGCTCTCTGCCCCCCTTCCTTCCCCTCTCCTCCTGGCAAACTCCTGCTGCTTGGGGGAGGAGGAGGAAGGGCCGGGTGGCGACAAAGAAAAAGAAGAAGGGGCCGGGGCGCCGCCTCCTTCGGCCGTTTCCCCAGCCAGCCTCCAATCCGCCATGACTCTCGCCCCTTGCTCGTTCAAGCCGCGCGGAGGAGCCCCACCCACTGAAGCCCATCCACTGCTCATGCTCCTCTGTGGGAGAGCTGAAGCCAGGGGAGGGGGCGGGGCATGACGTGGCCTGGCTCCGCCCCCTCCCCCCACTTCAGCACTCTCAGCAGCTGCTCCAGCCTTGAGGGGCTGGCTCTGCCACCGCTGGCTTGGCACTGCCCCCTCAAGGATGGAAAAGCTGCTGGGAGAGCTGAAGCTGGGGGGAAGGGGCGGGGAATGGCGTGGCCTGGCTCCGCCCCTTCCCCGGCTTTGGCACTCCCTGCAGCTGCTCCCAGCAGGCCACCATCCCCCAGCTGTTCTTTACTGCAGTGTTTTCCAACCAGTGTGCCGTGAGCGATCATCGGGTGTGCCGTGGGAAATTGAAACCTCCAATACCCTTTCTTCCCCCTCCTGCCCACAGTGCTCTCTGGGTGTAGGTGAACTACAACTTCCAAACTCAAGGTCAATTCCCAAGCAAACCCGTTCAGTACTTTCTATTGGTAAGGAGAGTTCAATATGCCAAGTTTGGTTCAATTCCATTGTTGCAAGAGTTCAGGATGCTCTTTGATTGTGTGTTAACTATAAATCTCAGAAACTGTAACTCCCAAATTTCAAGGTCTATTTTCCCCAAACTCCATCTGTGTTCACATTTGTTTCAGTCCACAGGCATGCCCTATTGTGGGAGTTATTTCATGAGTGTATAAATACATTTAAAAACATATTAACTATATGCCAAGTTTGGTCCTGATCCAACATTGTTTGAGTCCACAGTGCTCTCTGGATATAGGTGAACTACAACTCCAAAACCCAAGGTCAATGCCCTCCAAACTCTTATAGTATTTTCAATTGGTTATGGGAGTTCTGTGTGGGAAGTTTGTGTCTTTCTGCCATTCCTGCCAGGATATCTATGTTATGTTCATCGAAACAGGCCCAGGTTTCACACTGAGTGTATAAATACATTTAAAAACATATTAACTATATGTATTACTGTGTTAGAGTGTCATTTTGTGTCATTTTGGTTGGTGGTGTGCCCCAGGATTTTGTAAATGTAAAAAGTGTGCCACAGCTCAAAAGGGTCAGCATGGAAACACTGCCAGGTTTAACTAGTAAACATTTAAAAACATATTAACATTAGTGTGTTGAAACCACAGGCTCAAAAAATGGCCTTAACTAGTCATCCAGGAAAATCCAACCGAAGCGCTCCCAAACTTCGTTTCTGGGTCTTATCAGTGCAACTGCAAATGGAGAGCTAATGAATAACATGCTGGGGGGAGGCTGGGAATAATATCTCATTGCCAAGCCTTGATGCAATTTCAGGGAAACCAGAGAGCTTCTCACCGATATCGGCCAACATCTGGGGGAAAGAGAACGGCCAGATATTGCAGTGTTTCTTTAACTGCTGTCAAAGCTCGGATTCCCAAATTGTCTCTTCTTTCCCTTCATGTGGGGGCGCATAAGAATGACTTGTACACAACAATCGCCTTTCGTGTCTTCATGTTTTGATTCTATATGGCTGTATCGCTTTATTTACATTGGTTTTGTATTTTAAGTTATTTTATTTTTAATTTTCTGTTGTGCTCTTGTGTTATGTTGTGTTTATTGTATTGATGGGCGTGGCCTCGTGTAAGCCGCCCCGAGTTCCCTTGGGGAGATGTTGGCGGGGTACAAATAAAGTTAATTAATCCTCCTCCTCGGCATTACTTCGCGAACGAAGATTCTTAGGAAGGACTCACCCCACGCTTTTTACAAGCGCGTTGATGACTAAAAAGACCAATCTGAGATAGGCAAGTCCAGTTGTAGAAAGCACAGCAGAAAGTCTCCTTGGGTGATGTTGTTTCCAAGTTGCTGTTCTTTCTGTGTTGTCGTTTCTCTTCAAGACCCGTTGGGCGTGTCTTCTCGAAAGGGGCCACAACATTGTGGATAGTGCGTCTCCATGCCTCTCGATGTGAGGCCAGGGTGAACCATTGTTGGTGATCAATCTGGCCGAGCCTGAGATGTTGTTTCAGGGAGTCCTTATATCTCTTTTGCGGGGCGCCCCTCTTGCGCTGACCCGTGGCAAGTTCACCATAGAGTAGTATCTTTGGGAGGCGGTGGTCCTCCATCCTAGAGACGTGCCCTGCCCAGCGCAGCTGTGTTCTCAATAGCATGGCCTCAATGCTGGTGACCCCTGCTTGCTCAAGGACAGCAACATTCGTCACATAGTCGGTCCAGTGTATATTTAGGATTGTGCGAAGACAGCGTTGATGAAAGCGTTCGAGGAGTCATAGGTGTTGGCGATAGGTGACCCATGTTTCAGACCCATAGAGGAAAATAGACAGTATGATAGCTCTGTACACACTGATTTTGGTGCTTTGCCTCAGGTGCTTGTTGCTCCAGATTCTTTTGTGAAGCCTTCCAAATGCACTATATGCCTTTGCTAATCTATGATCGATCTCTTTGTCAATCTTGGCGTCTGAAGAGATGATGCTTCCCAGGTAGGTGAACTGCTGAACAGACTTAAGCACAGATTTGCCTATGCTGACATGGGGATGATGGTGTTCTTCCTGTGGTGCGGGCTGGTAGAGGACTTCCGTTTTCTTCAGGCTGACTTCCAGCCCAAACAGCTCTGCAGCTGTTGCAAAGCAGGATGTGAGGCGTTGCAGGGCTGCTTCTGAATGGACGACAAGGGCAGCATCGTCTGCGAAAAGCAGCTCATGGACTAGATAGTTTAGAGCAGTCTTTCTCAACCAGTGTGCCGTGGCACACTAGTGTGCCGTGACGAACCTCCTGCTGTGCCGCGAGAAAAGCTCTCTGCCCCCTTCCTCCCCCACTCCTGCAGAACTCCTGCTGCTTGGGGGAGGAGTAAGGGCCGGGCAGTGGCGAAGAAAAAGAAGAAGGGACCGGGGCGCCGCCTCCTTTGGCCATTTCCCCAGCCAGCCTCCAATCCGCCATGACTCCCACCATGACTCTTGCCCCTCGCTCGCTGAAGCCGCGTGGAGGAGAAGCCCTGCCCACTGATGCCCGTCCACCGCTCATGCTCCTCCTCTGTAGGAGAGCTGAAGCTGGGGGGAGGGGGAGGGGCATGGCGTGGCCTGTAGGAGAGCTGAAGCTGGGGGGAGGGGGCGGGGCATGGCGCGGCCTGTCTCTGCCCCTTCCCCCGGCTTTTGCACTCCCAGCAGCTGCTCCAGCCTTGAGGGGACAGTGCCAAGCCAGCATTGTGCTGGCTCTTGCACCGCTGGCTTGGCACTGCCCCTCAAGGCTGGAGCAGCTGCTGGAGAAGTGAAGCCGGGGAGGGGCGGGGCATGGTGCAGCCTGGCACCCCCTCCCGGATTGGCACTCCCAGCAGCTGTTCCCAGCAGGCCACCAACCCCCAGCCGTTCTTTACTGTGTTAGAGTGTCATTTTGTGGTGTGCCCCCGGATTTTTTTAATGTTAAACGTGTGCCGTGGCTCAAAAAAGGTTGGGAAACACTGGTTTAGAGTCTTAGTGCGAGCCCTCAGATGACTTAAGTTGAACAAGCTGCCATCAGTACGATAGCGTATATATATGCCGTCTTCTTCTACGAGGTCTGCCGTAGCCCTTTGGAGCATCATGCTGAAGAAGATGGTAAATAGGGTTGGTGCAAGAACACAACCTTTTTTTTGTTGTTGTTTTTTTTTTAAAAAAAAAAATAAATAAATAATAGTAATAAATAAACAGTAGCAATAAATTCCATTGAGAAAAAAAGAAAGTCCAAAGATCGAGGTGCTGGGTCTTATCATATTCATTAAAATTCTTGAGTAATTGGCTGATGAAAGAGAAGAAACCAGATGAAGCCAAACTGCAAAAGATACTCCGTGGTGTGAGGTGGGACTTCAATGCAACAAGTAACTCATGGTTCACTGAATCATAGAATCATAGAAGAGTTAGAAGAGACCTGGTGAGCCATCCATTCCAACCCGATTCTGACAAGAAGCAGGAAAATCGCATTCAAAGCACCCCCGACAGATAGCCATCCGGGCTTTGCTTAAAAGCCTCCAAGGAAGGAGCCTTCACCACACTCCAGGGCAGAGAGTTCCACTGCTGAACAGCTCTCACAGTCAGGAAGTTCTTCTTCATGTTCAGATTTTGAAATAGCCAAACGGGAATTTCTTAGTGTAACGACAAGACAGATTTTGTTAAGATAGTACGAAGGTGGGTCAATAAGTCCGTGACTTTTTGGATTTCCCGCCTCTTAACTGAAAGGGCGACACTGCTCCTGTCAACAGGCACCTGTCAGTTGACTCCTGTCTAAATTTGAACAAGCTGCGTCATTTAGTTTGTCTTTGACAGCCATTGATAGCAGACTAGCGCGTGATTTGAGGACAAAATGGAAAAAGTCAATTTTGTGTGCTCCTTAAGCATTATTTTTTGCGGGGAAAAAACCCATCACTCAAACCAAGGCAAAGCTTGATAAATACGATGGGGACTCTGCACCATCAATCTCAATGGTAAAAAAAAGTGGTTTACTGAATTTCGTTGTGGCCGTACAAGCACGGAAGATGCCGGACGTTCTGGACGCCCAGTTGAGGTCTCTACACCCGAAATAATTGAAAAACTCACGATATGGTGTTGGCCGATCAGAGATGGAAAGTGCGAGAGATTGTGGAAGCCATAGGCATCTCACGTGGCTCAGTAGTTTCCATTTTAAATGATCACTTGGGTATGAGAAAGCTTTCCGCAAGATGGGTGCCGCGTTTGCTCGCAATCGACCACAAACGCAATCGTGTGACAATTTCGCAGGAGTGTTTGGCATTGTTCAACCGCAATATGGAAGAGTTTTTGCGTAACCGTGGACGAAACGTGGATCCACCACAACACACCAGAGACCAAACAGCACTCAAAACAGTGGGTTTCTCGGGGTGAATCGGCGCCAAAGAAGGCCAAGGTGGGTTTGTCAGCCAATGAAGTCATGGCAACCGTTTTTTGGGATGCACGCGGTATAATCTACATTGACTCCCTTCAAAAGGGTAAAACAATCAATGGTGAATATTATGCCAATGTATTGGATCGATTTAATAAGGATTTGGGGGACGACCGCATTTGGTCAAGAAAAAAAGTTATTTTGCACCAGGACAACGCAAGGGTGCACATATGTGCAGTTGCCATGGCAACAATCCATGAATTGGGATACGAATTGCTCCCTCACCCGCCCTATTCTCCAGATTTAGCCCCGAGTGACTATTTCTTGTTTCCAAACCTGAAGAAATGGCTCGGCGGAAAGAGATTGGACTCCAACGATGAAATCATCTCACAAACAAATACCTATTTTGATGACCTCGACAAATCTTATTTTTTGGAAGGGATTAAAAAAAATGGAGAAACGTTGGACAAAGTGTAGAGAGCTCAAAGGAAATGACGTTGAGAAATACACTAATTTTTTATCCAAAAACCTGTGTTTCATTCAAAAAGTCACGGGCTTATTGACCCGCCCTCGTAGTTCCATACTGAGTGGTGTCGGAAGTCATGGGTGGTGTTTCACAGGTGGGAACGTGGCAGCGGTGGGACTGGGAAAATAATACTTGTGTTTTGATTGTTTAGATTGCATACTTTCCTCATATATCACAATAAAAATTTACCTAAACGCGACAAACCTATTGTGGATTAAGGAGAAACCCTTGATCAACTTTCAGGAAAGACTGGGGCTTGTTCAACCTCTTACCTAGGCAAGTGGCCCGGTCCGCTGCAAGCTCATACCCAAAAGGACACTCACACCGATAACTGCCCACCGTGTTGACACAGACCGACTCAGGGCTACAGCGGCTGGTGCCCGCAGCACATTCGTTGATATCTGAAGAGAGGGGACAGCACGAGGTAATTTTATTTATTTATTTATTTATTTACAGTATTTTTACCCCTCCCTTCTCAACTCCCGAGGAGGTATTTACTTTATTTATTTATTTACTTACTTCCTTTCTATTCCGCCCTTCTCACCCCGCAGGGCAGTGTTTCCCAACCTTTTTTGAGCCGCGGCACACTTTTAACATTAAAAAAATCGGGGGGCACACCACCAACCAAAATGACACAAAATGACACTCTAACACAGTAAAGAACGGCTGGGGATGGTGGCCTGCTGGGGGAGCAGCTGCTGGGAGTGCCAAAGCCTGGGGGGGTGGAGCCAGGCTGTGCCATGCCCGCCCCTACCCCGGCGTCACCTCTCCCAGCAGCTGCTCCAGCCTTGAGGGGGCAGTGCCAAGCCAGCGGTGCCAGAGCCAGCACAATGCTGGTTTGGCACTGTCCCCTCAAGACTGGAGCAGCTGCTGGGAGTGCCGAAGCCGGGGGAGGGGGCAGAGCCAAACCACGCCATGCCCCGCCCCCTCCCCCCAGCTTCAGCTCTCCTACAGAGGAGGAGCATGAGCGGTGGACGGACTTCAGTGGGCGGGGCTCCTACTCCACGCGGCTTCAGCGAGCGAGGGGCGAGAGTCATGGTGGGAGTCATGGCGGATTGAAGGCTGGCTGGGGAAATGGCCGAAGGAGGCGGCGCCCCGCCCCTTTCTTTCTTTTTCTTCGCCACTGCCCGGCCCTTCCTCCTCCTCCCCCAAGCAGCAGGAGTTCGACAGGAGGGGGGGAGGAAGGGGGCAGAGGGCTTTTCTCGTGGCACAGCAGGAGGTCCGTCACGGCACACTAGTGTGCCACGGCACACTGGTTGAGAAAGACTGCCGCAGGGGACTCAGGGCGGATTACAATGTACACATTACATTTAGACACACAAACACACAAAAGACAGACAGAGGCAATTTAACATCTGGCCACCAGGGGGAGCTGTCGCACTCCTTCATTCCTCAGCGTGTTTCCTGGAGATCTTTTTTATGGCCTCGTAAATCAGTTAAATTTAGCCTCGCCACTAAGTGGTACCTTAATTTCCTACTTGAGAGATGCAACTGTCTTTCGGGTTGCAAAGGTCGACAACAGGCTACACAATAGGTCGAGAGCCCACCCTGACCCGGGCAGGCCTCGAACTCATGACCTGGTCAGTAGAGATCTTATGCAGCTGACACCCAGCCAGCTGCGCCACATTCCCAGTACTCAGAGCGGCTAACAAAGGCAGCGATTAGATGCCACTATATACAATATAAAACTGTAAAACATATAGCAAATAATCAACAGTCAATTAATTTAAAAACAATATTCCATCCACAAACCCAAATTAATAACAGTAAAACCATATCCTCGGCTGTCGACTTGCCAATCCAAGTCAAAGAGGCTGCATTATGCTCTTGTGCAAAAGCCTGGTCCCAAAACCAAGATTTTAATTTCTTCCTGAACGCCAGGAGGGATGGGGTCGATCGTAGTTCACTTGGGAGTGCATTCCACAAGCAGGGGGCCACAACCGAGAAGGCCATGTCTCTCATCCCCGCCAGCCGCATTTGAGACATTGGCAGGAGCGAGAGCAGGGCCTCCCCCCAGATGATCTTAAGCTGCGAGGTGGGGCGTAGAGGCAGATGCGTTCAGACAAGTAAGCTGGGCCAGAACCGTATACAGCTTTAAAGGTCAAAACCAGCATTTTGAATTGAGCTTGGAAGTGGACAGGCAGCCAGTGAAGCTGACACAAAAGGGGGTGGTATGCTCGCTGTATGTAGCTCCGGTTAGTAATCTGGCTGCCGCCCGTTGGACTAAATGCAGTTTCCGAACTGTCTTCAAAGGCAGCCCCATGTAGAGTGCGTTGCGGTAATCTATTCGGGAAATGAAACACGCCTGGCAGCAGGGTGCATTCCTATCCCCGCGTGATCCAGGACATGTTTCCATGAGGATCTGGTCAGCCGTCGATCTCCCCTGGTTCGCCCCCAACACTCCCCGTATTATCTCAGTTCATTCTGGGCAGCCGCTCAGCCCTCTTGCGGTTAGGAAAACATAACCGGTGCCAAATGGTTCCAGATGTTTTTCCAAGTTCCAAAGCTTAACCTCTTAAACGTGATGAGAGAGCACAAGTTCAGCTTCGAATAACACTAACGGCAGGGGATGGGATTTCTATCTGAGTTGAAGGAAGAGAACGCTCAAAAAAGATGAAGCTTCAATTCCTGTGTACACTCAAGCTATCAAATATTATAAAGCCCAGGAGACTCTTGCGCACAAGACTTACGAGCACTTCCTTTCCAAGGCATTGCTTTCTTCCTTTTTATATTCCGGCTTAGAGAGGTCTCCAATTTCAATCTGCCTTCCCTTTAAATAACCCAGATTTCGACACAAGCATGCCTATGGTAAGTTCTAATTCAACAGGGGCCCATCCAGTCCTCAAGAGTGTCTTTGCGTGTGTTCATGGAAGAAAGAGATATGTGACAGCGCAGCAAGCGCCACTTGCATGGAAAACTTGAAGTTGCAAAGGTTCGCTTTGTTAAAAATGTATTTTGCAAGCTTGCACTGCTTCTTACGGGTTGGGTTGCATTGATTGGTTCTTTGCACCTGTCAATCATTGTTTACAGAGCCCAATAAAGTTTGTCCCGCCCCTTTTTCCAGGGACTTTGGCAATCTATGGTAACAACTCACTATACACAAAGCTAAACCACAGGGCATAAAGGGGCAGATCTATGGGAATAAAGGTGTAGACACGTGTTTGAGGTAAAAATCACAGGTATAATCATATGAACAAATTCAAGTGCTAAATAGCATAACAATCTCACAAAAAGCACAATGCAATGCAATTCATTCACAGTGTTCCAGGTTCACATAATAACAATAGTAGTGCATTCCAGCCCGGGAGATGACTCACAGCATTGACATGTATTAGAACGCGGAAACGTGAAATCTCTTTGAGTCCTTATTGTGTTACTACAACACTGGGGAGGAGCAGTTAGAAGTTTTGAGCGCCCTGGCACCTTCTACCACATGTGGTGGACCTGCCAGTGTGCAGTCAACTACTGGAAAAAGATCCACTTAGCGACGCAAAAGATCCTTGGTCGCTCCGTTGAGCTTAGGCCGGAAGCATACCTGCTGGGCCTGACGACAGAAGAAGATCTACCAGGGGAGAACACAGAGAGACTTTTCACATACTTATCGACGGCAGCGAGGATAGTATATGCAAGGAAATGGAAGGACACGGAGACCCCCACCACTGAGGACTGGTTGACTAAGATAGGGGAAATTATGAGCATGGACAAGCTCACTTTCCTTTTAAACGAAGCGGGCAGACACCCGCTCAAAAAAAC
The DNA here is from genome assembly GCA_030556195.1 of Anolis apletophallus. Lineage (NCBI taxonomy): Eukaryota > Metazoa > Chordata > Lepidosauria > Squamata > Anolidae > Anolis > Anolis apletophallus. Next base: position 10,017,117 of record JARBWK010000021.1, read on the forward strand.
CAATTGGTCACCGGTCAAAGACTTTATAACAGCCCGGAGCAACAATAGATGAGTGACAATCAAGAGCTGCACTACCAGCCAAGAACGACACAACACAAGCTCCGAGAACACTGGCGGCAGAAGAGGGAATGCAAATAACTTGGCCCACATGGCCGGTAGTGATGAAGAAAGGACATTCACCAACTCCTCCCTTCCCTCCCCCCCAGAGACTACCCACAGCCAACTGCACCTCCCCCCCAGTGCGCCCAGTTTCCTTCCCCCATGCCCCCCCCATATCACCCAAGTCACCCCCCCCCCCCCTCCCTAGCTGTCCCCCCCACTCTCCCCGTCCACCCCTCCCCCACATCCCCACTACTTGACAAACCTCTAATAAAAACTATTTAACAAAAAAAAAGAAGTTTTGAGCGCCCTGAGGAAGTGGAGTTTACGCGAAACGGCCATCTTGGTGTCGCCAGCTTACCTCCAGCCGTTGGCGCCTGCCCATCCAGCAGCTTGCCAGCTCTTCAACCCACCAAGGCTCCCTTTCTGACTCAGTCGTTAGCCTATGAGTTATTATACTCTTGACTATTGATAGGGGAACACAGATTCTGTTGGAATATTGTACTTGGCCCTATACCATTCTAGGGGCACTACTATTGTTATTATGTGAACCTGGAACACTGTGAATGAATTGCATTGCATTGTGCTTTTTGTGAGATTGTTATGCTATTTAGCACTTGAATTTGTTCATATGATTATACCTGTGATTTTTACCTCAAACACATGTCTACACCTTTATTCCCATAGATCTGCCCCTTTATGCCCTGTGGTTTAGCTTTGTGTATAGTGAGTTGTTACCAGTGATTGCTTTGTTTGTGTATTGAAGAAAAAACTTTGGCAATCTAGCCATTTTGCTTATCAGAGCTTCCCTTCAATGCCATAGACACACAACATATTTAGACAGACACTCAGAGGCTATTGAACATTCCAGCTTCTGGCCACCAGGGGAGCTGTCGCTTCATCATTGTTTGCATACGTCCTGAAGATTTTTATGGCCTCGTAAATCAGTTAAATTAGCCTCCCCACGAAGTGTTACCTAAATTTCCTACTTGACAGATGCAACTGTCTTTCGAGCTGCAAAGGTCGACAATAAGCTACACAGTTTTGGTCGGGAGCTCACTCCGACCCGGGCTGGCTTCAAACTCAGTAGTGATCTGAATGCAGCTGACACCCAGCCAGCTGTGCCACAGTCCCGGTGCAATTCAGTTCTCAGGCATGGACTTCCTATGTAATCATCGGCACAGCAAAACCACTTTCTTCCATTCCAGTTTGAAATGGACTAAAGTGGTCAGTGAAGATGTCCTGAGAGCACAGAATGTTTGTTGACATTCCAACTCGTGAAGGAGAATTCAGAATTCAGTGCAGAATCCAGGCTAACTCCCCAAGGCTAAAAATGTAGGCAATTAATACCGAGGAGAGGAAAGACAACAGGCGGGAAACGCTCCTTAAAGAAGTAACTTTTCTGAGCTCTGGTCCTGAGTCCACAAGGACTGAAAGAGGATTGGTACAGTAAGGTAAGAAAAAGACATTGGGAGGACTCGGTGTAGACTTTGAGGCTGTTCAACAATACTTTAACAATTATCATGGCTCAAAACAACAGGCTGGTTCAAGATTGGGAAAGGCGTACGGCAGGGTTGTACACAGAGGCGGCCCCAGCGATTCCGCGATGTAAGCGGCCGCACAGAGCACCACCGGCTGGGCGTCACCAGCTGGGAGGGGCGCGGCACCACCTCACTTCGCGCCCCGCCCTGCCGCCGCCGGTGCCGCCGCACAGCCATTTCTGCGCATGCCCAGCGCCTGTAGTTTCTTCTGGGCATGCGCGAATGTCTGCGCATGGGCACTGAGTCCCGAGCGCGCCTGCGGCTTTGGAGCCAGCGCGCAGGTGCGCTCGGGCCGCAGTGCGCATGCGCGGACGTTCACGCATGCGCAGAAACGTAGTGCTTCGGGAGGCTGCAGCACGCCTCCCAAAGTACAGACATTTCTGCGCATGCCCAGAAGCAACTACAGTCCGTGCTTCGGGAGGTGTGTGCGGAAGCGGCGGCAGTGGCGGCAGCGGCGGAAGTGGCGGCGGCGGCATGATGCGGCGGCCGGGGGGGCGCCAAAATTTACCTCGCGTACTCCCCCGGAAAAGGTCAGGCCGGCCCTGGTTGTACACACTCACCCAACCTATTCAACTGGTATGCAGAACACATCATGCAACAAGTGAGGCTTGATTAATCTAAGGCTGGAGTTAAAATTGCTGGAAGAAACATTCACAACCTTAGATATGCAGATAATACCACTTTGATGGCTGAAAGCAAGAAACCTTATGACCAAAAAACCAAGATTCTGGCAACTGGACTGATTGAGAACTGGCAAATAGAGGGAGAAAACATGGAGGCCGAGACAGACTTCGTATTTCTAGGTGCAAAGATGACTGCAGCCAGGAAATCAGATGTTTCCCAGGCCCGGATTAACACCGTTTTGCGCCCTAGGCCACACTTTGGAATTACCTTCCTTGCCTGAGGCCTATTTCTGTTGGCAAGTTTGGTGTCTCTGCCTTGGAAGGTTTCTCTGTCTCTGTCAGTCGTTCGACAACGGGACCTCCTTTATATAATAGATACAGTGTAGATCAGGTTTGGGCAAACTTCCCTCCAGGTGTTTTGGACTTGAACTCCCGCAATTCCCAACTATCTACCGGATATTAGGTATTTTGAGAGTTGAAGTCCAAAACACCTGGAGGGAAGGCCGAAGTTTGCCCAGGCCTGGTGTAGATACACCCTGAAACAAGATAGAAAAGAACTAGGTCTGAGTTGCACTCACCTGTGCATTCTTTCCCATCCCCATAGTAGCCAGCTGTGCACTCGCAGGTGTAATCTAAACTAGAGCCAGGCTGGCACCGTGCCGTCGTGTCGCACGAGTGGGTTCCATCGTAGCATGGGTTCAGAGCAACCATCCCAGCATCGTCTACACCAGCAAAGAGAAAGGGATGGGTTAGAACAGGGCTGTCCAACTGGCGGCCCCGGGGGGGGGTATACGGCCCCCAGCCCCTTCCCTGCGGCCCCCGCCTACCCTGCAAAAATTAATATTTTTAAAAATAATTTTTTTAAAGAAATTCGATCCCCGGGGGGCGGGGCTGGGGGATGTCAGGCGTGGCGCCGGCGCCGAGCCTGACGTCCCCAGCCCCGCCCTCCTTCCTCCTCCTCCGTCCGCCTCTCCCCCGGCGCACCAATCGGGAATGCCGGGGCCTAAAGGTGGGCCTAAAGAGGAGGAAGGGAGGCTCCTTCCTCCTCCTCCGTCCCGCCTCTCCCCGGCGCACCAATCGGAACGCGGGGGAAGGCATGCCTAAAGAGGAGGAAGGGAAGCGCTTCCCTTCCTCCTCTTTAGGCACGCCTTCTCCGTTCAGCCTCTCCACTGATTGGTGCGCCGGTGGGAGAGGCAGAACAGAGGAGGCGTGCCTAAATAGGAAGAAGGGAAGCGCTTCTCTTCCTCCTCTTTAGGCACGCCTTCTCCGTTCAGCCTATCCACTGATTGGTGCACCGGTGGGAGAGGCAGAACAGAGGAGGCGTGCCTAAATAGGAAGAAGGGAAGCGCTTCTCTTCCTCCTCTTTAGGCACGCCTTCTCCGTTCTGCCTCTCCTCCCGGCACACTGATCGGTGCACCGGGAGGAGAGGCCGAACAGAGGAGGAGGCTGGCGTGACACTTTAGGAGAGAGGGCGAAGCCATGGAGGGCTCCCCTTAGCTTTGCCCTCCCTCCTAAAGGGTCACGCCAGCCTCAGAAGCGAAATCGCTGCTTCTGAGGCTGGCGTGACCCTTTCGGAGGAGGTGCCGGGGGTGGGGCGGAGTGGCGCAGATCGGCCCCCCAGGTCATCAGTGACTGGAAGTCCGGCCCTAGGTCCGGTAGAAGTTGGACAGCATAGACTTCAAGACTTGGCAGTTCAGGAGATGTGTGTCTTGGTTTCTTGTCATGTTCAGAACTGGGGGGGGGGGTTGCCATAGTTACTAGGCCTGGGTAGGTTTGTCGGAATGCTCGTAAAATCGGAATGAATTCGGATTAAATTCAATTTTGAAGTGGTTTCGAAGTGATGTAATCAACCCGGAAGTGAATTTGCCATTTCTAAGCCGCCACCACCATTTTCGGAAAGGAATCAGCATTAGATTCCCGCCCCTCCTGAGGTGCTTTCCCCTCATTGGCTGTTTAACCCAGTTTGGAGGCAGACGTCCTTCCCTCCAGGTCAGAACTGAGGCGACAGCCGCATCCAAACTGGGTTAAACATGTGTGTCTGCCATTAATGAAGCCATTCCGAAGTTTCGGAAATAATTCGCGAAAATTCGGAATTAATTCGGGAAATTTCGAAATTTTTCTGGAAAATTTCGGAAGTCATTCAGATTCGAAGCCCCAGCACCCCTTACATCCGGAACGAGTTTTGAACCATTTTAAAAAATCAAACAGGCCATTAATTCGGGGAAATTTCGAAATTTTTCTGGAAAATTTCGGAAGTCATTCAGATTCGAAGCCCCAGCACCCCTTACATCCGGAACGAGTTTTGAACCATTTAAAAAAATCAAACAGGCCATTAATGAAGCCATTCCATCGGAAATAACGAAAGAATTAATTTGGGAAACCATTTTCAGAAATCAAGATCAAAGCACCCCTTACATCCGGAACGAGTTTTGAACCATTTAAAAATATCCAGTCTAACTTCCTTGTGCTGTATAGTAAAGAAAACACTCCCAACAGACCCAACCAAGAGAGGGAGATGAGAACGAGATCATCTGCGTACATCAGGACGCAGATTTTTCTGTTCCATTGGACACAATGAAGCAATGGAGTAAACTCCAGGCAAAGAGTTTCTATCTAAAATCTTAGGAAGGTCTTCATGACTGTCGGAGCAACATTATATCTTGGCATCTTGAAGAATCCCCTTCTCCATGGGTCTTAAAGCAGAGGCGGGATGGCCATCTGTTGGGAGGGTTTAGATTATTGACACTGCTAAACAGAGTTGGAATTGATGGTCTTTGGGGTCTCTCAACTCTAGGAGAACGGACCCTATGAGAACCAAGCCCAACTCACCTCCGATGGGCCCAATCTGGTTGGTGACAGCATAACGGAGCACTTGTTCCTCCTCGTTGTACAAAGCAAATATCCTGTCCACAGTGAGCTGCTGTGTGACCGGAGTCCTCAGGCGATGCCTTGCGTGGGGACAGCTCTGGTATGTGAGATTCTGGCGCAGCCGGTAGGACAAGGTTTGGTTGAGGCTCCCAGAAGCAAACAAGGAATATTCCCGGTAAGACGTCGATGCCACTGCTGCAAAAGAGAGCAAGCAAGTATCAGGGCTAGAACAGCTAATGAGTCCAGCATGAGTCATTGGATACAATGGTGCATCTATACTATAGAACTAATGCATTTTAATACCATTTAAACCTCCATGGCTTAATGTGGCGCAGCTGGCTGGGAGTCAGCTGCATTAAGATCACTACTGACTGAAAGGTCATGAGTTCGAAGCCAGCCCGGATCGGAGTGAGCTCCCAACCAAAATTGTGTAGCTTGTTGTCGACCTTTGCAGCCAGAAAGACAGTTGCATTTGTCAAGTAGGAAATTTAGGTACCACTTTGTGGGGAGGCTAATTTAACTGATTTATGAGGCCATACAAATCTCCAGGAAGTATGCAAAGAATGAGGAAGCGACAGCTCCCCTGGTGGCCAGAAGCTGGAATGTTAAATAGCCTCTGGGTGTCTGTCTATATATGTTGTGTGTCTATGGCATTGAATGTTTGCCATTCAATTAGGATTTTATATAATAAACTGTTAGAATGGGATGTGGAGACTGAATCAATAAAACAAGTCATGATTGATTGGGCTCAGGACCTAGGCCAAACAATATTATTGCAAGAATGGGAATCCATCTGGAAAAAAAGCAAAGAATATTTAGGCTCAACTACTATAGCTGAAAATTGGTACAAAATGTACTTCCGTTGGCACTTAACTCCGCAGAAGCTGGCTAAATTTTATAAGAATACAAACAATAAATGCTGGAAGTGCAAAAATCAACCGGGGACTTTTTTCCACTGCTGGTGGACCTGCAGGAAAGTTCAAATATTTTGGAAATTAATCCACACACACACACACACACACAGAAAATATGAGAGGAGAAATTTGACCTAAAGCGGAATATTATTTACTTAATTTAATAGATGAAAAGATTGATAAAAAAGGACAAACTATTACATTTTATAGCAGCAGCTGCTAGGCTAGTACTAGCGAGAAACTGGAAAAAGAGGACACCCCGATAGAAGACTGGATAGTTAAACTCCATGAGTTAATGGAGTTAGACGAACTGAACAGTATGGTCAATGACCAGAGTGTGAAGAACCGAACAGACTGGCAACCTCTTACATCTTACTTGAAATCATTAAAGACATAAATATAAGGACACAAAACAAGGAAACCGGAAGCTGAAAGTTACACCACTATGAAGAACTATTTCAAGTTTTGCAATATCGTTCCCGCAGACCGAACTGGAAGATCACTCCACTAACCTATATCTTACTTCTTGCTATGAGCTTTCCTTTTTCCCTCTTCTCCTAACACACTCCCTACTTTCCTTTTTTCCTCTCCCTTTTTCCTACCTTTTTCTGTAAACTGTATTTTACTATATGTTAGACCAGTGTTTCCCAACTTTTTTTGAGCCGCGGCACACTTTTAACATTAAAAAAATCCAGGGGCACACCACCAACCAAAATGACACAAAATGACACTCTAACACAGTAAAGAACGGCTGGGGGTTGGAGGCCTGCTGGGAGCAGCTGCTGGGAGTGCCAAAGCTGGGGAGGGGGCGGAGCCAGGCTATGCCATGCCCCGCCCCCCTACCCCTGGCTTCACCTCTCCCAGCAGCTGCTCCAGCCTTGAGGGGGCAGTGCCAAGCCAGCGGTGCCAGAGCCAGCACAATGCTGGCTTGGCACTGTCCCTCAAGGCTGGAGCAGCTGCTGGGAGTGCCGAAGCCGAGGGGAGGGGGAGGAGCCAGGCCACACCATGCCCCGCCCCCTCCCCCCAGCTTCAGCTCTCCTACAGAGGAGGAGCATGAGCGGTGGACGGACTTCAGTAGGCGGGGCTCCTCCTCCACGCGGTTTCAGCGAGCGAGGGGCGAAAGTCATGGTGGGAGTCATGGCGGATTGAGGCTGGCTGGGGAAATGGCCGAAGGT